>CM037093.1:69773497-70142570 GCA_020916435.1 Oxytropis ochrocephala | reverse complement strand
TTACGGCTGCTCACTATCATCACACCGTGAGGAATGTCGATAGGGTATGTTCTCTACCGACCGTAGTCGGAGATGTTGGTGTGTGAGATAGAGTGGCTGCGGTGGCACATATTCTTCCTATTCGAGTAAAAGTTTGGCTCTTGTCTTTCGCCACGGACGATTACACTATTATTACGCTTCGACGCTTCGCTCTGAGTTCTGGGGGACCGGTAGCTATTCTTCATCTTGTCATCCACATCAACACGCACACCACCAAAGACGTGGGATCCCTTTAGCCGTTGGTCGGCCGTAAATGTATGGCATTTGAATTTCTCAAAAAACCAACCGCATGTATCTATCGGATCGCTGGTGTTCCATAGCACTGCTGACCCACAACACAACCGATTTTTCTATCATTCCATTAGTCGCATCCAAACATCGGTGATATCGAGCCCAATCGACATCATGTTGTCCCCGCATGGTGATTGAGTGCATGTTGGGTTAAATCCGTGGTTCATGGTATCTCTCGACAAGCTTTCCAGATGCAATTTGACACGACCGCTCGGTGCCATCTCTACCATGGCGGAAACAGCACTATAGTTGTGTTTCTGTAGTCCATATGGCGCGAGCCTCATATGCTGGCCCTGTGAAGTGTGAAATCAAGATAAGGCAAACCACTTAAAATCTTCACCGCCACGCGGTCGCATCCTTGTTCTCGTATTTAAACAATGTCTCTTTGACATCCGTGTAGTTAAGTGGTGTATTTACCCATCCGTAAAAAAACTAACTGTTAACATATAAAGATCAAAAATAATTGTTAGTATTTTTAAAATAGTGTAAATTTTTTTACCTTTTACTAGTGGCCAAGCATAAGAACGGGTGCAAGATTTGCTAGGGAAAGACATGCTGCACTGCACTTCTGGGGATCAGAATAAAAGATTACATCCACCTATAGCCTTTGCGTGCAATGTAGATGTCGCACACAACATTTGGTAAGTTTGTTAAACATGCTGAATTTCAACTATATTTTGAAATTTCACTAAAATTCTCAATACGAGTAGGTATTTTATGCCGACTCCTGGCTTGATGTTTTGTCCGGGAGTATGTATCCCCGATCAACAAAGATCAACCAAGCCCTACAAAGATTGTTTACGTGATCACATGCGAAGCCTCCTCCGAACATTGTTAAATTCACGCTGTAGCCACGCCAACTTAATACACGGTTTTCTCTTCCATTCGTGGGACAATCTTACCCAATAGTCGCTCGTGATACTTCAGCCAACATTTTGAACAATTTCCGTGAATGGCATTTCCACAACGTAAAACCCCAATCAGAATCGACAACTTGGAGAGTTATTGTGCACTCCCCTACCGGAAGATGAAACGTGTAAGCCTCGGGTTCCGTTGTTGGATCATTGCCGCCACCAACGATATTCTGATTTTGAACAAAAGCTCCACTGAAGCTAATTTTACCAAACCCAAATTTTTCTATCAAAGGTAGTATAGACTCATCTAGTGTAGGAAGTGTAGAATTTGTAGAACGCCCATGGGGTCATTTTTGAGAGAGTTGGAAATGTGATTAGATTGGTCATAGGAAGACATTTTTGCAAAAGAAGTCTAAAAGGTTTGGAAAACCTTGGTATCTCGGTTTGAATTAGTTAGTTTGTATGATGGAGGAGATGATGGAGGAGGTGTCTCATTTATAAGCAACTTGATGGTCCAGATTGCAATCGATGGGCTTAAACGGTGTAGATTGCACTAAAGTTTAAACTACTCAGATTGCACTTTACGCTTAAACGGTCTAGATTGCAACCAAGTTTAAAACCGATATTTATATTTGGTTTTTATGGATGGGGTCGATGGTGAGGTGTAGGAGTGAAAATGATGATTTTCACATGGTTTATGACAAGTATTCACATGTCTTTGTGTCCTTATGGAAGTGTCATAGTATTGTCTATGTTAAAAATTTAATAAAATTAAAAATTTATATGACATGATAGTAGAGGTCCTCAAGTAAAATAGACATATTGGATTTATTAGTTATTGTATTAGTTGGGAGATGTAGAAGAAAGGAATTGAAGATTGAATTTTTTGACTAAGTGTCAAAACTATTTTTACCTAACTTTAGAAACATTTTTCCCACTAATTTAATTTTTAATTTATTTTTTAAATATTATACCTTTGTAGACAAAGTATAATACTAAAGTGTAAAGTTGGGAAAAATTAAATAATGTTTTAATAAGTAATTTATTTACTATAAAGTGTGTTAAAAATCATATTTTTACCTAAACTTACAATGGTTTTTTGCCCAAATATTTATCCATTATTTCCTAATTTTTTTTATAATTTTCAAAAAATATACCCTATATTGCCGCCACCAAAATGGGTGTAGGAGTGTAAATGATGATTTTGATTTTTGTGTTCAACCCTTATTAAAGTTGTTCACATGACTTTGTCCATATACTTGTGTCTAGGTTATCTCACATGACCCTAATAACTCTTTTATGACACTAATTCACATGCCTTTGTGAGGTTGTTGCTTGTCTCTAGGTTGTTCGTGATGTCTTTCACATGGTTTATGCATAAGTATTCACATGTCTTTGTCCTTATGAAAGTGTCATAGTATTGTCTAGGTTAAATGAATTTAAGTTAGGTTAAAAAATTTAATAAAATTAAAAAAATTTATATGACATGATAGTAGAGGCCCAAGTAAATGAGGTCTCTTTTGATTTATTAGTTATTGTATTAGTTTGGAGTGTGTAGAAGATAGGAATTGAAGATTGAAACAAATTTTGACTAAGTGTCAAAAACGGTTTTTACCTAACTTAAGGAACATTTTTCCCACAATTTTTTTTTATTTTAATTTTAAATATTATACCTTCTACACAAAGTATAATACAAAAGTTTTGTGTTGAAAATAAAATTAAAAAGTATTTTAAATAAGTAATTTATTTACTAGAAAGTGTGTTAAAAATCTTTTTAACCTAAAATGAAAATGCTTTTTCCTAACTTTAGCTCCATTTTGCACCCATATTTACAGAGATGATAATTAACAATAACATATTCACGGTGTAATTTGCTCTTTGAACATTAGAGCTCTCTCACTTATATATATAACATAATTAATTTAAGACACAATAGCTAAAGACACAAGACCCATAATAATTCTACTCAATGCATGCATAGACATATCTCCTTTATGCGTAGATTCCCTGATAATAATTCTACTCAATGCTATACAACTTTAATTGAAAACAAAACTCATCAAGACACTATTCACAAGATTGATATATGATCGTATAGAAGCTATTCACGTGGTAGAAGCTTATTCAAGATTCCCAAGCAAGGACACTACAACCATCCCGTGAGGTGGAAAAACTCGTCTGGTGGAATCTCAACTGCTAAAATTGCCTTTGCAATCGTAGCCTTCCAAAAGTCACTTGCAATCTTGGCCTTCAAAACAAAAACCCCAAAGGCAATCTAAACCATCTAATTTTCAATAAATAGGCACTACATCTCCCACCACTAACCACACATTTACAAATCCTCCTACTACCAACTAAAACTCAAACACACCCTCCTCGCTCCCAACTACATCAATGCCTCCAACCCAAGCCCAGCTTTTTATCACAAGAGTTTTACAATGGTTATGTTTAAAAATCAAATACTCACGGGTTTGTTGTTTAGATGTGATAACTACACCCTTGTCAAACTAAACCTAAATTCAAACTACCTCAAGTAAAACAAGCCATTGAAAAAATATATCTCCCGACTCATTCCGGTAATGGTTTCTAGTATTACATATCGGCATTCTACAACACTCACTACCGGCGATGACTTTTACGCTGGCTTCCAAAATTATATCCGATGAATATGTTGAAACGATGATGGAGCATTACCAAGAATGTAGAGGCTGGCGTATATGTACAAATTAAATATACGCAGATTTGGTTGATGCGGCTTCAAACTATACCCAAGTAAGTCACTCCCCCACTCTATTCCAACTTCATCACCACACAACATCCCTTTTCTCAACAAGCATTTCAACCATACACTGATCTCATTCCACCTGCCTATCCTCACTTCAATCCTTCATCATCCCAAATCGACATGCATTATAGTCCTTCAACACATCACCATCACCTGCACTCATCATCCTCACAAAACCCCATTGAACTTAATACCCCACCGCTTAGTATGTTTGTTGGTGTCCATAATGAGGACGTGGGGGATTATAGCGATGATGAAGATGAAATTCTTCAGCCATGGAAGACGCCAGAACCAATTCAAACTAACCCCAACATAGGTGTTGCATTCCGCGAGCCTCAGATTCACACTTTCAAAACGCTACACATTGATAACCAACAACCTTATGATTTAGAGCTTGGGCATGCCATGGACCGTAAACCAAGTTTTATCCAATGAAGACTCAAACGAACTCAAACTCAAAATGAAATTTCCTAACAAAAGAAGAAATAGCCATACAACTCATCGAACATATCACCTAAACAATTTTCATAGATAATGAGTGAACAAACTAGTAGAGCAAATTGGGGAGGTTTCGTGGTCACGATACGTGTTTCAGGAGGTGTGTCATGAGGCCCTGAGCAAAACTGGGTCATGGGGAATTACACAACTTGACTCACCCACACACATGCATCAGAACACCCTTCTACTTAATATTATTTAATCAATAAAAATCATTTTCCACGACCTCAAATAAAATGCTACATTTAATAAAAACCTCATCAATGTATAATTAAAAATTCAAACGATCTAGTGCGTGAAATGCATAATATAGCCACGTGGTTAAACCTCAAAACCTCGCTTAATGTTTACAATAATCCGTAAACAGCTTCACAAAGAATGAAAATAAAATTGAGTTTAATACACTCAATACATAATTTAAATCAGCTTTAATCCATAACATAAAATAACAATGCTAAAACTCCCAATCCTCTGTTACTAGATCAGAGTTTGGACACAAAATCCCAAGGAAGCCTAGACATCTTCACTGTGATCACTGCATGTCGCCACGAGAGCAGTAACATAAAATGCTAGGGTGAGTCTCTTTACATAAATACACAACAAGTAAGATAAGCATTATAAGGTAAAGCATCTAGCAACAATAACCCTTCACAATTAAGACATTTACCATTCAAGTATAATGCTAAGAACAACAATCACAAATTAATTAACATCGCGTAGCATTCTATGAATGTATGAGTTTATGCATGTATGCAATATGCATGTGGATCCATCACTTCGCTTTTTGCCCAACGGGCACTTCGCTTTGGCCGGGCCCTTCGCTTGGCCAAGCCCTTCGCTTATGCATATGCTTTATGCACACTATGACAATGCACCATACACAATACATTACCACCACATTCATTGTCACATCACTTAAAACATCACCACAACACAACCCGCCGCTGGCCAAGCCCTCTTCGCTTATTAACCTTCGCGGCCAAGCCCACATCCTTTATTAATTCAACACCTCAACATTAACTCACACTTTGTTGTCACTTCACCACACAACTTATTGACAAATTAAATCTCACCCATGGACTAAAATCCACCTAATGACCTTTTGACCCACAACAGCTTAATTTAGTACCCAAGGGTTATTTAACACATTATGATTAATTTAGTATTTAGTGGACTTATGTTAACCTATTAGGATTAATTAGACACTAAGGGATTATTTTGTCACGCCAAGGATTAATTTAATTTTAGGACTATTTAGTCACGCCAAGGATTAAATTAATTCATAGTGACTAAAACCATCACTTAGACACATTTTGGACACCTAGCGCCAAGTGGCATCCACTTTGGCGCTCTACTAGCGCAACACACACACACACACAAAGACAACATCCACTCACAGCGCTAAGCTTTTAGGAAGTCGGGCGCTCAGACACGCGCCCGCACTGTGCAAAGAAGGCACAGCGCATGGGCGGCCGCCATTGGCGCCCGTGATCGTGCCATCCACAAAGCGCACACACGCACGCAGGCTGTCGCCCATTTTGGCGCCTGCTCGCGCCTTCCAAAGAGCACACACGCCACACATTTACTCAGTCACAGCGCCATATTCTCGAATTGGCGCTCCCCGCCAAACCAGCCTGCATCAAACACGCCTTACAAAATAAGAGAATCGGGCGCTAATTTGCTCTAGCAAATGGCGCTCCCCGCACAACCATGACAACTGTAATCTCAGCCCCTAGCGCCATTTGCCTAGGCATTTGGCGCCTCATCAAACACCTCACCCAAAACACTTCAAACCCAATTTTCTCTCCAACAATTTATTTCTCACAACCACACACATAAAGACATTAAATCCATTTCATTAAATTATCATATACACAAACTTCTTCATGGCAACATTTCTCAAACATATAACATGCATAATTCACAACATACATTTTTCCATCAACAAGCAATGTGATATCAACAATATCAAGTAATTCACACATCAACCAACATACAATCACATCAATTTCACACCACAAATCATTCCTAGAGCTATTTCACCTATAACACACATCCTACAAATTATTATAGATGTAATGGAGAGTCCCCTAACCTCCAAATTGCAACCCAAGCAAGTCACCTCCACTAGCAACCCAAAAATCACCAAAATAGCTTCCCAATAATTGAGCTCCAAAACCCCATCCATGGTAAAAGGAGGATGAAAAGGAATTAGTGTAAGAAACTTATACTAATTGATAGAGGAAGAAAATGAGGAAGAAGTGGTGCTAAATACACTTACCCAAGGCAAACCAATGAAATTCCTCTCCTCCCCAAGCTTCGAACAAAGAGCAGCCACATTACCTCCCCTTTCTCCTATTCCCTTTTCTTTCCACCTGCTTCATTTCCTTTCTCACCAGAAACCCCTTTCTTCTTCTCTCAATCCCATTCCTTTTAATTCACTCTTGACCCTAGGCCCAATCAATTTGGGCCTTATTACTTACACCCCTTTTACTACCACCACTCCTAATACTTAAACACCTCCTAACTAATAGAAATAAGTCCTAACTTAATTATTCCACTTAATTAAATTAGACCCTCATTTATTTACTACACCTCACTCTTTTAAATAAATTGATTACCTTATTATTACTTAAATATGGCCAACTAACATATTACTTAATTAAATTAGTCATAGTCACTTAATTAAGTAAATTAAATAATCACCGAATAAATTAGTTAAATACTTACCTACAACATCCACTATTTCCCAAGATCACCTCCACCGACTTCCTCTCCTTCATATGTTCTCGTGATCCTTCCACTTATAAGGGAGGACCCAACAATATCGTCGGGTCGTGTTGATTGCACACATCAAGGAGCGGTTCACTTAACACGAAGTTCCTACAAGAAGGCTTGGATTGCTAAACCAAAAGCAATCGAACAAGTCTACGTGATCGGGAAGACTCTTACAATGAAGTAACCAGATGCCTAAATGGTTTCTATTACTATATACCGCCACGCTTATCGATCGGCAATACCAAACCATTCTATGAGAATGGACAACAAGTTACCAACAAAGGTGTATTCCACCACATCTTTTGGAGTTTTGGTCCGTGCATAAAAGGTTTTTAAATTCTCGTGAACCAAGTGGTCTCTCGCTGATGGAACATGGTTGTATGGTAGGTACAGCGGGTTATTCTTTTGGCAATCGTGACAAGATCGGAAGGAACGACACCTTCCTAATTGCGATGCGCTTGTCGAGGGTGAGACAAATGGAGGCTTGGTATTTCTTCCTATCTCGCTTAAGAGAGTTTGTGACACCACAGAGGGTCTCTTTGTTTGATATCTGATAGACACGAAGCCTATCAAAAGTGTTGTTAGGGCATCTAAACTCCAACCGGAAACACGCTTTGTATTCGCCACATAGCACAAAACTTCATGAGACACTTCAAAACACTCGCCAGAAACATCCGATCAATATGGGTCAAGATCTTTGAAACTTTTTTAATTTTTTATTCTCTATTTTCCATTCCATAATTACCAACATCTTACTTTACTTGTTTCAAAGATATTCAATGACTGAAAGATCCGCCATTCACTACAAAAATAAAATTGCCGACGACTAGGTCCCGATGGAGCGGGCTTGGGTTCAAGACATTAACCTGCAACAATTGTTTCGTGGCAGCGATGGAGGTTCTCGCTGGGGGCTCATGACAACAAACCTTGCAGAGTGCATCAACAATGTCCTTAAGGGGTGCGGAATCTCCCTATCCGCTCATTGATAGATGCAACATATTTCCGATGAACGAGATATTTGTCAAACTGGGAACACAGCACAGCAATGATGACATCCGAATAATGTTCTCTCAAAAATTGTTGAAAATATTGCGAAACATTAAAGTCTCAAAACGCATGGCGCCACAATTCACGCATCGTACAACCAATTGTTCCGAAGTTCAAGAATCTTGCAACGACCACAAAGCAGTAGACTCGCGACCACATTTGTGGTGGACTTTATAGCAAAACTCGTGGAGTGTGGGAAATTCCTGTGCACTTCATTACTCCCTGCTCACATGTCATCGCAAAGATGCACAAAATGCAATTTCACCACATGAAATTCATGGATCCACCGTGACACAATGCATAATGTTTTCAATACTTACATTGTTGAGTTCCCACCCTGCCAATCGAGACCTCATGGCCTCGATTTCAATACTATTGAACTACAAAGATGATCCAACTAAACGAAGAGATAAAAAGGGTCGCCCCACGCCTACTCAGATTCGCACGCAGACGGATCAAAGAGAAACTGGTACCCGCACCAAACGATGTGGAATTTGTAGAAACGAGGGTCACAACAAAAATAATCGCTCTAATCGCAATGTAAACTAGTCACATTTATCGCCATCAGACTTTTCGTATTAGTCTTTAAATCAATTCATGTCTTTTAATATTACTTTTGTGTCACTTAAATTTATATTTTTTTAATAATTAAATTTAGTATTTATACTTTACTAATAATTCTAATTATTTAAATTAATTATTGAAATTAAATTAATTTACATTTTAATCAAATTAAATATAAAAATTAAAAATCAAAACGCAGTTGAAGAACTCACCCCGTGGGGAAGTAGTTCTCACTACAAAGAAAAAAATTGCAAAATTGTAGTGTAGGGGGTGAATTCTCCACATAAAAAAAAAGTGGCTTACTTTGGTATATAATGTAGAAAGTGGGTTATTTTGGAAATTTTTTTATTTTTTTGTTATGGAATGGATTTTTGCCTACGCTTATGAGATATCGGGCCTTTATCACTTCCAAGTTCCATCTTCACTTCTCGATATCAACCTTCAACGCCAACACACTCTTTCAATGAGATTTTTTTATTCTTTCTTCTTCTTCCCGTGTTGTTCTTTGTTATTTTGCTCTTCTTCATTTCCAACACAAACCCATAAATGAAATTTGTGAAGATGAAGAAATGATTGAAATTGAAATCCATAAACTAAATCAAATACTTGTCGTGATCGTAAATTGAAATTGAAACTCCTAAAACCCAATTCAAAATCAATGAAAACGCAACAATCTCTCTCTCATGTTGAAATTGGCAAAGAAATCAAAATTGAAGATCTCGTGGAGTGTATTGTTGTCATTGGCGGGTTTTGTTCGCATTTGTTTGTGTTGTTGGGTTTGGGGTTTGAAGAAAACATAGAACAAAGTGCTTGGTTTGGATTTGTCATGATTTTGTTGAAGAAAAAGCCAAATAACTTGAAGCATCCGAATGAACACAATATTTTAGGAACCTTGCCGTTAACGCTCATGTTTGTGTTGTTGTTGATGAACAAATTGAAGATTTTTATTTTATTTTTAATAAATATTTATTTAGATGTGTAATACCCCAATTTTGTCCGCCTCCTTTCTAATTTAAGTCAATTTTAGTTATCCATTTCAACTAAATTGAAATACCATTGTTTAAATTAAGCGTACACGCGAATGATCATTTTTTCGTATGCTCTTCAATTTAATCTTCGATTTGAGTTTAGTCGCATATAAGTAGTGTCTTTAGTTAATGAGCTCATTTCTCCTATTTGAGTCTCGCTTTAGCGTATTCGCCTAGTCCGCCTGCTTCGCTTTTTGTGTTTGGCCGCACTTTTCATTATTATTCTTTTCTTTGTAGAGTTAATTTATTTTAAGTATATATGTATAGTCCAAAAATGCCAAAAATTCCATTTAGTGTTATTTACAATTTAAAAGTGTTATATAATCCAAAATGTCAAAAAGAATCTATTTAATTTTTGTTACAAGTTAGAAGTGTTCAAATGTCCAAATGTCCAAAAAAATACAAAAATAATAATACAAAATATACAAAAATAAATAAACCAAAATACAAAAAAATAATAAAAGGCAAAGCAGAAGAAATTGGGTTCCAAAGAATGCTTCTCCAAATCACGACTAACGCAGATCCAAAAAGGAAGAGTCAAAGTTAGTCAAGGCCCAAGAAAACGAAATTAAATGCTAAACCTAGTTTACTAGTATAAAAGAAGGATCGTATATGGTCAAAAGATTTTGAAATCAACATACACAACAATCGCTTAAAAATTATCGAGAAATAAGGATTAGTGGCTTCACATTGAAACCCTAATCACACAAATACTGGTTTTTCGAGATCCGAGATATGAGAAAAAGTTTGAGTAAAGAAGCAAGTATACCAAGGAAGTAGATATAGTAGCAGTATAATCAGCAATCTAGAGACCAAAGAGAAGCAGGAATTGTAGGTTGGTACGGAGTTTTCTTAAACATGTATTCACATTTAGATCGATGAGTTTTTTTTTAATTAGGATTAGTTTGTTTCAAATAATAATAAAAAGCACCATTAGAGAATTAATGTACAGATAGAGAGTAAAGTTGATTTAGGATCGATGTTTTAATGAAAACTAAACTAGAATATTTCTAGAGCAAAATAGTCACATCAAGAACAGAGTAATAAGACTTTGAAATCTTTTAAGAAAAGTTTTTTTAAGGTCGAAAAACAATCATAGTAAATATAAACCAAAGAGAAAGAAGAAGATTAGAATATGAAACAATGTACGTAATTAAAAAGGGAAGAAAAGTGGGTGCCGATATGAGCTCCGGCCATCGCCGACGGTGGCCACTCACCCAAAAACGCCGCTAGACTCGGCACTTAAGGCTACCCCGCCATCGCCACGCTCCTTCCTTCGCTCTCGCGCACCAACGCCATCCCGCTCAACTATCACCGCGCATCGTCGCCATTCCGACGAAACCACCTTCGCCGCCCTCTCCCTCTCTCACCGACCCAACCACCCTCTCTCTCTCCCTTTTCGCTTTCTCACTGCACTCCACCCTCTCGCTTCTCCCACCGAAACCACGCGTAAGATTTCCCAAACCGAACCCACCACCGCCGCCAAAACCCCCGGCCGTCACCACCACCGGAAAACTCTCTCTCTATCGTCGTGAGAAACCGCACCGCTTCTCTCTCTCCTCCCTAACTACGCCAGAATCACGCTCCTCGCCTCCGTAAATCTCTCTCTTGAATGTGAGTACTGGGCCGCGGCCGGAAGAGAGGGAAGGGAAAATTAGGTTTTTTTGTGGTTGGCCCATTTATAATGTCTCCTAAAATCTATTTTATTTTTTACTTTTTTAATATTCAGACATTACCCACACTCCTCGATTCATGCGCAGTAAACCCCATCACTTAAGCCCGCCATAACTGGGCCCTCCTATGCGAACTGGCTTATTGCTTACACCCTTGTCTCGGGGGCTTGCACAACCCCGCAGCCTAATAACACCCCATTTTGCAATTTTTCACCTTTTTCTCGCTTTTTCTTAATTCTTTTTCAACCCAAATAATTTCTCATTAAATCAAAACTTTGTTAATGGTCTTCACGGGGCCTTTGCTTGCATGAATCATTAACAATGAGGAACTAGTGGTGATCACTTGGAGCCTTTGCTCAATTGATCATCATGAACGCCTAATTTTTCTAAAAACCTTCAATAAATCAAACTTTGTTAGTAGTCATGCTAAGCCTTTGCTTGCATGAATCATTAACAATGAGGAACTAGTGGTGATCACTTGGAGCCTTTGCTCAATTGATCATCATGAACGCCTAATTTTTCTAAAACCTTCAATAAATCAAACTTTGTTAGTAGTCATGCTAAGCCTTTGCTTGCATGATCATTAACAATGAGGACCCAGTGATGATCACCGAGCCTTTGCTCAATTGATCATCACTTAACGCCTAATTTTTCAAAGACTTTCAATAAATCAATGAAAAACTTTGTTAGTAGTCTTCATGAGCCTTTGCTTGCAGTGATCATTAACAATGAGGATTCCAGTGGTGATCACTTGGAGCCTTTGCTCAATTGATCATCATGAATGCCTAATTTGTCTAAAAACTCTCCACTAATCAAAAACTTTGTTAGTAGTCCCGCTAAGCCTTTGCTTGTATGATTATTAACAATGGAGTGCTAATGGTGGTCACTTGAGCCTTTGCTCAATTGATCGCCACGAAAGCCTGCATTTTCATAATTAAACAAGATAAAAATAAAACCTACCTAGAACTACGTAGCTTTGAATTCTCCATCGCACTGAGATACGAGGAGCGATCCTCCACAAGCACACAATAAACTAAAAACAATTTTCCTTCCAAAACCAAAGCGCTAACTCTCGCCAAGCTACCGCAAATAAAAATTCCTTAAGTCTTTTCAAAAGAGGCAAATTTAAATATTTTTCAAATCAACACTTAAAACTATGTTTAATTAAAGGTTCCTTTCAAGAGAAAGGAGGTGTAAAAGCATACCTTCCCCATGCCTAACCGAATTCTTCAACCCAAATCTCCTGCTTCAAAAGACCATCCGCTCTTCCCAAAAGGTTTTTCTTCAATATTTTCCTTAAAAAAAAATATTGGTGGCGACTTCATTGTTCAAAAAAGTTGTAAACGAAGAAAACCCCCTGGGACTTTTTCGGCGCAATAAATTGCGACTCCACTGGGACTAAAAATTTTCAAAAAGAGGGTTGAGCCTAATTAATTAAATATGTGATTTGTGTGTTTGATTTGAATATTTTATTTTGCCTCTATTCTTCTTCTTTCTCATACAAGCATTGTTGCATCCATATGCATTCGCTTCTTCCTCTTCTATGATTGCTTCCCGCTTATCTTATTTGCTTGTATGCTTAGTTCTTCATGCATATTCCCAACCCTATCATGTTCCCTCTTCTCGCTCCCTTTCGAGGTAAGCAATGCACTTGGTTGTTGTTAAAAACCCTAGGTCGATTTATTTGATATTAAAACCCCAGGTAGATTTACATGTTATTGTTTGCTTCGTCTCTGACTGCTCGGGGTTTTCATTTGCAGTGGGGAAGGGTAGTTATTCCTAGGTGTCGTGCTCTCAACACACACTTCACACCCTATACTTGTGAGCGCTGAGGGGCCTAAAACCCAAGGTCCGAATGAAAACCTAGGAGAGTGGGAACGACAGTGACCGCCATTCGTAGACCTTTGTCCTGTATGGCTCTCATGAAAGTTCCACCCAAGAGTGCGCTTTGTCATGATGCCTCACACTCTGTGAGCTTTCTACGATTGTGGGTGTCATCATGAGAAAGACTTCACTCTTGGTTGCCATCAGGAGGAAGTGATTAGAACCTACATGGGAGGATTACCTTTCGCCGACTTTAGACCCTAGGATTCCCACCATTCAGAGGGACACAAGTGGGCATGCCAAATTGTGTGTTGCATTGTAATCTAGGCATGTTTTCAAAAAAGGAGAAAGAGATTTTTCAAAAAGAAGAGAAAATAGAGAAAGAGTCAGCTGTAGTTTTCTCTTGTCAGCCCGTGACGGGGCAAAGATGTTGTTCACCCTTTCAAAAAAGAGATAAAGAGTCGCTGCTGTAGCCTTTCCCTTACTAGGTCCATATGAAGCCACGCGACGCCCGCATTTTCCAAAAAAACTTGAATCATTGCCAATAAAAACTCTTTCATTTATCTTGCATGCCCATAGAGCATCATCATCATTTGCATACATCCTTGCATTACATAAAGCAAAACTTTCAAAAAATCATCATAGTCTTTTTCTTACCGGCTATATGAGGTGATGTTCCCAAAATTTCAGTCACCCAAACTCAAAAATGTTTTCATCTTATTTTTCACATGCATGTCAAGTCGCACTATCACCGCTATTTTCATATAAAGACATCATTTGCATTGCATAAAACAAAAACTCGATAAAATTCATACATGCATTTTTCTCTATCTCATTAAGGTTTCAGGTCTTATTAGGGGTGCGCCTCATGCATTATGAACATTAACGCCTCATTTCACATGCAATTTCATTCAATAAAAATCATGTCTTTCCATTGTGAGTATCATGCATTTCATTCCACAAAAAAATGAAAACAAGAAAGCATCTCCTTCATAATCATGAACAAAAATCATCATGTAGCATTCATGCATCATTTCATTAACCTCATCACTTTAGTGCAAATACATCATTTCTCCCTACATGCATCCTTTCAAACAAAGAAAATTTTTCTCATGTGATGGCTTAATGGGGTAAGTGCACCTTTGAACGACGGAAGGTAATATCTCAAATTTGTTTGTCGCATCACTTAATTTGAGATGTTACTTCACGATATCGCAGCACTTTGACCGCTACACGTGTTTTATTTTCAAGTAGGAAGTTGTCGAGTCAACTAATTGTCTAAACGTTTCAAAGATATTGTGAAGTATCGAGTCGATCCACTCAATATTTCATGCAAAGTTACTCAGTGGTAACGATAATCGCTTGCCTCATATCACCATTCTTGCATCTTTCATCATTCAAAAGAAAAGAAAAGGAAGCATCGCATTTCATATCTTGTCTTGCCTCTATAAAAATCATTCTCAAAAGAAGCATCATTATTGCATCATTCATCATCCAAAAGGCATTGACATTTCATATTTCGCCTTGCATAAAAAGAAAACATCAAAAAAAAAAACTTTTAGAATAATCACACTTTTCAAGTGAACATGCTTTCATGCATTTCATTTTCATCATGTATGCATCATAATGTTCTCATCCATGCATTGCATACAACAAAAATGTTGTGATGAGAGACGAGATGTTCTTGCAAAGTAATCTTTCTTTTTTGGAAAAGTTTACTCTCACTCATTTTCAAACTCAAAGTGTTCCAAGGCCCTCGCTTTTCACATCAATAGCTCATTTGTATTTCCGTCAAAAAGCATTGCATCTCATCCATTCCATGATAAAAGATCAAAATAGCTTCATCAAAAAAGTTTTTATATCATGTTTTAACCAATGTTAACTCTCTCGTGAAGCGCTCTTCTAGTAAGTATGCATGTTACGTGCGCTTCTCTTGTTTGAGCTACCAATTTCTTCAATTATCATCATTCCCATCCAAGTCTAATCCCGCCTGGCCCACCCCTAAAGCGCATATTTTTCTCCCATCAAGACATACTTGACTTTTGGTTCATTCTCGCTAACACTTTAAGTCCTTCCATGCTGGGCAATTCGTGGTCACTAATTTTCCTTGTCAAGATCATATTCCATTAGTGCAAGTCTTTCTAAAAAGGTATATAATAAGTACAAAAAGATAAAATAAGCTCGCTAGGTTGAAAACCCGCAAAGGCGTGCCTAGTGTAAAAGAGCGCCTGGATTGAAAACTCACAAGAGCTGTCTGTGCAAAAATTAGGCACAAAAAAGGGGGAAAAGAAAATGAAGGTAGATAAATTATTGTCCTAAAGTTAAGTCTACGTAAATAAGCAATCGAGATTTGAAATGAAATTTGGTCATCTCTCCATATCCTCAAAACCTAAAATCCCGTAAAGTCCATTCCTACCCTCTTAAGCCAAAGATTCAAAATCACAAAATACCCTTTGTTACCCATCTTAAGCCGAGAAAAGCCCAAGATATCCCCATCACCCTAGACGAGGGTTAAGTCCACATCAAAGATGGTATATCATTTTCACCCAGTCAAAAGGAAAGGAAATTCACAAAAGGAGGGGGATAGCAAAGTTTCAAAAAGGAGAATCCCAAAACAAAGAAAGGAAGACAAAGGAGTATAAATTAAGAGTCAATACATTTTGCCATGAAGCATAAGAGCTCCCTTCCGAGGCCCTCAAATTCAATGGGTTAAATCATTTCCCTTTCAAAAAAAAAAAAAAAAAAAAAAACCTCAATTCCTCGGGTTTAACCACCTTTTCTTTCATAAAACCTTCAAGCCCCTCATCAAACCTAATAACCATTTCTCGCACCTCATCAAAACCTAATAACCATTTCCGCACCTCATCAAACCTAATAACCATTTCCTTCATAAACCATTGACCACTCGGCCAACACCGAACAGACCCATCCTCCCATCAACCCCAAACACTTCATTAAGCTCAACCATCCCTTTCTCCACATCACAACCCTAAAAAGTCCATTCCGATCAATGACTAATTGCTTTCGCTCTCTCAAGTTTTAATCTTAGGACAAATAAGTTTATCCATTTACGACGTGTTTTGCTCAAAAGAAAAAACAAACAAGGTAAAAAGAAAGTCGCCAAAAAAACAATCAAAAAGAAAAGTAAGGACTTGCACTCCAAGATGCATTCATAAAACAAGGTCTAGTGGTCATCAAGTGAGCCTCTCCTCATACCAGAAGTCAAAACTTTCCTTGCATCCGAAAGTTGCCTTTAAAGAGAACCAAAAGTGTGTACTAGGGGCATTCCCTTCACCTCTCACTCCGCTCAACTTTGGGGAGGTTTGTTCATTGCTCACCCCATTCATATATCACCTCTACCATAACCATCACCATAACTCACGCTTTCACAACCTCACTCAAAGAAACCGCTTGAAATGTCATTCGAGAGCTGGGCAAATGCCTCCCATTCCTTCACCTCATTCATTCCTATAAAACCTCACCGGGCAATTTCTCCACTCACTATCCTAAACGAGGCCTTGTCATTCTAATGGGGCGCCTTTGTCCTTGCATGACCTGGGCAACATCAAACTTTATGGGTTGAGACAAAATCTCTTCTCGCCTCCACCCTTCATTTCAAAAGCCAAGCATTCCTAATTCATCATCTTCTACACCCCTAATTGTTGTCACCACTAGACAGGGCAAGCTATTCACTCATCAAAGACCTCGAATCGGGGGCAATATTGTATCTCTTGACTTCTCATGAGCTTCTGGGCAATAACCATGTCCTGGCCATTCCTTCACTTGCCATAAATGTCCATGCCCTAAACCAATGCCAAGCTAGCTGACTCATTCATTCACATTTGCACTCCTATGCATGCTTACTAGACGATGCTTCAAGAAGAGAGAACACAAGTTGTTTACGTGATACCTAAAATTCACCATCATGGAAAGAAAGAGAAAACAAGTGAGATTGTTTGTAAATAAAAACCTTGAGAACACCTGCAGTTTGAATCAAATGCAATTTTTCAAATGTAATGGTCAATAATCATCTCAATTCCTTGCATCCAAAGTCTCAATCTCATCATCACAAAAATGTACACCTCATGCATCTAGCATTTCAATCTATTCATTATGGCATTTGCATCAAAGCATTACATTTGCATCTTCACATTTTGTGCATTCATCACATAGCAAAAGGCAAAAACGGCCCACGCTACTTGCATCATACTAATACTTGCATTTCATAGAAAAAAATAGTAAAGAAGAAAAAGCATAAATCTTTGCATTGCATTGACATCCCATTAATGCTAGCATTTCCATAAAAGGAAAAGAAAAAAAATCATTGTGATCAGAGCATTGCATCATATTAAGGTCCAGATTTCATAGAAGAAGCAAAAAGAAACAAATGTGGTTAGAATAGAGCATTCCATTCATCAAAGCATCAATCACCGTGATACACTTGCATTCAAACATCAAAGCAAACAGATTTCATAAACTATAAAGAAAAGCTTTTAGTACAAAAGAACAAAAGCATTCCATAATATTCAAGACATCAATCATGGCATATGTTTGCATTACATGTGTCATTCATTGCATTGCTAAGCAAAATGTGGACGAACACAAGATGTTAATCCTCATGCCTAGTTCCAAGAATCAAGACGACAAGTGTTCATTTATCGCTCTTTCTAGCAAACCAAGCATTCATCGATATAGACAAAACAGAAAAGTGTCTCACCAAAATCAATCATTCATCATTCTCATATCATCCATACCATTCATCACTCCATAACATCAAACAAGACATTACACTTTCAAATTCGTGATCTCGTAAGAGCGAAAGAATCACAAAAGAAAAGAAGAGAATGAAAATCAAGGTAAGCAAGATCCCACCAAAATCAATCATTGCATTCATATGCACCCAAATACCCAATTGCATGCATTTCATGCACCATTCAAGAGAAAAGTTACTTCGACCCGAGAGTCCCAAAATCCCGCTTTTAGAAAATCACCATCAAGACAGAGTTCGTGAACTCCATCAAAGACAGCAGTTCAGAACTCCATCAAAGACAGCAGTTCAGAACTCCATCAAAGACAGCAGTTCGTGAACTCCATCAACCCAGAGTTAGTGAACTCCTTCAGAGTTAGTGAACTCCTTCCACATATCACAACATCGCGTACGAGCACGCCGATGGATCCATCGATTGTTAAGTCTCTGATTAGTTGTGCCACCCAAGGCACAACGTAAATCCATCGATCAAACCGGCCCGACCGATGTTGATCGCCGCCGAAAAGGCCACCCCCGCAGTTCAGAACTCCATCAATCCGCAGTTCAGAACTCCATCAACCCAGAGTTAGTGAACTCCTTCAGAGTTAGTGAACTCCTTCCACGCATCACAACATCGCAGTACGAAAGCACGCCGATGGATCCATCGATTCGTTAAGTCCTTCTGATTAGTCAGGTCACCAAGGCACAACAGAATCCATCGATCAAACGGGCCCGACTTGATATTGATCTCACGCCGAAAAGGCCACTCTCAGAGCTCCTGACCGACAAGAGTCCGTTAAAAGGTTTTAGGCAACCTCCGAATTTCCAATTTACCGCTTTTCCCAATTTATCGCTTTTTCCAATTTATTGCTTTTCGCACGCACCAGCTGTTAACCTCAAAAGAAAAAAAACCCAAAGATTTGAACTTTTCTCAAGCGGACAAAATTAGTATTATTTCTATATCTTATTTCCATTTCACCAACAAATATGAAAAGGCCAATTCATATTTTTCGCTAAATGTGAAATAAAGAGGGGCAAACTGTGAATACCCCAATTTTGTCCGCCTTTCTAATTTAAGTCAATTTTAGTTATCCATTTCAACTAAATTGAAATACCATTGTTTAAATTAAGCGCACACGCGAATGATCATTTTTTTTCGTATGCTCTTCAATTTAATCTTCGATTTGAGTTTAGTCGCATATAAGTAGTGTCTTTAGTTAATGAGCTCATTTCTCCTATTTGAGTCTCGCTTTAGCGTATTCGCCTAGTCCGCCCGCTCGCTTTTTGTGTTTGGCCTGACTTTTCATTATTATTCTTTTCTTTGTAGAGTTAATTTATTTTAAGTATATATGTATAGTCCAAAATGCCAAAATTCCATTTAGTGTTATTTACAATTTAAAAGTGTTATATAATCCAAAAATGTCAAAAAGAATCTATTTAATTTTTGTTACAAGTTAGAAGTGTTCAAATGTCCAAATGTCCAAAAATACAAAAATAATAACACAAAATATACAAAAATAAATAAACCAAAATACAAAAAAATAATAAAAAGGCAAAGAAGAAGAAATTGGGTTCCAAGAAATGCTTTCCAATCCGATTGGGGCCGCAGATTCAAAAAGGAAGAGTCAAAGTTAGTCAAGGCCCAAGAAAACGTAAATTAAATGCTAAACCTAGTTTACTAGTATAAAAGAAGGATCATATGGTCAAAAGATTTTAAATCAACATACACAAATCGCTAAAATTATCGAGAAATAAGGATTGTGGCTTCACATTGAAACCCTAATCACACAAATACTTTTCGAGATCCGAGATATGAGAAAAAGTTTGAGTAAAGAAGAAAGCAAGCAGTACCAAGGAAGTAGATATAGTAGCAGTATAATCAGCAATCTAGAGACCAAAGAGAAGCAGGAATTGTAGGTTGGTAATGAGTTTTCTTAAACATGTATTCACATTTAGATCGGGATGAGTTTTTTTTAATTAGGATTAGTTTGTTTCAAATAATAATAAAAAGCACCATTAGAGAATTAATGTACAGACAGAGAGTAGTGATTTAGGATCGATGTTTTAATGAAAACTAAACTAGAATATTTCTAGAGCAAAATAGTCACATCAAGAACAGAGTAATAAGACTTTGAAATCTTTTAAGAAAAGTTTTTTTAAGGCTGAAAAACAATCATAGGTAACATAAACCAAAGAGAAAGAAGAAGATTAGAATATGAAACAATGTATGTAATTAAAAGGAAAGAAAAGCGGGTGCCGATATGAGCTCCGCCATCGCCGACGGTGGCCACTCACCCAAAACGCCGCTGTATCTGCCACGGGCTACCCCGCCATCGCCGCCGCCTCCTTCCTCCTCGGCGCACTCAACGCCATCCCGCTCAACCATCACCGCGACGTCGCCATTCCGATTTAAAACCACCTTCGCCGCCGCCCCTCCCTCTCTCACCGACCCAACCACCTCTCTCTCTCTCTCTTTTCGCTTTTCTCACTGCACTCCACTCTCTCGCTCTCCCACCGAAACCACGCGTAAGATTCCCAAAACCGAACCCACCACCGCCCAAAACCCCGCCGTCACCACCACCGAAACCCTCTCTCTCTCTATCGCCGAGAAACCGCAGCCCCCGCTCTCTCTCTCCTCCCGCTAACCACGCCGTAAATCACGCCCTCGCCTCCAGTAAATCTCTCTCTTGAATGCGAGTGAGCACGCCGCGGGCCGCGGAAGAGAGGAAGGGAAAATTAGGTTTTTTTTGTGGTTGGCCCATTTATAATGTCTCCTAAAATCTATTTTATTTTTTACTTTTTTTAATATTCAGACATTACCCACACTTCGATTCATGCGCAGAAACCCCATCACTTAAGCCTGGGCCGCTTAATCGGGCCCTCCTATGCGAATCGGGCTTGCATTGCTTACACCCCTTGTCTGGGCTTGCACAACCCTCGCAGCCTAATAACACCCCCATTTTGCAATTTTTCACCTTTTTCTCGCTTTTTCTTAATTCTTTTTCAACCCAAATAATTTCTCATTAAATCAAAACTTTGTTAATGGTCTTCATAAGCCTTTGCTTGCATGAATCATTAACAATGAGGAACTAGTGGTGATCACTGGAGCCTTTGCTCAATTGATCATCATGAACGCCTAATTTTTCTAAAAACCTTCAATAAATCAAACTTTGTTAGTAGTCATGCGTAAGCCTTTGCTTGCATGAATCATTAACAATGAGGAACTAGTGGTGATCACTTGAGCCTTTGCTCAATTGATCATCATGAACGCCTAATTTTTCTAAAAACCTTCAATAAATCAAACTTTGTTAGTAGTCATGCGTAAGCCTTTGCTTGCATGATCATTAACAATGAGGACCCAGTGATGATCACCGGAGCCTTTGCTCAATTGATCATCACTTAACGCCTAATTTTTCGAAAAGACTTTCAATAAATCAATGAAAAACTTTGTTAGTAGTCTTATGAGCCTTTGCTTGCGTGATCATTAACAATGAGGACTCCAGTGGTGATCACTTGGAGCCTTTGCTCAATTGATCATCATGAATGCCTAATTTGTCTAAAAACTCTCCACTAATCAAAAACTTTGTTAGTAGTCCCGCAAGCCTTTGCTTGTATGATTATTAACAATGGAGTGCTAATGGTGGTCACTTGAGCCTTTGCTCAATCGGGATCGCCACGAAAGCCTGGGCCATAATTAAACAAGATAAAAATAAAACCTACCTAGAACTACGTAGCTTTGAATTCTCCATCGCACTGAGATACGAGGAGCGGATCCTCCGCAACACAATAAACTAAAAACAATTTTCCTTCCAAAACCAAAGCGCTAACTCCTCGCCAAGCGCAAATAAAAATTCCTTAAGTCTTTTCAAAAGAGGCAAATTTAAATATTTTTCAAATCAACACTTAAAACTATGTTTAATTAAAGGTTCCCTTTCAAAAGAGAAAGGAGGTGTGGGGTGCTAATACCTTCCCCATGCCTAACCGAACTTCCAACCCAAATCTCCCGGCTTGCCCAAAAGACCATCCGCCTTCCCAAAAAGGTTTTTCTTCAATATTTTCTTAAAAAAAAAAAAAATATTGGTGGCGACTTCATTGTTCAAAAAGTTGTAAACAAAGAAAACTCCTGGGACTTTTTCTAAGCAACAAGATGTAAAAAATATTAAATCAAATTAAATAATTAGTCAGCGCCACATAAGCATAATAAGATAAAAATGTGAGTCAAATGATGACTAGACATTTTATAACGGATTTTGATGGAGGTTGACTTTAAAAGGATTTAGGTGCCAAAATTTTTAAACATAAAGGACTTATTTATGACAAAAAAAAAGATAAAGGACCAAATCGTTATGTTAAGGGACCTGTGAACAATAGCCTAAAAATTTATCTCACAAATCTACTAAAATCCCGCAGAGTACAAACTTCGCAAAAGTTCTACAAAAGTCCATTAAAATCCTCGACTTAAAAGTCTTGTAGAATCCTCGCAAAATCCTAAAAATCCTCGAAATTCCAAAGAAAGTCCATTAAAATCCATAGGACTTTTTTTCACTAAAAATTCATTGAAATCATGAACCAATACACCCTCAAGTATTGAATCGAGTTTAAAACGCAGAAAAAATGAGAACACTACAAACCTTATGAGTGTGGAGGATGATGTGTTGATCGTAAGTTTAAAGATGAGGTGGGAGAGGAGAAATAGGGGTTGGAGGTGGGTGACCATATGGAGTTTGGAGAGTGTGGAGGAAGTTGAGAGGAGTGAGAGAAAAAGATTAAGGTTTAGGTGTATTTTAGTCTTTTTATTATTTCAGTGAGGTGCACGAAAAAAAGGGAGGGTGGGGGAGAAGGGGGAGAGTGCAAAAGTGAGCTCTTCTAGTGGTTTCATTAGGTTTTGTTCCTCTGGGGTTTTTGTCTCCTATTTGGATAGCTTGTCCCCATTCCTCCATTGGCCCTTTGCTTTTCGCTAGTCCACCCCGCTCTTTTGCTTGTACATACTCACCATTCTCACATCGCCACAAACTCATTCTCAACCTTGCATCCTCCGCCTCCATTGTCCTCGGCGTCCGTGTCATCCAATACGCCCCTGCACTCATGATAACTCGAGGAACTATCTAAGATCATAGTACTGTGAGATCCACACAATGTGTTAATAGCAAAAAGAACTTTAGTGGGTAAAATGTTGACAAACAAGGCAATGAATAAAGAGCACAAAAGATATCATAGCTAAAAGCCCGGGCTTCCTATGATAAGCTATAGATCTCGAATCTAGGAAGAAACAAATTCCTATTTACATTTAATCGATGAAAAACACAAAGGGAGATCTTATGAAAAGAGCTCCTTGGTTTTTTATGAACCATCCGATGTGCTCGCATTTCTCGATCCCGCCTGCTATACCCTCACGAAATATACTTTGACATGAATCAATTTTGGATACAAGTCCACAACTTGCCTATGGAATACTTGAACAAAGATCAATGTGGCTACAATCTTACGTAAATTTGGCAACATATCGAGATTGAGGACTCTATAGTGGAAGGTCGATTCGCGAACTTTTATCAAGGCAAAGGTGCAGCTTGGATGTTACCAAACCCTCCCATCTTGGTGTTGGATCCCTAGGAAAAACTCTCCCAAAATTTGGGCCATTTACAAGTATGAACAGCTTCAGATCTCAGTGCTTCAACTACGGGGTGCTAGGGCATGAAAAAGAACATGTAAAATTCCTAGGGTACGCTAACTTCATCAGTAGTTCCATCCCTAAATACGACTAACATCTCAAGGGTGCAAGCGCCCAAGGACTATAGCAACTTTCCTACAAGAGCATAAGAAGAGATATGGAGACATAACCAAATATATGGTCCAGAAGTTTCAGCTGTAATTAGGCCCCCAGGTGGCTCTCAACAAACCACCAACAAATGTAAAAATACAAGTGAATCAAAGGAAAGTGATGTGATAGCTCATGACATTGCAAGGAAAGAGTGGGAAGAAATTGTGGCTATTAGCACAAACAGAACAGCACACCCCATCAAGGATGGGAAAACAAGTAAGAGGATTATAGATACGTGATGTTTCACCATAACCTCATCTATTTGAAGATGCAGACGACTACCAGAGGGAAACCCCTCTAAAAGAATACCCAATGCCCTATGAAGCCTATTTATATGACCGTAAACTTGTCGAGTGTCGAAGCAACAACACCAAAGCAGCCTTTATGCCCACAAGAGTGCCTCTAAGTTTCGATCCGATCAGCCCCGGTCTTGGCCTAGGAACCTTGGAGGAATTACAACCGTAAAGGAGGATGTAGGTGGAGATTGCTTAGCTACTTAGTTGTTATAGTGTTATTTTGGGGTTTTTGTTGACATTTTAACTATCTTTTGACATGTTATTTTGTTCTCTAATGGTTTGGTTGTTGACATTTTCACCAAGTTGTCTCTACCTACTACAAAACTCTCTTCTAGTTTCCTAAAGGTACCTTTGTCAAGTAGGATCACCAACAACTTTCACCTCTCACTAGAGTTCTCAAGGTAAACTTGGATATGAGAAGGTTCAATGTTAGTTCCACAAACAACAAACAATTATAACTATAGTGAAAGACAATTGACTATGGTGACTTGAGATGCTTTTACCTTAAAGAAAAAGTGTTGTTTTCTAAACAAGTATTATCTTCTTTAAAGAAGGTTAGAGTTCTGTAAAAAACTTGTCTAAAGAATGTTGAATTATTTAACCTTCTTTAGATTTCAAAACAATGACAAGTGTAAAGCAATTAAAGCAAGTAATAGGAAAGTAAATAATGACACAAGAGAGTTATATAGATTCAACAAACTTTGGCTACTCCTCTTCCCACGCCCACGTGAGAGTTTCCACTATTCTACAAATAGATTTTACACTTGCTTTTGCTCAACAACAAAAGACTTTCACCACCGCCTCTTTGATCAACACACAAAACACAAGTGTTCACTTACACACACTTCACCGAGGTGTTCTACCTACTAGAAAATTCTCTCTAGTTTCCTAAAGGTACCTTTGTCAAGTAGGATCACCAACAACACTCACCTCTCACTAGGTAGTTTGTTGTGAAACTTCGAGAATGTTTCTTACAATAAGTGGGTTTGGGTTTGGAATGATTTAGGAGCTTGATTACAAATAAATCTAGTGTATTTGTAAATAACACACAAGCTAACACACACTCAAAAAAGTATTCCCAAAATGTAACTTGAAGTAGCTTTGAATGTGGATGAGAAGGTTGGATTACTTTGAGAAGCTTGATTTGTGAAGGTTCCAATTAAATCTCATGAATTGTAATCGCAAAGATCAGCATTTTATATAGCATTTGAAACTTCAATATAAACGTTAGAAGGTTGAAGATAGTCGCTGGGAAGTAGTTCCAGTGCTTGTAGATGTGCAATGATGAAGTGTGTTTTAGTTGTAGCCTTCGAGCCTTCTTCTTCAGCAGCCTTTTGGTGCTTTAATCGACACATTGAACCTTCTTTAGCCGTAACCGCATTTTCTTACACATATTCTCGACTTCTAATGACTCGCTTCTTGTACTTTGATGACAGCCTTATGCTTTTATGTGAAGCTTCTCAAGCTTCCTTAACATGAACAAACATGCCTTGTTTGTACAAGGAATAATCAAAGAGTTCCTCTTTGCATGGAACAAATATTCTACAACATTTATACTTAGAATTACATTTAATGCGCATAGATTCATAAGATCGTAATTTAATGTGTTTCCTGTAAAGAGAAGGTTGAAGTTCTTTAAACCTTCTTTTAACCTTCTTCAACAATCAACCTTCTTTACAATTCCTTTGATTAGTAAGCAACCTTCTTTTGACTTCACCAAACTTTTCGCTGACTTTTGGTAATCCATCGCTTGACTTTCACCAACCTTCTCGAGAAAGGTCAAACATTCTTTTGACTAACCTTCTTCGCATAACCTTCTTTAGGCAACCTTCTTTCTTCTATACTTTGTAATTCATTGGTTTATTGTAGAGCCAAGTTGTTTGCTATGATTCTTATTTCCTATTCTTAATCACTTGATTGAAACTTGTCAAATCACAATTAGTTCGTAAAACTTAACTCATTACTTTAAGTTTGTATCATCAAAACATGGAAAGAGATTTTCATTCCAACAATCTCCCCTTTTGGTGATGACAAACTTGAGAGTAAGCTTTAAGTTTTCTGCTTTCAAGAGTAGACATTTTAATGAATAGATTAACGCTTTTTAAAAAGAAAACATTTTAACACATGTATAGCAAAATGATAATTATCATGTATCATATGAAGCAAACATGATTACATAGGAGTTTGGTAATTATCATAATAAACCATTACAGACAAAATAACATGTCCAAAAATAGTTAAAATGTCAATGTAAACCCCAAAATAGCACTATAACAACTAAGTATTCCAAGAGTTGGTGGGAGAAGAATCATTCGAAGAGTTGGAGGAGGAAAATCAGGCACAACTATGTTAGGGAAAGGTTGAGGAGGAGGAAAATCAGGCACAACTATGTTAGGGACCAGAGCCACAATGTTCTCGTGATCACCGCTATGCTCGGTGGTATTCGCAAATATAGTGCAAGTATACACGCTGTGACAAGTAATAAAGTGGATAAAAGTAAGAGATTGTTCCCACGAGGATTGGTTTGCTTTCAAAGTTCACGCTTCAAAACACAAGAGAATCAAGTAATAAATCGACACTAAGAGGTTTTAATGCTGAGAATGTAAATAAGCAAGTAAACAAATGTTGGGTGTAGATATGGATGAGAGTGAGTTGGATTGTTGCATGCAAGTAAATCCTCTCTAGTCGACGTTATAACGCTTACACGCTATTACGCATAAATGTTATTCAGATAGACGTTATAACGCTTGAACGCCGCTGCAAAAAGAACCGTGCTTTTCACCACAAACGCCGAGCTTCAAGTACTAGAATGTCCTATGTCTAGGTTCTAAGTAGGCCCACTCTCGATTTTAAGTACCCACAAAGAATGTTCTATGAACTATTATCCATTCTATGTCTAGACTTAGATAAAAATTCCTAAATGTCTTTAGTACACCTTTTCGCTCATATAAATCATTGAGTTCTTTTCATAGACCATGTCCGCGCTCTATGAATCTACTCTATTTTAAGAGGCCAACCTCAAAACAAGTTTGGAAATATTGTTATGCAAAGATTTAAAACATTAAACGCCAATACTTTATAACATTAAACTAGAAATTCATTACAAGCAAAACAACAACCCAACTACAAAGTGTTTAGCTCTATGCCGAGCATCTTTACGTAATGATAAGGAATTGAAGTCCAAATACCATACATAAAAGAAAAGAAACTAAGTGCAAAAGATACACCTAAGAAACTCTTCAAAGATGTACGCTCGTAGAGAGACGTTATAACGCCCGAGCCTCACAAAGAGTGAGTTACGCAGAAAATAAAATGAAGTTTCAGAAAACAAAGTGAAGAAGTCTGCTTTCCGTAACTTCTTTGAACACTATCTCTCAAATGGATGAAGGGGGATGAACCAAATGGAGTAGGAGAGGAGTGTATGAGCGCGTGTGTCCTTTGGAGAGAGTTGAATCTTCATTAAATAGCCACCTTGCTCACGTGTTGTCGATGTCACTTGCCCACCTACCAAGTCTGCTTTCTTTCTCTCGACCGACATCAGACAAATGCTACAAAGGCGCCTTCCTTGTCACCATGGGGAATAGAAGATCTTCCGACTTTTTATATCTTTGACCATCATTACTAGCGCCTAAAATTGAGATCTTTCACCCTTGCTCACGCTTCTTCTATAGACGTGGTGAGGACGTGGTCACGCTCATTTCTTTTATCGCACAAGCACAAGAAACATCAAAACGCCTCAAAGGCACCAAGAGGTGCCAAAATGCATGATTTAGCAATCAAACCTCTAATTGACTAAGAAATAAGAAACTAACAAAAACTAATTAATTTAACCTTGTATTCACAGAGAACTTTCGTGATTTATTCTTTTTGAATGAGTATAAATAACTCATATAAATATGAGTTATCAATCACCCGTCGATAGGCATAGTTTCTTCCGAGCTTCAAGTCGATTCTCTCTGTTGATGTATTCCAATGCTCATGAGAATGTTGTTGTTCAACCCTCATTTTCTTCATTTGCTTCTCATGATGGGCTCTCATTTTCTTCATAGCACCAAAACTTCCTTCTTATCTCGCATAGTTGAAGGATTCATCCTTGTCAATCGATGGTTTGCTACCAAAGGTGCTTTATCGTAAGAGGAAGTGGTGCATTCATGGTTTTGCAGTAATGATCCAAGAGATCCAAATTGAGTGGGAAAATCGTAAGGTAACTTGGAAGGACCAGATCCTTTAGGCATTCTAGGAATAGAGGAGTCATAGATGATAGGAGAACATAAACCCGTGAATGTTCTCGATGCTAGAGTGTCCATAGTGATGTCTTTGGATTTTCACGCCATTGTGAGAAAGGATTTGCAAATTGTTCGCTTGATCCTTGAACATCTTGATGGAGTGGAGCAGTGTGGAGTCAACATTTGGACCAATAGTAGGTGTAGGAGTGTGCAATAACTCGTGGAGTGCTATGGAAGCCATGATCTCGTGGACTTGTTACTTGATTCTCGTAATTCTCTCGTGTAAGTTTATCTTCAATATTTCTCACTACCTCATGAACAAATTTCTGAGAGATAGGAGATAGTGGATTGAGCTCATCATTTCTAGGTTCCTGCTCACTTGTGCTTGATTCAAATTAAGCTCCCCGAGCTAGATCATCCGTTGTACCTTCGCAGCTCCATGTTCCTCATAAGAGGAGACATATGGGACTAAGATCACCCTCGAGTGAAAGGATAGTATATAACATCATCGTAAGGTCGAGTGTCAACAATGTAAGGTTCCACATGTTGGTTAAGTTCGAGAAGGTTCTTTTCACTAGTGGTGTTGGTTTCGTGCTTGGTTCTCTTGTTTCTCAAAAGTAGAGGGTATGTATAGCACTAATTCAAGACAAGGCTCATTAACATTGGTAAGAGAAGGTTCATTGACATTTTCGTGCTTCTTCTTCCATTGGTCTGTGGGTTTGGTCATTCTCAGCAGGAGTTTGGGTTTCATTTTGGTCAAATGGTAGCTCAAATACCTCTCTTTCCAACTTTGAGAAGGTTCTATTTCAAACAACTCTTCATGAGAAGGTTCTTTGGCTCAATGTTGCGTGGAGCTAGTCTTATAGGTCGAGTTATGGTGACTTCCCTCGCCTCGTGACTCTCGGCGGATGCCATGACCGATTCGCTTTTAACCGAGATATGAGGAGATGTTTGAGTGTTTTCATTTTCAGCAAGTGGTTGTGTCTAGATTAGGTTCATGTGAAGGTTCATGCTCATCAATGTTAGGTTCAGTGGAAATTTCAATTTTCTCACTAAAGTGGCTTTAGTCCCATTTGTTTCGCACTCTTGCACTGTAAGATTGTTTTCTCTTATGGATTCTTCATTAATGAAGGAGATTTTCTTCAATTTAAATAACTTGGTTAGGAACATGCCATAAGGAAGTGGATGAGCTTTGCTTTATCGGTTTTACATATATCAATCATGTAATGAAAATGATATATGGCAGTGAAGTGACTAATTTGCACAAGAAAGTGGGGATTGAATTGTGCTATCTTTTCGCTTTTAATTCCCGCAACCTTTCAGATGGTTTCTCAAGATAACTTGATATCGAAGGTTGAATGTTAGTTGCACAAACAACAAGCAAATGTGACAAGAGGAAAGATAATTAACTTTGATGATTTTAGATGTCTTTTCTTTTCGCAAAGAGTGTAGTTTTCAAAAGATGATCAAAGTTGAGCTTATTTAAAATTAAGATTTTGACTTCGTAAGGTTGGTGTATTTAACCTTCTAAAGTATTTGAAAACTTTGGTGATTGTTAGACGCTTAAAGCAAATGATAAGTAAAGCGTAAAATAACACAAGAGAGTTATAGAGGTTCACCAAACCGTGGCTACTCCTCTCCCCACGCCCCCGTGAGAGTTTCCGCCATTCTCCAAATAGATTTTACACAAAAGACAAGTGCTAACTTTCACAGAGAATCACCAACAACCCTCACTTTTCACTAGGTAGCTTGTTGAGAAACTTTCGAATCGAGTCACCAACAACCCTCACCTTCACTAGGTAGTTTGTTGTGAAACCTTCAAACAGAATCTCCAACAACACTCACCTCTTACTAGGTAGTTTGTTGAGAAACCTACAACTTAGACTCACCAACAACACTCACCTTTCACTAGGTAGTTTGTTCGAGAGAATTACAACTTAGAATCACCAACACCACTCACCTTTAACTAGGTAGTCTGGTTGAGAAACAAGCACAATATTCCTTACAATAAGGGGTTTGGGTTATGGGATGATTTAGAGCTTGTTGATAGATAAATACAATGTATTTCTAAGAATGTAACAAGCTTGCACACACTCAAGATAGTATTCCCATTCTCGAACTTGTAGTAGCTTTGAGTGTGGAAGAGAAGGTTGGATTTCTTTTGAGAAGCTTGACTTGTAAAAGTTCCAATTCACTCTCATAGTTTGCATTTGAGTAGATCAAAGACTCTATATAGACTTTGATTCTCAAATATGGTTGTTGGAAAGAAGAAAAGAGCCGCTGAAGTTGTTGTAGATTTGTAGGTAGGCAATGATGAATTTTGAGCTTTGTGTAGTAGCCTTTCAACCTTCTCAAGCAACATTTTTGTTTTGTCTCAGGCTAACATCTTTCATGTCAAGACTTTACTTTCTTTTTCATCATTTCTATCACTTCACCCCTGCTCATGTACTACATACAATTTTACATACTTTAATTTTGAAGCTTCAAGCTTCTAAAGCATGAACAAACATGCTTTTAAAATACAAACAAAGATCAAGGAGTTCTTCTTTACAAAAGATAATATTTCAAACTTTAATTCCTTGAATACTCATTCGATGCATTTTAGATTAAGATTTCTGATATAAACATGTTTCCTGTAAATGTAAGCTTGAAATCTTCAATCCTCTTTAACCTTCTTGAACAACCAACCTTTCGAGTAATATTCCATATTCAACCAACCTTCTATTGACTTCAATCAAACTTTCTCGCTGACTATTGGTCAACCTTGTGTTGACTTTTAGTCAACCTTCTGTTTGACTTTCAGCCAACCTTCTGAAGAAAGTTACTTTTTCTTTTAAGCTTCTTTAATCAACCTTCTCAAGGTGTAACCTTCTGAACTCAACCTTCTTTAAGGTAACCTTCAAGGCAACCTTCTTTGGCACATTTTATCTTTGAAAACCACTTGGTTTATTTTGTAAGGCCAAGAATTTTGCTATGAAACTTATTCCCTGCTCTTTAACACACTTGATTGAAAACTTGTTAAATCATAATAAGATAAGAAAGCTTAACTCATCACTTAAGTTTGTATCATCAAAACATGGAAAGAGATTTTTATTCTACAGCAGGTTTATCTTAGACCTAGTGAACATGTGGTAAACTAGGAGTAAGTCAATAGGTTTTACTTTTTCGTAGCTTCCTTCTCTAGGGACCAAAGAATGCACTACTATGTTATGCATGATTCGAGCTTGATCTTTCAATGCTGATGACTTTTAACATCCATTTGAAATAATTTGAAATTTTTGTGTGCAGCAAATACAAGTAGTATTCTAATAGCTTCTAACCTTGCTACAGGAGCAAAAGTTTCATCATATTCAATACCTTCTTCTTGATTATACCCTTGAGCAACAACAAGTCTTGCCTTGTTTCTTACCACCTTACCATTTTCATCTAGCTTGTTTCAACACCCATTTAGTTCCTATAATTGATCGATTTTGGGAGACACCACTAAATTCCATACCTCATTCTTTTCAAATTGAGAAAGTTCTTCACTATTGCTTCCTTGATTGATCTTGTATGGCTTCATTGATAGACTTTGGTTCAATTTCGTAAATGAGAGTCATTCCAGCAAAGATTTTCTAAATGATGTTCGTTCTAACAGATCCAAGCGGCTACCAATAATTTGATTCGTGGATGGTGTACCACCATTCTCCAACTTCCTAGTAGTTGAGGAGGTCAATCGTAAGCTTGAGTAGCTTCATTTGATTATTGAGAAGGTTGAATGTAAGCTTCTCGCTTCTTCCTTTCTCAAGCCTCGCTTTCATGTTCTCGCAGACCTTCTTCTTTGTTTTGCTTGATTTCATCAACATCAATTACTTCATTTGAATCAAGTTAGTTTCATTGAAAACAATATGCATGCTTTCTTCTATAGCTTTGAGTCCTAAGGTTATATACTCTATAAGCCTTAGATGATGTTGAATATGTAGAAATGAAAATCTCTTTCCATGTTTTGATGACACAAACTTAAAGGAATGAGTTAAGTTTTCTAAAACTTATTATGATTTAACAAGTTTCAATCAAGTGTGTAAAAGAACAGAAATAAGTTTCATAGCAAAAATCTTGGCTCTACATATAAAACCAAGTGTTTTTCAAAGATCAAAATGTGCCAAAAGAAGGTTACTAAAAGAAGGTTACCTTAAAGAAGGTTGATTATGGTATGTTACCTCAATGTAAGGTTGATTGAAGAAGCTTAAAAGAAAAAGTAACTTTTACGTAAGGTCGATCTAAAGTCAATCGTATGTTGACTAAAAGTCAACACAAGGTTGACCAATAGTCAATGTAAAGAAGGTTGATTGCTCTAGAAGGTTAAAAGAAGATTCAAAGATTTCAAGCTTCGCTTTCTCCGAATTTATGATTCAAATGCGCATCAAAGATATATTCAAGGAATAGAAATGTTGTAAAATAATTATCCTAGGAAAGAGGAATTCCTTGATTATGTTTGTAACTTAAAAAGCATGTTTGTTCATGTTTAAGAAGCTTGATTAGCTTCAAATATAAATATGTAAAGTATTATGCAAGATATGAACAGGCATGAAATGACATAAAAACAGTAAAGGAAGTATCATTGTGCAAGTCTGTCATGACAGCATAAAGCACATAAGGTTGTTTGTGAAGGATGAAAGGCTACCACTAAAGCACAAAAGACATCATTGCCTATCTACAAGCCTACAACAATTTCCAACAAACCTATCTTCAAAGATTCCAATGGTCATATTCAAGGACTCAAGTCTATATAATTGCGATCTTCACAAATTACAAATCATGAGATTAAATTGGAGCCTTCACAGATCAAGCATCTCAAAGTAATCCAACCTTTCTCATCCACACTCAAAGCTACTACAAGTTCTGCACTGACAGATATCATTCGAGTGTGTGTTTGCTTGTTATGCTATTAGAAGTACATTGTATTTATCCATCAACAAGCTCCTAAATCATCCCAAACCCAAACCCCTTATTGTAAGAATTATCAGTAAGTTTCTCAACAAAACTACCTAAGTGAGAGGTGAGTGTTGTTGGTGATTCTACTTGAAAAATACCTTTAGGAAACTAGAAGAGAGTTTTCTAGTAGGTCGAGACAAATTGGCTAAGCCGTTGTAAGTTAGCACTTGTCTTTTGTGTGTGATCAAAAGAGAGTGGAGGAAAGTCTTTAGCAGTGAAGCTAAAGCAAGTGTAAAATCTATTTGGAAAATAGTGGAAACTCTCACGTGGACGTGGGGAGTGGAGTAGCCATAGTTTGGTGAACCTCTATAACCCTACTGTGTCATTATATGCTTTTCTTGTCATTTGTTTACACTCATCTCAGTTTTCAAACAATACGTATAGGTTAAATACACCAACCTTCAGAACTGTAATCTTAATTTTAAATGATCTTTACCTTAATCATTATTTGAAAACAACACTCTTTCTATAAGAAAAGACATCTAGAATCATCAAAGTTAATTATCTTTCACTTCTGTTATAGTTACTTACTATTTGTGGAACTAACATTCAACCTTCTTATATCCAAGTTATCTTGAGAAACACTTAAGAAGGTTGCAGGAATTAATTTTAAAAAGTCACACAATTCAATCCCCCCCTTTCTTGTGCAACTTAGTCACTCGTAATATCCCTAAAAATTCCTTTGTCCGATTTAGAATCAAATTTGTCTAGATTGTCTTTGTTATTCAAAATAAAACAAGTACAACCAAATACACTAAAGTATGCAATGGTTGGTTTTCTATTTTTCCAAAATATAGCAGTCGTGGTTTATAGCTTCTCGCCTAAAAGTACTTTTCAATTATTGAAACTTCTAAAAGAGTTAGAGTTCTTGTCATTTCTTGCAAAGTTCTATTTTTCCTTTCTACAACTCCATTTTGTCATGAGTTCTAGGACATGAGAAATTGTGAGTAATTCCATTTTCATTAAAAAGTTTTGAAAAGAAAAGTTTTCAAGTTCTCTCCCCATGATCACTTCTTACGTAAATGACATTTGTTCCTTTTCATTTTGAACTTTCTTCAAGAACATTTTGAATGCTTCAAAAGCTTCATCTTTGTTTTTCAAAAATAGCACCCAAGTGAATCTAGAGAAATCATCTACAATTACAAAACCATATCTCTTTCCATTAAGGCTAGCAGCTTTAGTAGGACCAAAAAGTCTATGTGAAGCAAATTTCTAGTGGTTTTTGGGATGTGATCATGTTTTTGGGTTTAAAACTTGATTTGGCATGATTTCCATGAACACGTGTTTCACACACTCTATCTTTTCAAAATTGATTTTTGTAGCCCTCTCGACTAGTTCATTTTTGGAGAGTTTTGAAATAGTTTGCATGCTTATGTGTGTAACACTCTAAATAATTTAATTAATTATTTAATTAAGTTATTTGAGGTTTACAATAATTATTTAAATAAATTAACTAACTAGGAGTTATTTAATTTCGTGGAGGTGATTTCAATTAAAAGGAGTGGGTGTGAATAGGCCCAAACCCATTAGTTGGCCCAATTCCTATTCACAACCTAATGGATCCCTATGTGTATTACCCCCATCAAAGAAAAGAAAGAAAACCGTGGAGACAGAGAGAAAGGAAGCAAGCAAGCAGTTGAAACAGAAGAAGGGAGGAAGAAATCTCTCTCAAATTTCTTAGGTAATTCTTTTAACCCATTCTTCTTCATTCTTCTCCTTTTTGTAACCTTCAACCTCCTTCCTTATCCTCAATGTTTCTTCAGGCAACAGAGGAAGGGTTTTAGCGTGAGTTTGGGAGGAAGAACGGCTTGTGTGTTGGTGATTTTGGTGGGTTCTCAAGTGTGGTATTCTCCTTCAATTTTCGTAAGGAGTTTTTTTATAGCCAATAGTCTCTAAAACATGGGACCATAGGATCGAGTATCGATATGGAGGGGGTGAATCGCGCGCTCAAATTATGGGGGCTGGTGCTGGCCGTGATAAATTATGTGTGTTGTCGTTGTAATCGTCTTCCGATATATATATGTACCGTTGTCGTAGTATAAATCATATATGTTGTCGCGTTCTCGCTTTCAACCTACATACGCTACCGTTGTCGTGGTTAGAAAATACATATAGTGCCGGGTCAATGCCTTATGAGCCATATGATTGTCGTTAGTGTCCTAGGAAAACCCATGTGTCATTGTTTCATTGCTTTACCAACCATACATGCCGTGTCCCTGCTTTCTTAAAATGTATAAGTTGTCACAAGGTTTTATAAAATATATATATGTTGTCGCTTTTTATGCTTTTACCATCGTGATATGTTGTCGTCTCGAGTTTTAAAATACATACATGTTGGGTCGGGTTGGTGCCTAGAAAATGTATATAGGTTGTTGTTGGTGCTTAAGGAAGAAAATACATAGATAGATCGAGGGGGCGCTAAAATCCCCAAAATGGCGCCCGTGGTGTGCATTGTGTGTGTGTTTATGCAGTGTTTTGAAGACAGATGAGAGGGGGCGCCACTTCCCAAAATGGCGCCCGTGAGTGAGATGGTGTGTGTCTGTGGTGGTTGTGCAGCAAATGGGAGTGGGGCGCCAAATTCCCGAGAATGGCGCCCGTGTTCTGCTTTTTGGAGTGTGTTAGTGTGTGTTCGCAGTGTAGCAGAGGGCGCCAAATTCCCCGAAATGGCGCCCGTGTGTGAATTTCGTGTGTGATGTAGTGTAGTGCAGCAGAGAAGGGGGCGCCACCTCCAAAATGGCGCCCGTGTGGATTCTGTGTGCCGTGGCGTGTGGTGCAGACAGGGGCGCCGATTTCCGAAATGGCGCCCGGGCATGTGACATTTCGCGTGTTGCCGGGCCGTGGCAGTGAATAGTGGCTGGCGCCAATGGCTGCCCTGTGCTTGTTTTGGCGCCTAGGAATGCAAGGGTGCAATAAAATTATCGCGAATATTCTATGTGCTATTCTCGTATATTCGTGTGGTGTGCATAGTCATGCGCCGATAAGCATGTGCATTATTTTCGTGAATAGGCTCTACTCATAAAATATTTTTGGTGAATGCCTTCGGCTTTTTGGTGATTCGTGAATGCCTTCGCCTTTGGTGATGGATCCACATGCATATGCCCTCAAGCGTCATCGCATCTCATGCACTTGCATACATTTCTCGCGTTGTTTTGATGTGTGTGACTATTGATGAAATTGTTTGAATTTTACTGTTGGTGTGCTAATGCTTATCTTATTGAGTTGCATGTTTTATTTACTATTTTCTATGAAATGAAACTCACCCTTTCTCGCTGGAATGTTGCTCCCATGTGGCAACGTCAGCAGTGATAAAGGATCAAGGTGACGCGGAGCACCTTCCGCTAGTAATTGTCGAGTCGGCTCGAGCACGAGCAATCGGGAGGATAGCTAGATTTTGTCGCTTATGTTATGTTATGCTTTAATTTCTTGATAATCAGATATCAGATTTCGCTTGTTATTTCCACGCTACGCATTTCTATCTCCCAGACGGATTTAGGTGCTATGTATCACCTTTGGAGTTATTTTAATTATTATTTGGAGTTTAATGTGGTTGTTTGAATGTGGCACCTCTAGTGGTCGCACTAAAGTTTTTTTGTAGACTCGATTATTCGAATTATTTAAAATAATAGACTAAATAGAAGGGGTGTTACAATTGGTATCGAGCGCTGGTCTGGTCCACAGAGTCGAGTCGCCAAGTTATGTAGCACTTAAGTTTTATTCATCGATTCTCAATTTGCTTTCGCTGCAAATTAGAATGGCGGTGATCTTAACGACGCCGACTTGCCGCCGTGACCGCAGCGCGGCCGGGTGCGGGTGATCTCGCGTGGTGTCAGGACTCGAACGCGCAGCTTTGGCTACCTTCCACGGAGAACCTCCTACTTTCGGGCGCGGTACAACCCTCGATGGTGCCCTTTGAGTGGTCGGGAGAGATGGAGCGAATATTTCGCGAATGGACTGCATCGATGCTCAAAAGGTTCGCTATGGTACGCATACGTCAAGAAAGAGGTCGATGACCGTGGATGATCGTTAGTGCAGGTTGATGGTCGACAATGAGGAGATCACCCGGCCGTGGTTCCGCAGAGAGTTCCGAGGAAGTACTATCCGAGGATGTCCGTGGAAAGAAAGAAGTTGAGTTTCGAGGCTCGAGCGGTGGTAATATGTCCGTGGATCAATATGCCGCCAAATTTACCGAAAGTTGTCCAAGTTCTATCCGCACTATGACGGGCCAGATGTCGAAGTTCTCAAAATGCATCAAGTTTGAGAACGGGTTACGCGGTCGACATAAAGAAATTCATAGTGGTATCAACAGATTCGCGCGGTTCTCCGTGGTCAAGTTAATACCGCAGGATTTTGAGGAGGACAAGCAATGCTCACCCAGAGTTATGAAAGAAAACACAAGAACTTCTCGCCTGAGTAAGCCGATGAGGTACCCGCCTGCAAGTGCGCGGGAAGTTTGTTGCGGGCCTAAGCGGCTGGGGGATGCTATCGCCAGATACTTGTTACACGGTGGGAAACTGTGTCATAAGAGTCCGTGATCGCCTGTGCAAGGATGAGAAGAGGTGTTATCGATGCGGGAAAGTGGGGCACATATCTTCCAACCGTGATGTTAAGGATGTCGTGATGTTACAAATCCGCGGAGACAGGCATATTAGTACTAAGTGTTCCAAGCCAAAGAAGGAGCGGGCGAGTGGGAAAGTGTTTGCTTCTCGCAGTTCGTAGACCGCTAACGAGATTAGAGGTACGCGGTTTCATTGGCGGTACTCAATTGCTTGCTATGGGCTGATATCTGGTGCCACACATTCGCTTGTTTCTCGCCGCATGTGCCGATAAGTTGAACCTAGAATTATCTCGTCATGAAAAGTGGAGATGGTCATCGACACTCAAATGGCGGCGGTTCTGACTACCTCTCTCGTGTGTTGTTGTCCTCATTGGTTTTCGATAGAGAGTTTCTTGTGGATTTAATTTGCTTGCCATTAGAGGGCTCGATATCATATTAGTGTATGGATCGTTAGTGAACAACCATGTCCACATCAATCGCTTTAATAAATCAGGATTTTCGCCCTCCCGGCCAAGGAGAACTCGCTTGTTGCCCGCCGCCGCTTGCATAAGATAATGAGGGACGGTTAAGTTGTTTGCCTTGATGGCGCGCCGCTCTCGAGAGCCGTATCTAAGATTGACGAGTTCCCGCGAGAGCGGGATTTTTCCAAGCATTTCCCGATGAAATTCCTGATGTGCCACCCGGAGGAGGTGGAATTTGGTATTGACTTGGTGCCCGCACTAGACCGCGTCTATGGCACCGTGACGGATGTCCGCAGCAGAGTTGTTTTGAATCAAGAAGCAATTTCAAGATTTGCTAGAGAAGAAATTCATAAGACCGAGTGTATCTCCGTCTGGGAGCCCCAATGGTTGCCGGTAAAGAAGAAAGACGGAGTATGAGGCTTTGCATAGACTATCGATAGCTGAACAAGGTCACAATCAAGAATAAGTATCCACTCCCAAGGATCGATGATTTGATGGATCAACCGTGGGTGCTCGTGGTATTCAAAGAAGATAGATTTGAGGCTCGGATATCACCGATAAAGGTTAAGGATGAAGATATTCCAAGACAGCGCTTAGACTCTGGGTGACGGGCACTACGTAATATTCTGTGATGCCATTTGGGGTTACTTAATGCTCCGGGGTGTTCATGGAGTATATGAATCGTGATTTTTCATGAGTATCCGGATCGCTTCGTGGTGGTCTTTATCGATTTACATTCTCGATTTATTCCAAGTCCGAGGAAGAGCATGTCGAGCATTCGAGGTCAAGATCGAGATCCCGAGGATAGGAAGTTGTATGCTAAGCTATCTAAATGTGATTTTTGGTCAAGGAAGTAAGTTTCTCGGGGCATATCATTTTCGAGGATGGTATAGCAAAGAGATCCATCCAAAGTTGATGCGCAGAATGCAGTCGGGAGGCTCCTAAGCCTAGCATCGAGATTAAGCTTTCGGGCTAGCTAAGCATTATAGACTCGGCTCATTGAAGGGTTCTCGAGGTTGGCACTTCCGCTAACTCACCGACTTGTAAAGGGAAGGCCTTCGCTTGGGATTCTCACGTGAGGAAAGTTTCAAGGAATCAAGGGAGGTCGACTCACTTCACCGTGGTTGATGTTACCAAAATCGTGGGAGCCTTCAGAGTGTATTCAGGACGCTTCTAAGACGGGACTAGGAGGTGTCCTTATGCAAAATGGTAAGGTGGTGGCCTCACGATCTAGACAATTGAGAGTCCATGAGAAGAATTACCCCACTCATGATTCGGGAACCGCGCAATTGTGTGTGCATTAAAGATTTGGCGACACCAGACGGCTCAAATTTGAGGTGTTTAGTGATCATGCTGGTTGCAATATCTATTTGATCGTAAGGAGTTGAACATGAGGCAAAGGAGATGGTTAGAGTTGTTGAAGGATTACGATTTCAAATTTTAAATTACCACCCGTAAAGCTAATGTGGTGGCGTATGCCTGAGCCCAAGCGCCTTGCACGTGTCAAGAATGATGGTTAAGGAGCTCGAATTAGTGGAGCAAGCTTAGTAGGATATGAGTCCGATAGAGCCGACGCCAAGAGCGCCGATTGGTATGTCAAGATCCATAATGAATTCTTGGATGTTATTAGAGAAGCTCGTAAGTGTGATATTGTCGGTGGAGATCGCAGTAGAGGATTGATAATTCCGGCGATAAAGACTATGAGATCGATGCGCAAGGTGTATTGAGGTACCGTGGGAGGATTTGTATACCGAGTAATGAAGAGATTAAAAAGGCAATTCTCAAGAGGCCATAGAGTAAGTCGAGTATACACCGAGCTATGTAAGATGTATCAAGACTTAAAGAAGTTGTTTTGGTGGCCCGCATGAAGCGTGATGTGGCTCGGGCCAGGTATGCTCGCTTAACCCGCCCGAAGTCAAAAGTGGAGCATCGGAGCTCGCGGGTCGATGCACCGCTGGAGATTCCTAATGGAAGTGGGATGACATTTCCATGGATTTTGTAACGGGTCGCCAAGCACCGCAAGAGGATTTGACGCTATTTGGGTAATCGTGGATGATCGACGAAGTCCGCTTCACTTCTTACCTATTAATATTACTTATCCTGGCTCCGGCTGGCGTAAATCTATGTGAAGACGATTGTGAAGCCGCACGGTGTTCCCATGAGCATTGTGTCCGAGCAGAGATCCCGCATTCACTTCAAATTTTGGAAGAGTTTACAAGAGGCCCCGGTTCTAGATCGAGGTCGAGTTCGGCGCACTCACCCGCAGCATGCATGGGATGCACAGCAGAGAACTAATCGGGCCGTCAAGATTTGCCGAGGGCGTGTGTTCTTGAGCAAGGAGGTTCGTGGGATTCTCATCTACCTTGGTCGAGTTTACTTACAACAAATACCATCATTCGAGTATCGGGATGGCACCGCTCAAGCATTGTATGGTAGAGGTGCGTGGACTCCTCCGTGTTGGTATGAATCAGAGAGAGTGTGGTACTTGGTCCCAAATAGTCCGTGAAACTACAGTAGAAGGTTAAAATGATTCGTGAGAAAATGAAAGCTTCGCAGAGTGTATGTAAGAGTTATCACGATAAGAGGAGGAAGGATTTGGAATTTCAAGCCGGGTGATCACGTATTCTTGAGAGTCACCCCACGATCGTGCTTCCGCGTGCTCAAGTCTAAGAAGTTGACTCGCTTTATCGGTCCGTGACGACATCGGAGAGAGTAGGAAGGTTGCTTTTACAGAGTGGCCTTGCCACCCAATCTTTCAAATTTACATGACGGTTTCACGATCTCAACCGAGGAAGTATGTTCCCACCCATCCCACGTGGTTCGGGATGGACGATGTGGAGGTGAGAGAGAATCTCACCGTGGAGACGATGCCGTGAAGAATTGAAGACCGTGAGGTGAAGGTCCTGGCGGGTAAGGAAATCAACTGTGAAGGTGGTTTGGTTAAGGGGGCATAAAGCACGACTGGGAATTGGAGAGCAAGATGAAGGAGGCCTATCCTGAGCTATTTGACTGTAATTTCGAGGACTAAATGTTCTAAGTGGGGGAGGATTGTAACACCCTAAATAATTTAATTAATTATTTAATTAAGTTATTTGAGGTTTACAATAATTATTTAAATAAATTAACTAACTAGGAGTTATTTAATTTCGTGAGTGATTTCAATTAAAAGGAGGGTGTGAATAGGGCCCAAACCCATTAGCTGGCTCCAATTCCTATTCACAACCTAATGGATCCCTAAGTGTGTATTACCCCCATCAAAGAAAAGAAAGAAACCGTGAGACAGAGAGAAAGAAGAAGGCACAGCAGTTGAAACAGAAGAAGGGAGGAAGAAATCTCTCTCAAATTTCTTAGGTAATTTTTTTAACCCATTCTTCTTCATTCTTCTCCTTTTGTAACCTTCAACCTCCTTCCTTATCCTCGGGGGTTGTTCTTCAGGCAACAGAGGAAGGGTTTTAGCGTGAGTTCTGGGAGGAAGAACGGCTTGTGTGTTGGTGATTTTGGTGGGTTCTCAAGTGTGGTATTCTCCTTCAATTTTCGTGTAAGGAGTTTCCTTTATAGCCAATAGTCTCTAAAACATGGGACCATAGGATCGAGTATCGGGATATGGAGTGGGGTGAATCGCGCGCTCAAATTACGGGGTCAAAAGTACGATAAATTATGTGTGTTGTCGTTGTAATCGCCTTCCGATATATATATGTACCGCTGTCAGAGTATAAATCATATATGTTGTCGCTGCCCTCGCTTCAACCTACATACGCTACCGCTGTTGTGGTTAGAAAATACATATAGTGCCGGGTCGGGTCGCCTTATGAGCCATATGATTGCCAAGTAGTGTCCTAGGAAAACCCATGTGTCATTGCTTCACTGCTTTACCAACCATACATGCCGCGTCCCTGCTTTCTTAAAATGTATAAGTTGGGTCACAAGGTTTTATAAAATATATATATGTTGGGTCGCTTTTTTATGCTTTTACCATCAGATATGTTGTCGCTCGAGTTTTAAAAATACATACATGTTGGCCGGGTCAGTGCCTAGAAAATGTATATAGGTTGTTGCTGGTGCTTAAGGAAGAAAATACATAGATAGATCGAGGGGGCGCCAAAATCCCCAAAATGGCGCCCTCAGGTGTGCATGTGTGTGTGTTTATGCAGTGTTTTGAAGACAGATCAGAGGGGCGCCAATTTCCCCAAAATGGCGCCCGTGAGTGAGATGGTGTGTGTCTGTGGTTGTGCAGCAACCGGGAGGGGGCGCCAAATTCCCGAGAATGGCGCTCGTGGTTCTGCTTTTGGAGCAAGTTAGTGTGTTCGTGTGCAGTAGCAGTAGGAGGCGCCAAACCTCGAAATGGCGCCCAGGTGTGAATTCTGTGTGATGTGTGTGTAGTGTGCAGAGGGGCGCCAAATTCTCAAAATGGCGCCCTGTGTGGATTCTGTGTGCCGCGTGCGTGTGGTGCAGATGTGGGGCGCCAGATTTCCGAAATGGCGCCCGGGCATGTGACATTTCTCGTGTTGCCGGGCCGTGGCAGTGAATAGTGGCTGGGCGCCAATGGGCTGCCCTGTGCTTGTTTTGGCGCCAGGAATGCGGTGCAAATAAAATTATCGCGAATATTCTATGTGCTATTCTCGTATATTCGTGTGGTGTGCATAGTCATGCGCCGCATAAGCATGTGCATTATTTTCGTGAATAGGCCTCTACTCATAAAATATTTTTGGTGAATGCCTTCGCTTTTGGTGATTGGTGAATGCCTTCGCCTTTGGTGATGGATCCACATGCATATGCCCTCGCGTCATCGCATCTCATGCACTTGCATACATTTCTCGCGTTGTTTCGATGTGTGTGACTATTGATGAAATTGTTTGAATTTTACTGTTGGTGTGCTAATGCTTATCTTATTGAGTTGCATGTTTTATTTACTATTTTCTATGAAATGAAACTCACCCTTTCTCGCTGGAATGTTGCTCCTATGTGGCAACGCAGCAGTGATAAAGGATCAAGGTGACGTGGAGCACCTTCCGCTAGTAATTGTCGAGTCGGCTCGATACGAGTAACCGGGAGGGATAGCTAGATTTTGTCGCTTATGTTATGTTATGCTTTAATTTCCTTGATAATCAGACATCAGATTTCGCTTGTTATTTCCGCCGCACGATTTCTATCTCCCCAGACGGATTTAGTGGTGCTATGTATCACCTTTTGAGTTATTTTAATTATTATTTGGAGTTTAATGTGGTTGTTTGAATGTGGCACCCCTAAGTGGTCGACTAAAGTTTTTTTTGTAGACTCGATTATTCGAATTATTTAAAATAATAGACTAAATAGAAGGGGTGTTACAATGTGACTCAAATTTCTTATGCCAAATCCATTTGTCATTTTCATAGGACATAAGGCAAGTTTCTGAGATAGTTCATCAAGACATAGGCTATAAAGATTTTTATTCCTAGATGCAAAGGAACAAGACCTTACCAGAGGAGATTTCTTTAATAAAACACATATCGATTTAAAAGAAACTTTATGACCACAATCACATAGTTGACTAATACTTAACAAGTTATGCTTTAAACCTTCTACATACTACACATTTTTAATTTTAGGGAGTTAGAGTTACCTATAGTACCTATACCTTTGATGCAAGCTTTATCATCAATGCCAAAGATGACATAGCTCTCCATCTATTCTTCCATTGAGAGAAATTTATCATTTTCCCCTCACATGTGCCTGAACATCCACCGCCTAAGAACCACAGCCTTTTTCTTGGATGCTAATAGGCATTCCTGCTTGTGATGTTAGTAATGATTTAGGTACCCATAATTTTTGGGTCCTTCATGGTTAGTTTTCTTCCAATAGAAACTTTTTTCTGCTTATAACATATAGAAATATCATGACCAAACCTGCTATAATATGTTCATTTTGTTTTTGGCTTTCTAGTTCGAACTCTTTCTCGCTTTGTCTTTCTAAAGATAATTCAAAAGTTTTCTCAGATAGATACAAATTTAGTTCTTCAGCTTAAAACAGTAAACTTTATCTTCGGAAGGTTGTTTTGTTTTTCAAGGTCGAGTGTATAAGATTTGGTTGTTTTGAGACATTGTCTTTCAAAAATTTGTGTTGCTCGTAAAGCTTAAAGTGAGAATGTTGGAGAGTTTGAAACATTTTTAATCAAATATTCATTTTGTTTTTGAAGCTCCTCATTCTCCTTTTTTTGCATTAAAGAGTTGATTTTTGAACACCACACATTTTTGAGCCAAAGTGTTTGAATCAAATAATAGGTTTTCAAAAGCATGTTCAAGATCTTTGCATGAAGCACAAGTTTGTGATTTATAAGTGATTACCTCTTCTAGATCAAGATCTCCCACAAATCATGAGTTGATTGATTCCATACTTGATGCAGACATATTTGAGAAGGCTCCTCGTAATCACCATGAGACAAAATGAGCAAGGTCTTCATCATGGCCTAAGCCGCTTTCTTCCGAGTCATCCCATGTGTCAAGTAGAGCCTTTTCTTTGTGTGAAATTTTTGTTGCTTCACTTTAGCTTCGAACATTCATTTTTGAAATTTTTGTTGCTTCACTTCATCATGGCCTAAGTCTTTGTGTGAAATTTTTTGAAACTTGATAGCCGCAAGTGTACTGCTCTATCGCAGAATAAAAGTATCGATCCCACAGAGACTTTTGTGATTACCAATTTATTTTTCAGTGGTGATTAGCTAAAAGGAAATGATTTTTAGGAAAAAGGAATATTTGTTTAATTAATATGTAGAATATAAAAGTGTCTCATGATTAAGTGGACAAATCACAACGATGGAAATTTAACAATCCCTTTAACTATCCTCTATCTTATATTGAAATTGTTTTTAAGGACAAGGAATTCTTTTTAGTGTAATTCAAGTTTCTCTCGAATACAAGAATGTGTCTCAAACAATGATCGCTTTATTCTCATGGTTGATCATCGCAGAGACCCATTAAGCCCAACCTTATTGTCCCAAGACACTCAAAGCTATTCTCATGCTTTGATTGCCTTGTCTAACCTCATAGGTCCAATATCAAACTTCACCTCCTGCACTGCTTGATATTTAATTTATGAAATAAGAATGATGAGGCTAGATTAAAAATCAAGTTCTAATAAGATAGAGTTTAGTCTTGGAATTGTTTAGTGGATCCATCATTGAATTGTTTCCCACAATCCCAAGACTAAAGAGGTCTACTCACACATGATCATAGTAGACAAAAGCTTAGAAAAAAAAGAAGAAGAAGAAGACATAAAAGATAAATAACAAGAAGATAAATGACAAAATGTAAAGTGCAGAAAATAAAGGTGCTGGAAAATAAGGACAGAAAGTAAAGTTGCAAGAATGTAAAGTGCAAGAATTATAAAGAACAAGAACTTAAAATGAAGAAAGTAAATTGCATAAAATCTTAGAAATAAACTTTGAGTAGTGTTTGCAATAGCCTAAGATCTCCTAAGCACTCAAAATTTCGTGCTTTATATAGCCAAAGAGAAGAGACAAGTCACTTAAGACAATTTACAAGTCATTAAAGAGCAAATCAGAACATCTTTGAATTGATGCGCTGGCACGGTCGTGTTAAATCCAAAGACGGTCGTGGCGACTATCGTTGGCTTTCAGCCGCATTTAATAAAAAAAGGGTTCAAAGACGGTCGTTTCCAAATCCAAAGACGGTCGTGCAACCATCGGGTAAAAAAAATTTTGCTTGCCTTTTCTTATATTTTTCAAATTTCTTTGTTTCTCTTTTTGACTTGAAACTTTGTTTTTGCTCTTTTAAGCTTAAATCCTTCATTTTTCTCAAAGATAGACCTGAAATTAAAACTAACATTTTGTAGTAAAATAGCTCCAAAATAGAACTAAAATTCCACAAATTTTATTTAATTCAAATACTAAAAACACTCCAAATTATGACTTATCGGGCTACATTCATAGCAAAATGTAAGTAGTTTTGCTAGTACCTTCACCTTTAGGTTGATCTTTCTTGAAGAAGGGTCTTCCGTTATTATTCTTTAATGCCCATCTTCTCAACCTTCCGTGATTAGAGCCATTTCATCTTCATCATCAAGGTCATTTTCATCATCTTCACTTTCTTCTCGAGTATCTTCGAGCTTTAAGTGCCATAAATTTGGAAGGTTGTGGAGATTTTTGAGAAGCTTTTTGAGTGCAATGGTTTTAACCTTCTTGGGTTGTGATCGCATTTCACCAATGAAGAGTTGAAGTGTGGATTGATTCACAATGGGCCGGCCGTTGAACGAGTGAAAGGACCACCCGCTTCACGCCAGAACACCTGGTGGTACCGCAAAGACACCCGACGATCTAGTGAGAGGTCGCCGCAGATAGCACAAGGTTAGAGAACGCACTGATGCCATATGCGAATGGCGATATATATCGCGAGGTCCGACCGCTAGCTTAGATTTTCTGGCCGGCGAATCGCGCCTCCAAGCAGCCGTGGTTCGGGCCGATCGAGTCGGGCCGGGCCGCAGTCCAACTGCCGCTGGCGCTCAGAATTGGCCGATACACCCAGAACGCTTGCCCCTCAAGCCTCAGGTCGCCAAGAGCGGTTGAGGCTTGAATCGATGACTCTGTGGGTGAAGTTATTCGACGAAAACGCGCGCTCGCTCACATCGTAGGCGTGTCGACCGCCACAACCATCTACCGCGGCCGCCGCGGACGGCTGGTTTTTACCGACATTTAAGACGTGACGCTTGGTGTTTCCAGGCTGTCCGAGACAACCATTGGTGAGAAGACGGCGTTGTGACTTCTTCGTGATCCCTGGCCCCTTCGCGCCAGAGATTTACACTCATAAATAGCCCTTCGCAGCATTCATTTTCACGCCCAAGAATCGCTTCGCTAACGACCGACTCGCTCGCCCGACCGTATCCGGTCGCCGCTTACCATCGACCGATCCACCACATCCGCTAAGGTATGAATCGATCTCTCCCTTTATCTTTTAAGCTTGAGTTTTTTCTGAAAGCACTTCGCGCTTTTCCACGCCCGTGATAGGGGTGTGTCGTCGAGGGATGGCCACCGCCTCTCACGAGTGCTTTGCCTCGATCGACCGACTCGATCCCTTTATCACTGTGTGTTTGTGTATGCCACTGACGGTTAATCGTCAGATTCCCTAAAGTCGCCCCGCCTTTTCGCCACCTACATGTCGAGGTCGGCGTAGTCTAAGTCGCCTTCGCGACAAAGATTCTAGCTCTTCATAGCCTCTCGAGCAAAGACGCTCGAAGTTCTAGTTATTCCGGCCGGATCGCCACCCAAGAGTACCTGGCCTGTGTCCGCCCATTCTCGCCGAGCTGCCGAGCAACTCTCCACCGCCCGAGGACGCTGTATCCCGAGAGGAGGAGAAGAAGAAGACGCCGGCGTGATTATTATTGACGGCGACGAGGCGCAAAGTGTCGCCCCGGGCCGTGGACGCAGGAGATGGTGGAGGCCAAGGCGCGCCGAGATGAAGCGCCCAAGAGGAAGAAGTGATTCGCCCGAGGTCGATATTTTCCGTCCGAATGCCAACGCTGAGGTCGAACGGCGGTCGCATCGAGGGTCAAGCCGAGGCCAAGTCCAAGCCGATGTAGCTCGAGATGTGTCCGACATGTCTTGGGTGTCGAGACTCTTCGCCCAACAGAGCATTCTACACGGGCCGGCCACGATGCTCGCTCGATCTACTGAGCCTCCTCAAGACTCACCGGGCCGAGGATAAGAGGTACGAAGGAGGCGTAAGATATCGCGACTTATTCTCGCTAACTTCAAGTTCACGATGTATCGCTCGTGTTCGAGAAGATGAAGATTACGCTCCTTTTACCGATTCCAACGCGACGCCCCGCGCTTATATCGGGGTCGCCTTCACGCCTTCATCCAAACGCACGGGCGCTTTTTAAAGACTTTTGAGGTGTCACGACTAACTGGCCTCGGCCGGTGTCGATGATGCTTTTCTTTGCTATCTTCGAAATGAGCCGCTCGCAGAGAAGGCCAACAAGGAGAAGAGGAGCAAGTCTCCTTCAAGATGCGTAAGACTCACCACCGCTTTTTCAAAGCGCCCAGAGTCGCTGGGAGCGCCCGAAAAGTCAATATTTTTGGATCGCTCCCACCGAGGGGTCGGGAAGGTCGCTTTGTGAGGTTCAACCGACGGATGCCGGGTCCCCTTACTTCCCGACATGTGGAATGAGGCTCATTTCTCGCAGCGGCCGAGATTACATCTACACATGCTGAAAGATCTAGAGAGCCGACCGAGACTTTGGAGATGATAAAATCGGGCCAAGCGGCATGATGCGCCCAGATCCTAAGGGCGACATACCTGCCGAATCTTTGTCTTGTAACGTAAGCGCCCGTAATCGGAGGCCGAGATTGGTTTGCCTTTTAAACCTTGTTTTCATATTTTTGCCGCCGGGCCTTGTCAATCTTTTATTCTAACTCATAGCTCGTTATTTGCAGTAAAGAATGGCCAAGAAAATCGACTCGCCGCCTGGCCCCAAGCTCGGGCGAGGCTAAAAGACTTGACGCTTTCTCCGGGGATAACCCCAATCTTCTTCAAAAGTCCATCAAACTCCCAAGAGCCAAGGGAAGAAGCCGGCCGGCAGTGCCCTGGCTTCCTCCCAAAGGCCGATCGCCACCCAAGCGCAAGCGTGATTGCTCTGCCCTACCGCAACGGAGGAAATTCCCATCATTCACCAAAGCTGGGCGCGCCGATCCGGGAGCAAGATCGAAGAAACCCATGGCGCTCGCGCTTCTCTCGTATGGGGTCGAAAGTCGCGGCCGAGCCGGTGGTCAACTGATGGTAATTTTATTTTCTTAGTCTTGTACTTTCACCTTACCTTTGTTTGACCGACTAACAACCTTTCGACCTAATTTTGCGTAAAAGGGCAAGGCTTTAATCGAGGCGCAGCTTAAAATATGACAAGCTCCTCCGCCGAAGAAAGAGGCCTCAAACGAGGGGAGGATGACCGCCAAGCCGGGCAAAGAGGAACAAGGAGCTTCACGCCGTGTCGCTACTTTCAAGGCCGATCTTGATGCTACGCCAAGCAGAGGTCGCTCGGGCGGCCGATAAGGCCGAGCGGAGGGAACGATCCAGAAGCGTGGCCTGTGCCGGCCAGAGGCCGCAATTGAGCGCTTTACAATGCTCTCGCAAAGCGGTATTGAATACCGACCGCAGATCAATTTTGATGACAAGATGATCGCCCACGCGACTATGTCGCTAACAACAAGATCATGTTGCTCGCAGAAGTCGACGAGCAAGGCAACGCTGCTCGCCCGCCACCATTCTTCTTTTTGAAGCCCGCTCGCGAGCTGGTGTAATTTTGTAACTTTAACTCGCCTTCGCCCGACAATTTTTCTCGCTTTCGCGCTTTTCAATTGTGGGCGCTGCTTCGCCAAGGCCCCATATCTGTAATGACAATCTTTACTTGCTTTTAATTACGCCTGCTCAAATTTATATTGCTATGTTCGCATTTTGCATTTATTCGCTTTATTCATTTTGAACTTGGGGCCGCCTACGCCATTTCGTGCTACTGGAGATAGCGCTGCTTTTTGGTCGCTTCGCCATGCGCTTTGCATGTTTATTTTTCTCAAAGTCTTTGAGCTTTAAGACCGCTCTGGTCGCCATTCGCGCTTTATTTCAAAGCATTCATTCTTTGATGTTTTAATATCCCAACGGCCTTCGATCGCCTACGACCTTCAATCGTGCCCTTTCAATGGCATTCGAGGTAGGTCGCTTTCGACGGCCTAACGTGATGGGTTATCACTTAACCCTGGGCCATTTTCGATGGCACTCGCAGATCGCTTCGACGACCTAGCGTTGTTGGGCCATTTTCGATGGCGCCGTCAGGGACCATTTCGATGGTCGCCGATTCGGATCGCTTCGACGATCTAAGGTTCGGGGTCCTTTAACCTCGGGCCATTTCGATGGCACTCGATCGGGACCATTTCGATGGTCGCCGTTTAGATCGCTTCGACGATCTAATCAACTTTGATAATCTTCTGCCGCCCGCCGCTGCGCAATCTTGAGCGACCGGCCATACATCCTGCTAGAGAGTAAATAACATCATATTTCTAAAGGTCGCCTCGTAAAAACCCTGGGAAAAAGAGCGCCGCCGCTTTTCATTCATAGGTCTGGCCGCCATTACATTTAAATCATTTGTTACATTCAAACGTAATATTTCCTAAGTTTTTCTCGCATTCCACGCTCGGGGGATAGTCGCCCATCCATGGTCTTCTAGCTCGTAAGCCCTTTTCCGGCCTTGTTGATGACCCCGTATGACCTTCCCAATTTGGCGCGAGCTTCCTCGCGTGCATTCTTATTTCCCACGCCGCCCGCCTTAGAACGAAATGGGCCGACCGAGAATTCTCTTTGAACTCGAGCATTGTACCGGGTCGCGACCTTCGCTTTGATCAATTGCTCTCTTAGCTAAGCTTGGGTACGCAGCTTCGACAGGGTCCAATTCTTTCTGATAGCTCTGGCCGCTTTCAACCACCGGGCGGGGTTTCAAGTCCTCCAATTCACTCGCCCATTTCGGATGGGTATCACAAACACGGGCCTGCATACACCAATCGGGCGGCGACTTCTGGCCGATGAATGAGGGGTCGCCCCAGAGGCCCGTGAGAACGGATCGCAGCCTCTTCGACCCAGCCTCCTTTCGCTTCATCCGCCGCGAAACCACGTAAGATAACTCGCTGGCCGCCTACCTTGGCCGTTAGTCCGAGGGTGCTCGACCGAGGTGAAACGCTGCTTGACCCCTAAGTCGCCAACATTTCTCTCAATCTCTTGTCTGCGGAACCGGGTGCCGCTGTTCGTTATCAATTGGGCCGGGGATCCCAAAACGGGCTAGCACACACCGTCCAAGAACTTGCCGACTTTGGCCGATGTGATTGTTGCAAGCGCCTTACCGATCCACTTAGTAAAGTAATCCATCGCCACGATCAAGAACTTGAACCGCCTCGAGCGGTGGAAACGCCTAGAAGATCCATGCCCCACCAAAGCGAACGCCAAGGTGAGGCAAGACTTTGTAATTCGAGGAAGGTGCAATGTGGACATCGGCATGTACTGCATTTCTTACACTTCAACGAAGCTTGGCATCCTCGCCCATGGTCGGCCAATAGTAGCCGCCCCGAGAGCCTTCTTAGCTATGGAACGGGCGCCCGTGACTCCTACAAACACCTTCATGAATGTCCTCAAAGACATGGTCTGGCCGACCGACGAAGACACCTTAACAATGGAGAGGAGAATCCTCTTCTCGTATAACTTTCCTTCTATCACCGAGTACTTGGTCGCCTCCGAGTCCGACTAACTTCGCTTGCTTTGGATCGCTCGCCCTCCCCTTCAACAATGTACCTTAGATGGGGCGATCCAATCAACCGCGGTCGTTTACACAGAACGCCAACGATCGACTTGGCTTCGGTTGAAACGCTTACCGATTTAATGTTTCTTGAATCACACTTCTATGATTCCTCGGAGTTTTGGTACTTGCTAGCTTTGATAATATATCCGCCAACATTTTCTGGCCCGAGGCACATGTACCACTGCTTGGCCGAATCGCTGAGCGCTTCTCTCACCCTTGCTAGGTAACTTTTCAAAGACGCTGCCTTTCGCATCATATAATTCTTTGATCCGCGAGACTACGAGTAGGAATTCGATCTAAGTTCAACCCGGCCGACGTTGAAATCTCTCGCGAAATGGAGGCCGCCTATGCATGCTTCAGACTGGCCCGTTGTTCAAGTGTGGAATGCAAAGGTTAAAGACACCTCCACAAACCTGTGCCTTCGTAATTTTCTAGTATTAGGCCTCGCTCCACTTCCTTTACTATTGACGCACCCATCTACGCAAGATCCGTGTCGCTCCAAATTTTGATCTTCCGAGCAGGGTCATTTCCGATATAAAAGTCGGCCAACACCGCGCTTTTGCGCCGACCAGATTCAAATTTAATACCAAACTCATCGAGCTCCATGTACCCACTTTATCATTCGCCCCGCCTGTGTCCGCCGATGTAGGACTTGCTCGATAGGTCGGGTCGGCCCTTACCACGACTGATGGGCCACAAAGTAGTGGTCTCAATCTTCTAGCAAATATTAGGAGCGCAAGTGGCAAATTTCTCTATCTTCCGTATCTCACTGGGCCCTCGAGTACTTTTACTTATGAAATAGACCGGTTCTCGCTTTTAGATCGTTTCTTCTAACTAGCACAAAGATCGAGAACTTCTTCCGTTATGGGCAAGCACAGATATAGCGCCTCGCCTGTGAACGGCTTGGTCATGATCGGCAAGCAACCAAAGCTTGCTTTTTAATTCATCCAATGCTCACGGCATTGTTCTGGCCCACTCAAAGTCCACCTCTTCTTCAAAGCCAGCCTAAAAAAGTTGGAAGCGACTTGCGTGCCGCTTTGGGATGAACTCGATAGAGCGCCACCATGCCATTTAGTCGTTGTATTTCTTTTTCGACGTGGCGGCCTCATATCTACGCATCGCCTCTACACTTTTCGTGGTTTGCTTTATCCTCTTTCACTGTGTGGAAACCCAAGAATGGCCGCTACTCACCCCAAAGGTACATTTCTCGTGATTTAGTCTCCAGTGAGTTTCTCCTAGCTTTTTCAAATATTTCCCCGAGGTCGCTCACGTGATCCGGGTCTGCTACGCTTTTAATGATCATGTCGCCCAAATACACCTCTCGAGATGCGACCGACCGCTTCTTGAAAATTTTGTTCATCATTCGGCAGGTCGCTTCCAGCCGCTTTTGAGGCCGTAAAGGCATCACCTTGTACCAAAATTTCCCGACGGCCATGAAGGCCGCTTCAGGCCGATCGGGCGATACATCGTGATCCGATTGTATCCGCATAAGCGCCCGTAAAAGACAAGAGTTTGTAGCTCGAGGCCCCATCGACCACTTTGTCGATGTCAGTACGGAAGGCATCCTTCGCATGCCTTATTTAGATCAAGATAGTCCACACACATCCTCCATTTTCCATTCTTCTTCTTAACCAGACGACATTGATAGCCGTGTCGTGGTATTTGATCTCTTCTATAAAATTGGCCTTTACGAGGTCCTCAACCGCCTTTGCAAACGCTTGAGATTTTTCCTCGCTCGAAAGCGCCTTCTTTGAGCGACCGGCTTGACCCCTTCATCGATCAAAGTTGATGGCAAAGCTACTTCGACAGGATGCCGCATGTCCGATGCCCGCCATGCGCAACAGTCAAGATAGTCTCTCAAGCATTGCACTAGATCTTCGCTTCACTTGCTCGTAGGTCGCTACCGAAGTTTTACCGCTTTGATGGGTCGCCACCCAATTGAACGCCTACCAACTCTCCATGAGGCTCGCCTTCTCACTGCTTTTTAGCTCTCGAGCCAAATCGCCATCATTGTCCTCCGGGTCGCCCCGGATCATACCGAAGCGCCCAAATCGACATGACTTGATGGCCTTCACTAGTGCTCAACGCTCGCCACGATCTACCTCGCCACATATTTCTTGGTACAGAGTGTGGCTTCTTCACGATTCAAGGTCGGCCGCCAGTGGTAACCACTTGGTCGCCTTTTGTCAGAGAATTTCATTTTTAGATGCACCGCCGATGTAACGCTCTAGCTTACCCAAAGTCGCCTACCAATAATACATTGATAGCAGGATTTGGAGGGGGAGTACAAGGAACGCCGCCCGACCTGGCCCCGCATGCAGTACTATCCCCCCCGCGTCGCCACCAAACGAATTCAAGTACCGATCGCTCCCAACCCGCAGTGGTCGCCCATTGAAACCCGTTAGAGGAGTAGTTCTTACCGGGAATTATCTCGCCTCGATCAACCTTTATTTTGTCGATCAAGTCTTCAAACATGATATCACCGAGCTACCTCTGATCGACTGTGATTCTCTCGACTTCGTGTTCGCCATAACGGCCTCGATTACAATGGAACATAGCTATTAGGCTTGCCGTCAGATAGGTCGCCGCCACCGAACGACGGGGGTCCGCCGAGACCGGGTGGTGGCCAAGTGGATGCGACCATTAACAACTCGCCCCACTTCTCTTAGTGGCTTTGTTAGATTCCCTCGCGATCCGTGGGGTTTCCACCATGAATAACCATCGCAACATTACGGCCTTTTGATCGCCGGAAGTGTCACGATCTTCGACGATCCTTGTTTTGGGTGCCTCTATGGCCGTGCAGGCCCCTTTCCTCCGTCTCGATCGGGCTTTCTGCTTTTCGAGGTCGGCCGCCTTCCTCCGACCTCACATACTTTCCCAACTTGCCTTTTCTCAATAAGCTCTTCAATGTCATCTTTGAGGCCATACACCGCATAGTATCGCGCCCTTACTCGTGGTAGCGGCAAAGATCTTTTGGCCTACCGTGCCCCCTTCTCGAGCACGAGTGGTTCAGCCGCTTAACTCCCACAAACTCATTATTCGACATTCGCCGTAGATCCGCGCAACAGAGGTGCCGAGTCGAAAGCGATGGTCAAACTTCTTATCTCGGAAGTCGCCGATTGTCGCGGGCGACCTTCATGACCTTTGGCCGGCCATCGCTTTCTTTCTTTAGGCCGCACGGACGCCTTTCTCGCCGCAGAGTTTCTTCATACCGCATGTGGACGCTCGCCTCGCGAAGTTGGCCGAGATCTTGGTGATGATTCAATGTAAATTCTTCGACGAAACCTAAGTGGTCCGGCCTAATACCACGCTCGATATTTCAACTTGTCCTTGTCCGACAAGTCGCGAATGCATCACTCACTCGCAGTTAAACCTGGCCGATGTAATCGCTCAACGCCTCATTATCTCTCTTGAACAAATGTAATCCAAGTATTCTTCATACCGATATTGGCGCGATTTGCAGCAGAAAAAGCGACAAGAATATTCTAATCGTGTCGCCCCATGAGGAAATGGAATCGGGTCGCAGACTCCCACCATTCCAATGCTCTACTGGCCCAAAGGATCGGGGAAAAGCTCGCACTTCATGGTCGGCCCCAACTCCCTATAGCAAGCAGAATTATTGAAGTATCTGAGATGCTTGTCCGATCTCCTACTGCCACAAACTTGTTGAGATTGGCTCATGAGATCTCTCGGAATCTTATAACGCCCGATCTCCCCGGAGAACTGGGCCATGCTCATTCCGAACGCCGCTCGACCCAAAGTGGTTGCATCGCGAGGCACGCCTCGCTGTCCTAAGATTCCATAGAATCCTCCAGATGGGCCGCTGGTGGAAGCCGAGAGGCCTTCTCTGGTCGCCGCTTGACCTCCTAGGCCGATGCGTAAACGCCCCTAATTCTTCCATTTCGTAATCTTCCACTTCTTCACGGAATCCCAAGATCCGCCGACCGACGTGACCCGGACGCACTCATTAGAGGAGACCGTGGGCGAAAGCGACCAAAGGTCGTGATCGTAGCCGGAATCTTCATAGTCATCGGACATCGAACCCGCTTCACGCTGCTCGCTCGCCGGCGACCCGCGGCCTCGCTTCTTCCGCCGAGAACGATGAGTAAGTGGTTTCTCGGGCGTGGAAATGCTCCTTTTCGGGGGAGCGTGTCTTCGCTACGGCCGGCGGCGAAGCCAAGGTTCTCCGCCTTCGCCGCGGGCGCCCGAATCAACTCTCTCAGATCGGAGATGAGCGATCTCGGTCGCGATCACTTGATTTTTGTTTTGCAAGATCTCGCAAAACGGCTTGAGTAACATGGTCCGGCAGAGGTTCTCGGATGCCCGCTTCAACCACCGCGCAAGTCTCCGTGAACGGACGGATGGACTGTTGAGGACCGGCCCACGACCCGCTGTGCACCGGGCGTTCTTGCTCGTGGAAGTCTCGAGATTCGTGGATCGTGACGCCACGCCCCGGCCCGGCCGCCGATTCTCGCCCCGAGGGATTGAGTCGAGAAGTGGCCCGCTCGGGCCCGGCCGCGTGGAGCCATGGAAGAGGTAGGATAGCGCACGCCTCCCATCGTGGTCGCCAATTGATCGTACTTCACCAATGAAGAGTTGAAGTGTGGATTGATTCGCCAATGGGCCGGCCGTTGAATGAGTGAAAGGACCTGGCCCCGCTTCACGCCAGAACACCTCGGTGGTACCGCAAAGACACTCCGACGATCTAGTGAGAGGTCGCCGCGCAGATAGCACAAGGTTAGAGAACGCACTGATGCCATATGCGAACGGGCGATATATATCGCGAGGTCCGACCGCTAGCGTAGATTTTCGGCCGGCGAATTGCGCCCAAGCGCCGTGTTTGGGGCCGATCGAGTCTGGCCGGGCCGCAGTCCAATTGTCGCTGGCGCTCGTGAATTGCCGATACACCGTGAACAAAGCTGAACTTCATCCATGATTTCTTGTTTATGAACTTTTAGTGATCCAAATAGATTTTCTATCTTAAGGATGATAGATCTTTAGCTTCAATATATAGCCTACTTTGGGTCTCCATACCTTTGGTAAACATCTTAGAAGTTTTCTAACTTTAGCTTGATTTTAGTAGGTATTTCCCAAAGTTGAATTCAAATCATTTGTTATTGTTAGAACTCGCTAAACATTTCAGAGAGATAGCTTACTCCTCCATTTTGAATGTTTCAAATTTATGGATGAGAAGGTTGATTCGCTTCTTTGACTTGACTGCTCCTCACGGGCGCCTTCAATGTATCCCAAATTTCTTTGGCGCTTTTTTCCCAGCCTACTTTATCATATTCACTTCTACCTAAAGCACATGTTAGATAAAATTTAGCTTTAGAGTTTAGAAGTACCATGCGCTTATCATTAAGAGTTGTTGTGGGTTCATATGACCATCTTCAACAATTCCCAAATGTCGTTGTCTTGAGATTCTAGGAACAATCTCATTTGATCTTTCCAATAGTAGTAATATTCACCGCTGAAACTCAAGGTCTATTTGTCAAGCTCCTTCGTGAAGGAACATCACAGAGTTGGAATGATGATTCGCCACTTCTTCCGTGATCTTTCCTCTCACACCGCAAAGTGTGCTCATCCCCTGAAGTGAGCTCTGATGCCAATTGAAGTGACTAAGTAGCACAAGAAAGGGGGGATTGAATTATGTGACCTTTTAATATTTAATTCCCGCAACCTTCTCAAAGAGTTCTCAAGGTAAACTTGGATATGAGAAGGTTGAATGTTAGTGAAAGACAATTGACTATGGTGACTTAAGATGCTTTTACCTTAAAGAAAAAGTGTTGTTTTCAAACAATTATTATATTCTTTAAAGAAGGTTAGAGTTCGGTTAAATATTAAAAACTTGTCTAAAGAAGGTCAAGTATTTAACCTTCTTTAGAGTTCAAAATAATGACAAGTGTAAAGCAATTAAAGCAAGTAATAGGAAAGCAAATAATGACACAAAGAGAGTTATAGAGGTTCACCAAACTTTGGCTACTTCTCTTCCCACGCCCACGTGAGAGTTTCCACTATTCTCCAAATAGATTTTAAACTTGCTTTTGCTCAACAACAAAAGACTTTCACCACCACTCTCTTTTGATCAACACACAAAAGACAAGTGCTCGTGCACACAGCCTTCACCAAGTCAGTCTCTACCTACTAGAAAACTCTCTTCTAGTTTCCTAAAGGTACCTTTGTCAAGTAGGATCACCAACAACACTCACCTCTTAATAGGTAGTTTGTTGTGAAACTTACACAATGTTTCTTACAATAAGGGGTCTGGGCTGGGATGATTTAGAGCTTGATTACGTATAAATCTAGTGTATTTGTAAAGAAAACACAAGCTAACACACACTCAAAAAGTATTCCCAAAATGTAACTTGAAGTAGCTTTGAGTGTGGATGAGAAGGTTGATTACTTTGAGAAGCTTGACTTGTGAAGGTTCCAATTAAATCTCATGAATTGTAACTTCAAGATCACCTTTATATAGCCTTTGAAACTTGAATATAGTCATAGAATGTCAAGATAGCCATTGGGAAGTAGTTCTAGGCTTGTAGATGTGCAATGATGAAGTTGTGTTTTAGTTGTAGCCTTGAACCTTCTTTTTCAGCCTTTTGTTGCTAGAACTTACACATTGAACTTTCTTTAGTCGGCACCATACTCTCTTACACATATTCCGACTTCTAATGACTCGCTTCTTGTACTTTGATGACAGCCTCCTATGTTTTTATGTGAAGCTTCTCAAAGTTCTTTAACATGAACAAACATGTTTTGTTTGTACAAGGAATAATCAAAGAGTTCCTCTTTGCATGGAACAAATATTCTACAACATTTATACTTAGAATTACATTTAATACACATAGATTCATAAGATCGTAATTTAATGTGTTTCCTGAAAGAGAAGGTCAAGTTCTTTAAACCTTCTTTAACCTTCTTCAACAATCAACCTTCTTTACAATTCCTTTTATTAGGTCAACCTTCTTTTGACTTCACCAAACTTTCTCGCTGACTTTTGGTCAACCTTCTATTTGACTTTCATTCAACCTTCCTCAGAGAAAGGTCAAACTTCTTCTTTGACTTTATTTAAACTTCCTTAGAAACCTTCTTTGGCACTTCTATACTTTGTAATTCATTGGTTTATTCAGAGAGCCAAGTTGTTTGCTATGATTCTTATTTCCCGCTCTAATCACTTGATTGAAACTTGTCAAATCACAATTAGTTCGTAAAACTTAACTCATTACTTTAAGTGTATCATCAAAACATGGAAAGAGATTTTCATTCCAACAATAGGTTTGTCTAAACCCATCATTCCAAGAGATTACCCTAGCCCTCCCTAGTGATGACAAGATCGTGCACAGAGGAGCAGAATTTCTTGCTCAAAGGCACATATAGTTAAAGCAAAGATTCAAGTTATTGAGATGAAGAAGAAGAAAGTAGCTAGATAGAGGAAAATGATGTTAATAATACATCCCGAAGTGGTGAAAACAATAGCCCACCTAAAAATGTATACTTTTATCGTAAGGGAGGAGGAAGATGTCCTAGCTCTTAACCTAGTCATTGACTCACATTGAAGAAGAGACTAGCGATGATAGTCATGATTTGGAAGGAAGAGATGTTACAAGAAAGTGATCCAGATCTGGGATCCCAAGTGAAACTAAGCAAACATTTGTTGGTGAGTTTGGAACTTTCCATGTTGGCTACTACCCTAAATCATAGGGAATCTAATATCTATTTATACTAATACACTACCTATGAACTACCATTATTAACCTCCTACACTAATTGACAAGTGTTTTTTTACTTACAACTAAATTCAAAACCAAAGGTTAATTTTGTCTTTTGATCACACAACATTATTTTCCCACACATTGATTCATCTTTCAAATTTCAGATTAAATAATACACTCTTAAACTACCAATAAAACCCTCCACACTTACCTGACACATTGACAGATTTTCTTAATATGTCAGCTTTTCACTTTCTCTTTCTTTCTTTATCTTTTTTCCATTTCTCCTTCTCACTCTCACGATGAAATTCAAAAAAATTTGAACCCATTTCTCTCTAGCTTCTATCTTCTCCCTCCATCATTCTAACTTTCTAAAAAAAGAAGCATATTCTCCAACTGCAGATTTGAGAGTGTGATGAAGAAAGAGATAATAGAGAGGTCACTAAGGTGAGAGAAAAGGTGCGGCTGGGTGACGTGCAGGCAACGGGGGCAGCGCTCACGGCGGCGGTGGCATTGACGGGCATAACGCGATGTGTGTCACACAGTAAGCTTTGTGTTTTTTTCTTTCTTCTCCCTTCTTCATTGCTGATTTCAAGTTCTTCCTTTAGGGTTTTTCTGATTATAGCTTCTTCTTTTTTGGATTTTAAGATTCTGTTTTTGTTTGTTGTTAGAGATTTTATGCTTTCTTGCATTTTTTTTCTTTTCATTTTTTGGGTTTTCTGATGATAGTTTTTTTTTTGGGATTTTAAGAGTCTGGTATTGTTTGTTATTTTAGGTTTTTCTGATTATGGTTTTTTCATTTTTTAAGGGATTTTATGCTTCTTTTTTTCATGTTTTTTCATTTTAACTTCCATTTAGGGATTTAACTGAAGCATATTTAGTCCTGTGTTTTGCTTAAAATCAAGGTTGAGGGGAAAGCGCGACGGGAAACGATTTATAGAAAGCGGCAACGGGAAGTGGTGATGGTAAGCGGCGACGGGAAGTAGCAACGGGAGCCTATCAAAGCCGGATCTCAGGGTGCTGATGTTGTGTGAAGATTATGGAAGGGTGAGTAACAGTTTATAAGCTTTATAAGTTTTCATTGCATCTAGAACAACAAAAGGGTATATTCATAACCTTATAAGTTTTTTACTGTTCTACTATATATTCATCTTCTTTTTTATATTTGCTTTGTGCCTTTGGGAACTGATTTATTGTATTTTGAGATTTTAACTTGGTTTTATTTGTATTATTACAGAGGAAGCAGGGAGAAGTAGACACATTGTGAGGTATAAACTTAGATTGTCTTCATAATCATTAGCATCGAGTTTAACAATGTATTTTTTTGTGTGGTTTGAGTAGACTTCGATAGACCATCCACACTGGAGTGTGTGATACTCAAGTTTTGATTGGTTGTATTTAAGTTTCCTTCTTCCATGAGTTCTTATCTTTACTTTTATATTTTTTTTCTGGATTTCGGCTTTTAGCTTTCGACAAAACACAGAGGGAGTGTGTGACTAGGGAGCAAGGAGAGAAAGAAAATTAGAGCATATTCTCTTTGTAGTTTTTTAATGTTTGTGTTCTGGAACTTTATCATCAAGACTATCATTTGAGCATCAAAGATGAAAATTAGAGCATATCAAAGATGCTCAATAACTTTAACCAAATAGATAATATCTCTTCATCATGCAAACTTATGCAGTTTGCAATTGCAAACTTATTCAAGTCTTGCAGCGTCCCTATGTTTATGCAGAGTTGGTGTTTAAAGCATTATGGCCACATTTATCCACCAAGTTTCAGTGCTGTCATTGATGGCCATTTTAATATGCTGCCACAAGTTTTTTCCGGCCTCCATTATGTCTCTTTGGACCATTACATGGCTCCTAACATTAATAACTTTAATTGGTTGTCTTAATATGTCTCAAACTAAAGAAGCTACACTACATGCTTCGATCTTTATATGTATCTTACTGTTTTGGCACATATCTGCTGCATACTTTGCTTTAATTCAAGTCGGTCAATCTTTTGGACTAATCAATACTAATAATGTTTGGCCGAAATGTGTCGAAAAATTTGTCAAAAAGGCGCTACAAGGAGATTGTCTCATTGTAATTAGTCTTTATTTTTGCCTTACTACCATATTTAGTTGTTTTTTCGGGGATATGAATCAATGAGAAGTCGCATGTATTAAGTGATTTATTTCATTTAAATATATGATCTATCTTTTCTTTTAAATTTGTATAATTGGTATAATGAGATATGCCGCTTATTTTTGTAGATCGCTTTATTCAATTCATTTCATTAAATCTAAGAATGAGTTTTTCTTCTTTACATGCATGTATCTTCATGAAGTTTATTTGCATCCGCATAATATTATGCACCTAATATCGCTGTATAGATAGGCATTCGTGATACAAGATAAATTTTTTTAAGCAAGTTAACAATAATCGATCACTTCTAACAGGCATAATATAGGCCGTGAGTCGTGCAAGTTGCATGTTGCCGAGCTGCTTTTGCTTGATTTATAGGCAATATTTGATATGAATGTCATTTCTCAACAAGACACATTCTAACTTCTAGCAACTAACTCTAGGGTTCATATATGCCTTCAAGTCAAGTTTTTCAATTTGGAATCAAAATTTAGCACACCATGATAACAACAAAGATATTTTCAACATTTTACCTTTGCGCACTCTTTGTTTACCTTTTTCATTTTCGTTGCACTCAATACCTATCCTTTTGTGTTGTTTGTGTTGCTTTTCTATTAATCCTTAAAATGTGATTTTTGCTACTTTAAAGGTATATATGTTTGTTTTGGAATTTAATTAGACAATAGAACCCGCATCGACCAAAAGGGAAGAATTCTCGAGTCGCTTATAAAACTTCTCCGATTGGAAAATCACATGTTTGCCAAAGCAAATGATCCGCAGAGGAATTATCACTCTTTCTATATGCTTTTTGTCGCGCTTCAGAGGTAATTGAATTTCTTTTGCATTGAATCAAAAGTAAGATCACGTAAAGATTTGAAAGAATTGATTTGTAAATGTAAAAGCATTTGTTATGTTCATTAATTGGTTTCGATCCAACTCGAATTCGAGTAACCGATCATCGATCGAATGTCTCGCAAAGGAGCTATATAAAGGTTTGGTAGAAAACAAGATTTGGCTTCTTTTACTTTCATCATTTTATATACTTACGCTTGTACATACTCTTTTTGGCTTAATTATAATAACACGTACGTTGTAACCAAGTTAGTATTGAGTTTATTTATAATTTTGATTCTATTTCTTCATTTTTCTTGATCTTTCTTTTTTTTTGCCGTGTTCTTGACAAGTACAAATTAGGAAACCCAAGAACATTTTCATTATCTAAATCAACAAACTTCTATGAGTTAGATGGGGTTGGTGAGCTTAAAGATTATTATGATACAAGGACAAAGAATGGATGTTGTTGGAATAAGTTCATAAAGCGCTTCTTGATGTATGATCTGTGGTTTCAATGTTTTTTCTTTTCTTTTCTGCCTCACCTTCCAAATCCTCGGTTCATGAACCAATATTTTTAGTGGATCGCCAAAGCCAAAGTTATTTATCGTATTGAACTGCCTTTTATGTCATTGAAGCACTATATGCACTTCACAAAATACTTTTGCTACGCTTTCCTTTTGAATAAGATATCAAATTTATCATTTATATTTTCTTCTTCTATCAATTCCCTATATATATGGGATGCGCCCTTCCGTATATTTTGGTTTGAGCACTAATTGTACCACATGCGTGATTAACTCCGCATGGATGCACGGGTATATTACTAGTGTATATTATTAGAGGAGTTTTGTAATTAGAGGGTGAGAAAAACCAATCATAACCATAAATCAAATTAGGAGCGATTGAGATTAAATAAAGACAACGTGATAACTACCCCTTTTAATCACAATCACCAATGTATTTTTCATATTCAATATACTAGATAGATTTGTTTTTAACCCCATAAAAATATAGGTGTTGCCCCTATATAAAATAATTTCTTTAACAAAATAAAAACTATAAGGGATTTAAGAGAAAATATATTGGTAGTAGTTTTATATCTTTATTCTTCTAATTTTGTTATTTATTTAACAATAAATACACATTATCACTAAGATCCGAACCAAACTAACTGATATTGGATGGGTTGATTCTCATATCTCTAACCATTTACAATTACTCGCTTTGGGTTTGTTTGAATTTTATAATTTTTCTCTAAGATCTCAACCAAACTAACTGATATTGGATGGGTTGATTTCGATTGGGCTCACGGGTCATACACTAAAATATTAATTTTCTAAAATATATAAAATAACACTTTTTTTTAATATTCCAACGCTTCTAAATAGCCAAAAAAAATTAAAAATTTAAATATTACACCAAATCAACCTCAAATCCATTAATAGTTTTCCCATTCATAGTATTAATATTTTACATTGTAATCATAAATTATTAAAGTGAAAAGTCTAAGCAAATAAAATATCATGCTTCTAAAATTACAAAACTAATATAACCTAGTATGGGTTTGTTCAAGTTCGCGGGTTTATTTTTAAAAATCATGTCTCAACCAAACGACTATGAATTGATTTGGATTTGTTAAAGTTTTTCCTAACACTAAAAATATCCGAACCAAACATATCGATTTGGATTGATTGTGGATTGGGTTGGGCTTGCCCGAACCACTTAACACCCCTATCGATACCCGCCCCAAACTCACCCGACTAAACATTAATTGTAAAAGTACTTATTGATAATACTTAATAGTGTTATTCATTTTAAGATATTCAATAGGTTTTTTTTATGGCCACCACAGTATAAAACTAAAAAAATTAAATAGAAAAACAAAATATCAAAATTTTAATAGGAATTCGACCAGCATTTTGAATAATAACAATGTTGTAGCATTGTTTTTATATTAAATTAGATCAAGATCCAAAACTTATAAATATAACTAATGTATTGAATTTAATATGCACATAGTATTCAATAAAATTAAAATAGTTTAGTTTTTTTTGACCAAATTAAGATAGTTTTGTTAAAAAAATTATTTTAAACTTAAATATAACATTAAAAAAACTATATATATCATAGTGTTTTTTTGTCTGAAAACAGTCCTATAGTTTTTATACATTAAGTATTTTATTTCCTATTAATTGACATACTTAGTAGAAAAACTATTAGTTAGTACAAACTTTCATGTCTATCTTTTCTTTTGAAAAATAAAATTAAAACTCTTATGAAGTATATACTTGTTAATTGTAATTAACAAATTATTATTAATTTCTCGCCAAATCACATATAGTTTTAATGTGTGTAATCAAGAGTATTTAAAAGTAAGAGAAGATTGGTTCCCTACAAATGCGTAAAAGAGAACAACAAATTCCTTAAGATTAGTGATATTCTCAGATATTAGGAGCATTCACAAAGTGGAATGCATCCCTTTTTTGGTGGGAAGAGAAAAAGAAACCAAAAACAGCAGAAAAAAGAACAGAAATTTAAGAGCTAGCTCCTAGCAAACATGACCCGAGAGGCGTCAGCCTAAAGGAGAGGAATAGACCCCTTGATATAAGGCCACAATGAATAAATCGGTTTTAGAAACCTCTTGAAAAATATGTCCTAAAAGTATCCTATATCATAGGACTTGAGCGAACCAAGCATACCACAAGATAATCCAATGCAAGCCTTGCTAAATGGTGTACTGTTTTCATCTTAGTGTTTACTTGATAGATATTGTTACCAAATTATTAAAAAAGGACTAAGTTTATATGAAACATCATCTAAAGCAAACCAGAGAGAAGGAATAAGTAGAAAATGAGTACTGCTATATATAGCGACGGGATGATTCGCGAATGCACAGCTTAACTGACACGTCAATTTCCTTTAAGAAAAGAAACTTAAAATAAAAACAAAGTGATAAGATGCAGCATTGGACGGATGCCTTGGATTCTTTTTCCAGTACTTTGAGGAAGTCCAACAAATTGAAGATGAAGAGTGCATACCACTACAGACTTCAACAACTCTATTTTCAGTTCCTTTGTCCCTTCAACAAATTGATCATGTCTTTAGAGATATTCTGTGAATCCATGAATTTGTTGTCATTTTGTTTTCCAAATCGGTGAAACCATGAAGGGAATTCCACCAAATCTGTTAATTGAATGATGACTATACCGTCGGTTGACAACACCAAGAGGAAGAAAGCAATGGAGGTAATTGCTTGAATTTACTTCGGTGAGGAATGATTTCACCAACAGTCTCGAGCGAGCAAGCGGGAAGTAGAATTGTGATTTGAGAAATATTCGCTAAGACTTTTTCGCTGTATTTAGCATTATTCTTACAAAATATAAATTGCAACTTCTGAGTCATCAGATTCTGTTATAAAAGTGTTTTCATACCATAATCTTGCCGTCAACTAAATGCAACGGGGACTTTAGCAGCGGCGAGAAATTCTGAAATCCATTGAAAAATATTAATCAAGTAGTAAATGAAGTTAGAAAAGAAAGGTGTGACAGGTAAAAGTTGATAGATTGAATTTGAATTGAAGATCATGATACTTGCAACAACATTACCCAATATTAGTTAAGGAAGAAGAAGAAAAACACGTATGAAAATCAACATGTATATAGAAATTATCATGACAATTATAATCACTGATATTGCATTAATCACTAATATTGCACCACTGACATAACAAAGTTAGAAGCTATATAAAATGCAAGAAGACACGAACAAAATATGTAACTCATGCTAACTCATCCTACTATTCATCAAAACCATCTCCACTAAGAAATGTGCCTTCCTTATTGAGATGGTATAAGTGCTCACAACATGACAAAAGGGAAATGATGATGATTAGTAGAATTTAACGTACGTTATTTCTTTGCTTCCAAATATATATATTGATGATATTGTCGATGTTACCAATTGAGCCGTTTAACGTATGTTACCAATTTTAAAGTACAATTTTAACGTACATTCATTTTGATTCAATATCAGTATTACCAATTGAGTCGTTTTTGGCATTATGATATGATTTTATTATTTGCTAAATAAAACGTCTGTTATTAGGCCCTCATTTAATTTATTTCCTGACAAACTAATAATATACACATAGGTAACCGTTGGATTTCAAATTTTGAAGATTGATCAGTCAATGTGGGAATGGCATGTGTCACATGACATGGCAATAACTTTGACTGGGTGTACGAAAGATTAATATAACCTATGTGGACAAATTGAGAGGAAGCCACATAGGATTTAGAGCCTTGAGGAACCTATATAAATGTATTATATATATATATATATATATATATATATATATATATATATATATATATATATATATATATATATATATATATACCATATTTGGAGTTTTATCATCATGTGATAGGGCTGTTATTTTTCAGACTCTCATTCCCTCCCACACCCCCATTTTTCCATAAATGCCAATAATACCTCTCGTGTTTTTAAAAAAAAATTTAAATTTTCGGAATTACCTCAAAATAAGGTAATTCCGGTTCAAAAACAATGAAATTTTCGGAATTACCATTTTTAGAGGTAATTCCTGCTCATAAAAATTAAAATTTCTAATTACCTCTAAAAATGGTAATTCAAAATATCATTGTTTTGAACCTAATTACCTTATTTTGAGGTAATTCAAAATTTTTAATTTTTTTTTGTTTGTATATTAAATTAATATTTAAACGCATTTTATTTTGGAAATACGATACTTAACTCGCTTATGATTTAAATAGCAATATGTCAAAATATATAAAATGAGCAACATAAAAAAATATAATGTACAAATACAACTACTACGGGTCCAAAATGTTTAACAATGATCAAAATAAGCACGTGAAGTTGAGTGAATCCGCGACATCTAAGGCATCCCGGTCAATGCAACCGCCGCACCTCTCCTCATATGTCTCTCGGGACAAAGCAAGCTCCTCGATGATGATATGGTGGATCCCGAATGGCCGTGGCTCGCTCGCTCGCGGGTCCGCACCGAGTAAGACGCACTCGTTACCCGATCGCATTTCAAGGAAGGTAATCGTGATCGCACTCTCCGTGGTAGCCCGCCAATCTACTAGCCCGCCAAAATGTCCGCGCTCAACCGATACATCAAGAACTCCTCGATGATCCTCGTCTGCAGAGGAGCATTACCCAAATGGGTTCTCTAGTGGATCTCTCAGAACGCCTCAAGTGCCAACGCACTCGCCTCGCATGTAGGGAACAAAGCACATCGCCCAAAGCAACCACTGGGCAATGATATGTTCGACAAAGGAACATACCGCCTGTGGTCATCATAAGGGGTGAGGATGACATCCCCACCGCAGAGCATCTATCCGCGCCCTAAAGTCCACCAACTTTACTTTATCCAGCCTTCTTGTTCCCACCGGTGGCACGACGGGTCGATGCGCCCTAGCTAACACTTTCCGACCAACGATCGTGGGAAAGTGCTCGAGATCCAAAGATCAAATAGTTAAATTAAAAATAATCGCTTATTAATATATGTTAAATTTAATTAAAAGTTTTAAATTAAAAATAAATAAATGATTACCGGAGAGAGTGTCGAGTATCCGCCGAACCGCTTGGTCAGATAAAAGACCGCCACACACCGGGTGTAGAGGTAACTAAGAGCGCCTATACCTCAAGACCATCGCCACACCGGCCAAGATCCCGGCAGATACATCCACCTCACCGCACTAATGTGTGACTCTTGTCACCGTAATGGTGGTGCCTATCGTGAAGAGCATGTAGCACCGCGTACCGCTTCATAAGCACTCGCGCCATGTTCGCTTTGTAAAGCGCCCTCTACACAGAGATCTCTCGACATCGCCTCGTTATCCTTAAGCTCCGGATGACAAAGAGTTCGATCCATGCCCAAACGATCCACACCATGTGAAAAGCCTCAATGCACTAAAATCAAGCCGTGGTCCAACGGGGTGCCATCCAATGGCAAAGTGGAGCAAAGACGGCCACATCATCCAAGGTGACTGCCATCTCCCAAAGGGCATGTGGAATGAACAGTCTCGGATGCCACCTCTCCACAAAAGCGTATATCAACTCATGGTTGATTCCCTCGCAGGTGTGATGTCCAACTCGTAAAGCTTAGCCGACGCAACCAAAGGTTTCACTGTGGGTGGTGGTGGTCAAGAGGTCTAATTTTAGAAAACTTATGGCCGTGAGATACAACCTTTAGTTTCCGAGGTCAAAAATTCAAATTAAACCAAACGTTATTAAAAATAAGTAATTAATTGTTGTTAAGTAAAATTAAAATAAAAATTAAAATATTACCTCGCCATCTATCCAAGACGCCGCAGCAGGCGTATCCCAAAGTTGTAAATATAAGTGGTGTGTGCTCCACAACCGGGCAGTCGAACCTCCTCCTCCTCAACCTCCTCCCGAACCTCCCCTCCTCAACCTCCTCCCGAACATCCTCCTCAACCTCCTCCTCCTCAACCTCCTCCTCAACCTCCTCCAAAGCCTCCCAACCGCCATGATACAACTCGGGTACTCCCTGGTGCCGCATATTGTACTCATAATCGTGGTGGTCCCAGATCCGCCGCTCATACCGGCCGAGGTCGCCGAGGCCGAGAGGCTCGTGCTCAACCATCTCTACCACTGCACTGCTCTCGCGCTCCGACGCCGTAAGCATGCCCCAGCAGCCTCCGAGCTCAGAAAGTGTCCGGAGAAGGAGTATCATCGCACACGCCTCCCTGCATCATCGCGGCCGGGCCGTCTACCGCGGTGCCGCTTCCCAAGACTCGCCGCTTCTACGTTGTCCGATCGCCTACTCGCCATCGTTAAAAAAATAAATGTAATTAGAAAATATTAAAAATTGAAAAAAAAAAAAAAATTTAATTTTTTCGGACATTAGGTAATTCGAAGAATTTCGAATATTTGTATGAGGTAATTCCTGCTCATATTTCAACCTAATTACCTCACTTCGAGGTATTTCAAATTTTTTCAAATTACCTAGTAATTCCGAAAATCCCATTCGAATTTACTTACTTTTTCCGAAATTGTGAAATGTGAAATGTGATTTTTGTAAATTTTCAGGGGTATTTTTGTCCAATTGGGAAATTATGGGGTGTGGCAGGAATTTGGGGGGTAATAAAAATAATACCCTTACTTATTTTGTAAAATTTTATGATATTTTTTGGCAAAAACTTTATTGATTAGTTTCTTGCCCCCACCAACAGAATTTTCTGGATCGGCCACTGTATACAACTAATTAAGCTTGTAAAAGGATACACTTGGCAAAAGAATAAATTTAGCATTTACACACACACACCGAAACCAAAAACAATGGCTGACTTATCATATTAAAAACCTATTATGTTTATACATAAAATTGCAACATTTTTCAACATTCCAATGCAAAAATGTGTGAAATGGCTTCATATGTAATATTTCCTCATAAAAGCATGAAACAACTATGAAATATCTCTGCAAGGGTGTTAGTTCAACTCCTACTGCTAGCGTGAGGACATTTTCGGTGAGTGATATGTAAATATCTCTGTTAGCACTGAAAGAGCCTTGAGGCTCACCCTATCTCTAATGAGATCCCGAAACCAACTCACCTAAACTTTTTGTGAAAAAAAAAAACTAAGAAACATCAATATCATCGACTTCTGCCACATGCACAGCCATTTCAGTTATAGCATATTCTCATACTATTCTACAGGTAGAAAGGTACAGTTAATCAACCATTTGACGCAGCCCATGCAAAGGACAACTCACAGGCAGCCTCCCTTCTCCCTTCAGAAAGTAAAACGATGAGGAACCAATATGACCGAACGATTCAAGAGCGAACCCCCAATGCCTCCCAATGCCTGAAAAGGTGCAAACTCAGCTAGTACACCCGGTGGTGCTCCAACATGAATCAAAATAATTCTGTCTAAGCAAAGTATAACTGCACCACATGAAGTAACAAACTCTTTAGTATGAGCAAGATAGTTCATTCCAACCCTCCTCTCCAAAAAAGAAAAAGAAATCCCAACATGCATACAAGATTCTAAGGCAAATTCTGATATTATAATGGTAATGAATTCTGCAAATAAACCACAAACGACATACATATCGGACCACAGTTGACCTGTAACAGTAGGAATTTTACCGTCTCAATTTGTTTCAAGGCACATGGGATCCGATTGCCATGCAAAAGGAATTTAAAAGAAGTCTTTTGCAGTACAATTTTCAGGCTTGAGTCAGAACACTTGCGATTGTCTTCCTAGCTTCTTTGCATAACATGTCAGGATCATTTCCATCTATAGGTTTATGTATAACAACTTTCACAGAACCAAAGTTCAATATACTCTCCCTTCCTGCAGGCATGATTTGACCTGTTCCAATAAGGGTAATTGGTACCACTGGTGCATTAGTCTTTACAGCAACGCTAAAAGCACCCTTCTGCACATCCCCAAGCAATGAACAAAGTTACATTTAGTTCAACGAAAGGAAAAATCTCCGACAAGGAAAAAAAGAGTGCTGCAAAGAATATAAGACTTGATAAGACACGTGATCAACATTTCATTTTAATCATATAAGCACACGTATTCAGCATTTCATTTTTATCATATAAGCTTGCTGCCGGGTTCTACGTTTCAGCACAGCTTCCGTAAGCCACCATGTTGAAACTTGCCACTGCCAGAAAATTAAGGGTCCTGACACTCTTTCAATGATCAATCTATGCTGGGTCCAACAGAATAACAGGAATAACTGCTATATAATCATTAAGGGTATGTTCGGTTCAGAGAAGTAATTCAGAAGATGAAGTGGGTTTTGGGTATTGTTTGGTTTAAGTGAAAGAGAAGAGAAATAGAAGAGAGGGAATGTGTTCAGTTTTCAAGATGACAAAATATCTGTTAGACCGCTTATAAGAAATGTTTAGAAGAGGAGGGGGATTAATTATGTTATGTATTATAGGGCAGTAACTGTTTTATTTTAATAAAAAAAAATAGTCTGTGTGCAAGTAGTTACGTTAGCAGCTATTGTGTGGCAGCTAGTGTGTTTGGGGAAAGGGGGAGTTCCAGAATCTCTCAAACTGCTCTGGGAGTTTCAATCTGTATTTCCCAGTTTGTGTGTTAATTGTTCTACCATTGTAAATCCATTTGACTTTGTATATACTAATAAAGTACCAGAAAATTGTTCCAATCCTTTACTGTTAGAACCAGTTTCTATCAACTGGTATTAAAGCAGTTGCTTTTCTGGGAAAATTCATGGTGTCTAGCTTAGGGTAGATGGAAGCCCGATTAGAAGTTCTGGAACGGGCTTTGAAGGGCTGTTGCCTATGAGAGAGAGAAAATGTGGAGAAAATTCTTGAAGATGATTGCAGAGAGAGGCTTGGAACTCGACAACAGATCGTGCGCTAAATTAACCGCACTGGTGTGATCAAAGCAGTCATAATCTAGATTATACACATAATCGGAAAGAGGATGTAAAATCGTAAATCGTGGAATCAGAACTATAATTGTAAGATTATACAAAATTCATAAAACACATACATTGAAGGTGTAATATATATAATACTTCAAAAATCTTAATTAATATTAAGATTACAAGTCATAAGTCATTAAACACAACTATTAAGTAAGTCGGCAAAATTACACTAGAGATCCTTCAAGTTATTTTTTTGTAACAAGTTGGTCCTTTATGTTTTTTTTGTACCAACTTAGTCCTTTAAGTTTTAAAACGTTTACACTGTTTGTCTTTTTCCCATTTTCTGTTGCAAAAATGGTGATATGGCAGTAACAAAGGTGATGTGGCGATAACAGAGTCCTAGGTGGCAGGTCAGATTTGATGAATCATTATCCAAGTCATTTTTATTTAGTTAGTTCATCTTCTTCCTTACACTATTGAATACAAACTCGTTTCAAGGTTTATGCTTCATGTTTCTCTTTCGTTCTCTATCTCTCTCACCTGTTGATTCATCAAGTCAGTTGGGTTTTAATTAAAATGAAGAAGATGGTAATTTTGGTATTCTGTAATTAATAATAACTCTCATTGTTAGGTGAATTGAAATTGAATTCCTTTGTTGCTTTTACAGATTGATTCAATTCATCAATTCAATGGCTTCAATAATGCTCAGTGGAACTGGAAAGCTTTTACTTTTGAATACTAAATCTAATTGATTTTTAGGGGTTTAGAAAACGAAATAAAACCCAGATTGAAAATGAATCTTTCAGTTCTAAAGGTTTACAAATTGAGACCGAACTTTTAAACAAAACCCGCATTCAACTTATCGGGAAAAAATGAAACCTGTGATTAAACCTTTAGACAATCAAACACGAGAAAATCGAAACCCATATTGAACCTTCAAAAAATCGAAACCCAGCTGGAATAATTTTGGAGGAGGAAGATCAAAACCCAAATCGAAACCTTCAGAAAATCGAAACCCATGTGTGTTGGGTTTACTTTCTTCAACCTTATCCCCTTCGATTTGAGTATCGATCGTAAAATAGAGATTGGTTTAGAGAAATTACTTGGGTTTGATTTTTGTTCAGATCTCGAAAATTTATTTGGCAGAGGAAGAAGATGATGAACACCATTTTTCAATTTTTTTTAAATAAAATTAATTAAAGATAATTTAAATAAATAATAAAAATAATGACTAGTGCTGCCACGTGTACACACTGGGCCACGTCAATACTGCTTATGCCAACTATGTTTTTTGTAACGGAAATACGAAAAGAGGACTAACTGTACACGTTATCAAACATAAAGGACTAAGTTGATACAAAAAAACATAAAGGACCTATTTGTTACAAAAAAATAACTTAAAGGACCTCTGGTATAATTTTGCCTAAGTAAGTCAGAACTTATAAGCAGAGCACAACAGAGCAACCAGGTGGCATTCTTCCTCTATTTGCGAGCAATCAGGTGTTCAACCAGCCATAACTCATAACTAATAAATAAGTTAAAACATATTTTCTCTCGATTCCGCCTCTTTCACGAGCAAAGCAGAGCACATCAATTACTTTAACGCGAGCAAACAACCTGTGGAGGACATGTATGGAAGCTTATCGGGAACAGGCTAGGAGCAAGAACTAACAAGGTGGGTGGGTGGCGTAGCGTCACGAATGAACAGGGTGGGAGGGAATGGAATCGCACAGGGAGAAGCGTGAGAGAGAAGAAGAGCAGTTCTTTCATTTTTATTTTTTAATAAATATAACTAATCAAACGTTTTTACTTTTAATCACAAAAAAGAAACTTTTACTCACAAGAAGTTCTTTTTAACCCTAACTACTTACAAAGAAAAACAAACCGAGTCTTTTGACCTGCGTGGTTGTCTTCTTGACCGCACACATATATGGCTAGGCTCATAACTGCACAGATGCAGCAGAAGCAAAGAAGTGCACGAAGAAGCCACGAACAGCAATGAGTCGCAAACATGCAAAAGATTACACGACTTGACGATTTATACTGTGATTCCACCATTTTACGATTCTACTAAGCATCTTATAATCGCGATTCGACTACCTTAGGTGTGATGTTGAAAGGTTCTTCAACCGATAGGATAAGAATATAGAAGACAAAAGTACAACTTGAAAGGTGCGTTTGATTTGCTAAAAGGTAAGTGGACTAGATCGACAACTCCGGTTGTATTCTCGCTTGATTTGGAAACTGCTCATGGCTTTGGACAAAAGTGGGGACAATGAACTAGATAAAAACCCTAACTCTTATCCTCACAAAGCCACAGTACAACTTTCTGATCAACCAAAAAAAAGACCAAAATATTATTTTTATTTCCTACTCAATAATTTTTTTTTTCTCTCTCTCTATTCTCTCCTCTCCCTATCTCATTCTTCTCTCTCTCTCTCTACCTCGCACCTCTCTTATATCTTCTCATCTCACGACCTCTCTCCCTCATCTCTCTCTTTCTCTCGCCCTTGCTTTACCTTTCTCCTCTAACCTCACCTCATCTCATCTCATGACTTTCTCCCCTCAACTGAAATTGACCATGCAAGGTCTAGGAATTCGTGATATTCGAGCTAGGATGGGTGAACATAGTGTTGGGAATGGAATGGTTATCTAACTTGGGTGAAATCCGGGATAACTTTAAGGAATTGATCATTAAGTTTCCTCTTATGAATAGATACCATGTGCTGAAGGGTGGACCAGAATTATTAAGAGGAATTGCTTCGTTCAAATCTATCCTCAAAGTAGTGAAAGATGATGACCAAGGTTTTGTGTTGGGATGTCAAACTATTGAGGTTGAAAGCTGTTTTGAGAAATTGGTAGAATCTTACGATTCGTGTTACGATCCTCCGATTCACGATCTTGTGACCCCTTCCCGGTCCTACCTAGAATCTCGATTCTGACTACCTTGATTTTAGGCAAAAACCAAAAATTCATTCACGAAACGTGTTTTTGTTCAGGTCAATGATTTATCAAATTTTTAAAAATATTTTACACCATAATATGAACACCAATGTACAGTATCTCAATCTCAATTATGAAAAGATGAATAAATGGTATTAAAATAAAGTCACAAGCCAAGGGATATCATGCTTTCACCAAACAAGAGAATGACTCTCTGTCTTTCATAACTTTCTCGCCTCTACTCTTTTTGTATCTCACACATACCAAAAAACATTGTAAGTCACTCTACAGCACTTGATCAACTAATCTAAAGCGATGTGTCTCACTGGTCACTCTCCCTATCTAGGTGAAATAAGCATCTCAGTCCTAAGTATGCCATTCTCAAAGAAAAGCGACGTCAAACCCAAGGAAAATAAAATATAAACTCCACGTTTAGCCACTACTTTTAGAAAATATATTATGCTCATTGTCTTGTGAGCCTTAAGTTAGTAATGGTTTTAGGTTGTGCTAGTTCTAATTCTGACTGTACTGCATTAGCACGTGCGTCGTGCACTGCATTATGCACTATCTATGTATCTGTCTATATATACATGTTATAAGACAATAAGACAATTCAAGCCTAATAATCAACATTGTCAGATATCAAATCCTGCAAATCAATTTCCTTCCAAAAGCTTTACTCCTCTATGGAGAGCTTGCTGCTTTCACGTAGTACATGCCATTCCCTAAAACTGTCCCATCCGAATTGTCATAGCCAACCTTTAAAAAAATTAACTATTTTTGACCAGGCAAGACATTATGGGAAACCCAAAGACTCTTTTATATATATATATATATATATATATATATATATATATATATATATATATATATACGGTTGTTTGCTCGTAATGGAGAGCAAGATAGGAAATTTCAATTTAAGTATGAAAGAAAGAAGTGGAAACCGATTAATTGGGGACCACTTGCACACACTCACACTCACTATTTCTCTGCTACACAATTGCCTTCGTGGCAATTCTGGATTCGGGAGGACATATCTCTTGTGATTGGAGAGAGAATGTACCTCTATACATGATGGAAAGCGTGAGCTCATTTTCTTTTAGGCTGGTTTTGGGAATTTTACTCGAATGGGTCAAGAGCAGTAGGATCGCTCTGCATTGTATCTGTTTCATTCCTTTTCTTCTTCTATACTTGTATTCACTACCCGCAACTTAGAGAGATCCTCTAAGTTGTCATCAATAAACAAGTATTTCATTCCCAATTCAGCTATTCTGTGTTGCATACGTATCATGTGGTATTCAGAGCACTAGAATTAAGTACTACGTGCATGGTACTTACACGATTAAGCATGGAAAAACGCATTGAAGGAATCAAAAATCAACTTGCTGAATGAGCAAAGAACTTGAAGGAACCCATTGTGTCCGAAGCACGTAGATTCCAACCCGGGTTAGTTCAGAATCCGCTTGGACCACTTCGAGCATCAAACAAACTGGGTCTGTGATGAGATACAGTGAGAAGTTTGAGAGGAATCAGCACCCTTGAAGAAGGAAGAGAGGTGATGCTTAAGGGATTTTTATTAACGGTTTCAAGGAGGAAATACAAGCAGAGCTCAAGCTACATGCTGCGGGAACCTTGGACGAGCTCATGGATCGTGCTCTATTATTGGAAGAAAAGAACAATGCGTTGAAGAAGGGTGGTTTGATGATCACGATATAAAAAGGGAGTGAGAAACCGTATGTTAAGAGTTCTAAGGGTTCACTAGATGGGAAAAAGGAGGAAACAAGAGGATCTAGTAGCAAGGTGATCAAGGAGAAGCAACTAAGAAGAAGGCAAATAGTGGAGGAAGTTGTCGCGCGTAACTGAGAGAGAGAAGAGAAAGTGGATCAGGCTTCAAGTGTGGAGAGACATGGGGAAGAGACCATGTTTGCAAATTGAAACACTTTCAATTTGTGTTGGTGGAGAGGATCACAAGGAGTAAGAGTCTAAAGAGAGCTCGGGGGAGGATGAACAGATCACTGTGAGTGTCAACGTGTTACAGCTTTCATTGAACAGCAAGGAAGGATTGACCTCCAATCGGTCCTTCAAGGTGATAGGCATAATTAATGGGGTTGAGGTGATAGTTTTGGTGGATTGTGGTGCCTCAGCTAATTTCATTTCCAAGAGGATAGTGGAACTTCTCCACTTAGAAGTGAATGTCACCAAGGAGTTTGAGGTAGAAGTAGGGAATGGGGATAAGGTGAAGAACAGGGGAAAGTACAAGGGGTACCAATTGTGCAGCTTTTTTTTGTTATGGAGTTGGGAGGGACAGATGTAGTGCTTGGAATTGATTGGTTAGCTAGTTTGGGTGAGGTGAAAGCCAACTTCAGAAACCTTGAGTTGACTTGGGGAATTAGAGGAAAGAAGAACACTATGAAAGGAGATCCTTCTTTATGCTAAGCTCAAGCTTCATGGAAGACAATGATGAAAGCTTTGAGCAATGAAGGGGAAGGTTACATACTATCCTACCAAGTGACAGAAGCTAAGAACCGAGACAAGTTAGAGGTGCATGGTGAATTGGGTGGTGCCATGATCTTCTCCAAGCTTGATTTGAAGTCTGGGGGTGCGTTTGATTCGCTAAGCAGAAGTGGATCTGGATCGACAACTCCGGCTTGTACCTGCTTGATTTGAAATCTGCTTACAAGATCGACAGAAATGAGGTAAGGGATCGACAAAGACCCGCATTCCTCGCACTTCACAAAACCACAAGACAACTTTTCGTCCCACAAGACAACTTCCCCGATCACCAAAAATACCAAAATATTATTTTTATTTTCTGCTCAATAAAGAAGTGGAAACCTATTAATTGGGGATCACTTGCACACACTCATCGATTTCTTCGCAATGTAACTGCCTACATGGCACTCGGATTGCCTACATGGCAATTCTGGATTGGGAGGACATATCTCTTGTGATTGGAGAGAGAATGTACCTCTATACATGATGGAAAGCGTGAGCTCATTTTCTTTTAGGCTGGTTTTGGGAATTTTATCGAATGGTTCAAGTGTGAGTGAGGATGCGCTGCATTGTACTGTTTCATTCCTTTTCTTCTTCTATACTTGTATTCACTTTACCTACAACTTAGAGAGATCCTCTAAGTTGTCATCAATAAACAAGTATTTCATTCCCAATTCAAACTATTCTCGTGTTGCATACGTATCATATATATATATATATATATATATATATATATATATATTCTTCTTATCAAGAATGAGTATTACTCCCATTATAAAAAGGAAACCTGGTGCCACAAGGCTCATGCCATGGAAACGCACAGAAAAGAACCGAACCTATTGTGGTTCTATTATAGGTAGCCTTACGATGCATTTGTAATGCATTTTCAAGAGACTGACTTCATAACTAGAACCCAAGACTTTCGGAACCACACAGAAGTGGCTCCAACCATTCCACAAAGACTCCCTTCATATTGCTCCAATTATATTATCCTAAATTTTACCATGTTATTTTAATTATTGGATTAAGTACTTTCTTGGTATTGTGTTTCTTAGCATTCAGGTTTTGTGCTCTGGGCCTACTCAACCTCAAACACTAGCAAGGGGTAAGGACTGTTTAGGCGACAAGGCCAAGCCTTATAACGACTACTTTGATCATATCTCTAGGCGACGTGGGATCTCAACAGTGTTATCTGATGATAAATTTCATGTCAAACCAACAATAACGCATTGCAAATATATTGGTTAATGTAGAAAATAGTATTAAGTTAGTTGTCACAAGTCACAACACATCCAATCATCTGTAAAATATATTATTTCTCCTATTTTTCAATTCTTTTGATATGATTTCAACAAGGTATTACAATCTTGTAGCCTAATGCTGCATTGCTCCATTGCCAAGTTCCTTAAAATCTAAAACATCTAAGTATTCCTTTCTTTTCCTGCCTTTGTCCTTTGTCCTGGAATTCTCTCCATATAGTTAGTTGTGCACCAAATCCGGCCACAAGAGACTTGTTTTCTCTCCTACTCATGGCATTTTTCTGGAATGTTTTACAATGGTGGCTTCTGGATACAGTTCTCCCCCTACTTGGTGTCCAATCAATGAACCACAGCTGGACGAATGACAATAAGTTTAAACCAAAGTATTGCCAAAATGCTCCTAGCTACACGTTACGCTTACCTCCTCAGCGATGCAACATTTCAAACAGCTTTATCTGTGCATCACTCCAACTGTTGTAAAATGCAGCCTGTATTATTTCACTTATGCAGTGCTCATTTTGTTATCTCTCCCGCAGTCATCTAGTGTTGATGGCTAATTATATTGTGTTGTATCTCCAACAAAGTTTATATGGTTTCTTTAGCCCATTACCATTATAGAGCTTCATGCTATTTACTTTTAAGTGGTGTTTCTGATAAGATGAGAATAGCATTAGAAATTTAGAATATCAGTATTCATCATTTTAGGAGTGGGCTTGTATCGGCTGTGCTACGCTAGTACTTACCATGATAAGTGCATTGCTATTTAGGATAGGGATTATAGTACATACTGTTAGCAGTGAAATATAATACTTTTGTTTAACTTTGTTACTACTTTACTTTCCCATTGTTTGGCTATAATTTTGACAACTTATTTATTTGTCAAGAAGTATGCCCACTTGTATCCCAAGTTATGTGCACCTTTTTCCCCTCAATAACATGTAACTCATCATTATCTACAATTGTTTGGCTTTAAATCAAGACCAAGATTATCTACAAAGATGAAAAGGAATACATGAATCATGATACAAACTCACCTTGAATGCACCTAATTTTCCATCTTTACTGCGCGTTCCTTCCGGAAAGAAAAAACCGAGGCACCTTTCTTGATCAGATTTATGCATCGTTTAAGACAGTCCTATACATGAAAAAGCAAATAGAACCATGATTTGATAGTTATCAGGATCTTAAAATCTAGAGGGAGATAATTTCAAATGAAACTGACTTTTAATTAAGAAGAATTGGAATGGTGGAAGAATACCAGCTGGCTCCGGCTGTCCATACGCTTCAAAGGAATAACGCCCAAGATAAACATTGCCCACCCAATTATTGGAAAGAGGAATATCCCAGTCTTGCTTATGAATTTAAAGCTTCTTCCTAGAGTTAGAAGAGTATATATGTCCAGAAAACTCTGATGATTCGAAACATAAACCGCAGGAGTATCTGGAGGGGGCAGATTCTCTAACCCCTCATATTCAATTTTGAAAAACGGAGTCACAGTTATCGTAGCCCAGACTTTGGCAATAAAATGTTGGAACTTTCTCCGGTGACGATCGAACAGGAGCACGTATGGATGTCCAACCACCATCAATACAAAAAGAAACATAGCAGCAAAGGCAGTAACAGTATAAAAACAAGCCCCCCTAACTTTTGATTCCGTTTTGAGTTCTGCAATCAATCGAAGATCAACGCATAATGAATCGGCATTCAAGTTAAACCTTATAAGTGAAACCTAAGTAAACAAAAAAATTTCAATACAAACCATGTATTGAATAGCCATCTCCTGCAGACCCAGCTGCAGTAATCTCAGATCTCACAATTACATCCCTGGGGAATTTATTTTGAACATTCTCTTTGTAAGAGAAATGAGGCCCACCAAACTCCACTTTGGGACAAAGTGACACCCTGAACACATTTCTTTGCTTATTGGGGATGCCTAAAAAACTACTTTGAGAAGCTATGCAGAAAAAAGGAAGATAAAATTAAATTTGCCCATCTTCAAACACTTGATAAGAAATAAATATATAAACAAACACTGAATCAGTCGCAAAGAAGAAGCGAAAATTCACACATAGACAAACTTACTAATATGTGAAGTACTCAGAAAAACTGGATATTTACAAGGTGTTCTTCTATGAGAGTATAACTGCAACATTCAGAGGCGTTTAATTTAATGAATAAAAAAACAACCACGCGCATATAGAATAAATAGTGAAAGAAAACAACAATGGGCAAACTCACAGGGGTGAAAGAGGATCGCCCCAAGAATCTCACTTCTTCGTGACCTACGAGAAGAAAAAGTAATTGAGTTAAAAAAAAAACACGGCGAGAATTTAGAGAGGAAAACAAAAGGTGGGAATTACAGAGATTTAAACGAGGGATTGGAGAAGGGGAGGAGAGAGAAGCAACTTCCATGGACTGTATACTATGAAGATGACGACGATGATTGTGAATTGCGATTGAGTTAGTGGTTATAGTTACGGTTTGGGTTTGTAGTTTCGGGAACACGATATCGCGTATTTCAAGGCATTATCTCTTTCTTTCTCATCGATCCTTTTAGAAATTTGCTTTCGTCTTGATCCACTGCAGGTCATCGCCTCATCGCTACAAGTGCACTCTCTATTTTATCGTGCTAAAGCCGAACCAAATCAATAAGGAAACTGCACACCAAATCGAATTCAAAACCGCAAAAACCGTAAAAGTTCACTGTTTGGGTTTGATCGAATTTGTTCTTTCTTTCTTCGATTTTTTATTGCACGTCTTGATCCATGCGAGTCATCGCCTCATTTGATTTTAAACTAAAGCAAACCAAACAATAAACCACCAAATCAGTAGTAAATACTCAAAGCTGTTTTTGATCGAATTTGAATTACAACATTCTTTACTAACTCAAATGCAACTACAACCCAATTTTCACTCACTTACTCAAAAATTACCCAAATCCAATTAATTTTCTCAAATCCAATTAATGACTCACTTACAAACAATTCATATTGTTATGCTATATTTAAAAATTACAACAAAATATTTAAATTCTTTTAAACATTGTCATAATTTATTTGAAAATTTTTAAAAGAGAGTGATTTATATATTACTCCTCTGCACCTAATTATAAGCAAAAATACTTATTGTTGCGCCCAAAAAATCCGGTTTGGATTTCTCGATGTACAACGTGGAAAAATTATGAAGTCGCCACCAATATTTTAATTTTAAGACCAAAACATTGAAAAAGGTCTTTTGAATAAGGCGGATGGTCTTTCAAAACTAGAGATATGGGTTCGGGTCGACATTCGATTACGTGTGGGGAAGGTGTTAGCACCACACGCGCCCTCTCTCTCGAGAGGACCTTTAATTAAGTGTGTGGTTTTAACGTTTGATTTGAAAGATACCTAGATTTGCCTATTTATTTCTTATTTGAAGATAAATGAGAAAACTTAATGAAAATTTTTATTTTTGGTGCTTGACGAGAGTTAGCCTCTCGCTCCTACGTATCTCCCGGTGCGATGGAGAATTCAAAGCTACGTAGTTCTTGTTTGTCCCGAAAAGGGTTTTTGTTTTTAATCTTTTAGAGTTTTTCGCAAAGGGTTGAGCGCTCGCAGTAACCAAACAACAACAATTTAGAGTGGTCACGCTACTAACTCTTTTGAAAATGAAATTATCATTAACAACCAAACGGCAGAACGGCGCGAGTGATGATTAATGATAATCGGTTTTTATTTTGATCATTGAAAAGGTTTTCGCAATTAAAGGGGGCGTTTGTGAAGACCAAACAACAACGGTTTAGAGTGGCGCACTACTAACTCCCATGGGAATGAAATCATCACCCACAATCAAAGCTAAGAACGCGCGAGTGATCATCAATGACAATTAGTTTTGATTTTGATGTTTTTAAGATTCGTTTTTGAAAAGTGTTTCGTTGGTTTGATTTGGGAAAATGTTTGATAACTTGGAAAAGGGTTCGCAATTGGGTTGAGCGCTCGCGATGACCAAAACAACAACGGTTTAGAGTGGTCATACTACTAACTCTTTTGAAAATGAAATTATCATTAACAACCAAACGGCAATGGCGCGAGTGATCATTAATGATAATTGGTTTTGTTTTAGGTTTTGATGCAAAGAGGTTTTTGAAATGGAGATTGTCACTAACGAGTAACAACTCATGCAAGTTACAAATGCATACTCACAAACATCCAAGAACAAGCATACCAATTCAAGCCAATTAATCAAATCATTTGTGATTCAAATCAAATTCTAAAAATGCGATTGTGTGTGTGTGGAATGGGATGGGAATTGTTACTAACGAATAACAATCTCTTGTGATAGCATATGTTCTTGTAATGAAGGATATTACTATCGAGTAATCCTTCATTATATGCTCATGGAAATCCTATAATGAGAGTCACCACTAACGAGTAAGCGATCTCGTGTAAGAAGCAAAGTATTGGAAGAGGAATGCACACAATCAACTTGAGAACATGACAGCATCATAAACAATTTAATGCAATGTGACTAGAGGTATAGAATGATCTTAGGTTTCATGGATAAGTAAGCAAGAAACAAAATGCATGATCGAGCGCGTCTTATTTAGGTGAGTTTTCGCAATAGGAGTGAGGGTTCGCGATGACCAAACAACAACGGTTTAGAGTGGTCACACTACTAACTTTTTTGAAAATGAAACTATCGTTAACAATCAAACGGCAACGGCGCGAGTGATCATTAATGATAATCGGTTTTGTTTTTGATCCGAGTGTTCGCGACGACCAAACAACAACGGTTTAGAGTGGCCGCACTACTAACTCTTTTGAAAATGAAATCATCATTATCGACCAAACGGCAACGGCGCGAGTGATCAATAATGACGATTGGTTTTATTTGGGTTGGAATGTTCGTGAAGACCAAACAACAACGGTTTGGAGTGGTCCCACTAATGACCCATTTGAAAACTAAAGTTATTACTAACGATCAAATGAGTAAAACCCAGAGGGACCATTAGCAAGAAATTATATTTTTTGACGAGAGTTTGGTTATTCAAAAAGGAGTTGTTTGAAGGGGGAGATTAGTAAAAATAGGGTGTTATTTAGCTGTTGGGTGTTATATTAATAAACAGAGGTGTAGTTAGTTGCAGGAGGTCGTGGTATTAAACAAGGGGGTGCAAATAACGAGCCCAGTATTTGTTTTGGAACCCAATCTGCGAAATGGGCTCACAATGGGGTGTGTGCGAATCAAAAATGTGGGTACACATATCAATCTGAGTTAAAACGAATTTAATAAAAAAAACAACAAAAAAAATATTAAAATGAAAGAAAGGATATATAGACAAGTCCTAAATGAAGAAACCCTAAATCCTCTTTCAGTTCAACTTCACAGTCGTTCCATATTCAGCAAAAAGAGAGAGAGAGAGAGAGAGAGAGAGAGAGAGAGAGAGCGCAGACCAGAGTGAGGGGGAGGAAGAGAAACGTGCGATGCTGGCGGTGTTGGCGCGGTGATGATGACGGTGGTAGCTTCGGCGCGAGGGAGAGAGGGAGGTCGCAACGGCGGCTGCGGTTTTCGCGTCGTCGGAGAGGGAGAAGAAGAACAGAACGGAGAGAAAGGCGACGGCGGGAGACGTCCGGCGAAGATGGGGGTGGTCACGGCAGTGGGAGCGACGGTGAGATAATGAAGTAGTACTTATTTTTCTTCTCCTCTCCTTTCCTCTTCTCTGTTTAAACACCCTCCCAAATTCCCCCTTTTTTTTTATCAATGTCCAGTTTTCTTCTCCCCTGTATGTGTGTATTTTGTGTGTTTTTTCTTGTGTGCTTACTGTTTTTTTTCTTTGCTGCGTATCTGTTGGGTGTGTGTTTGGCTTTCTGGCTGTGTTCCCCTTTGATTTTTTGTTTCCTCTCCTTTGTGGTTCAGTGTCTGTGTTTAAGGTTTTTTGTTGTTGCTGTTACTGTGTTTGTGTTGTGTATGTGCATCTGTGTTTGCTTGCTTCAGTGTGTTGGTTGTGTTTTGCTGTTCTTTCTCAGTTTATGTGTGCTGAGTTTGTTGTTCTGAGTGTTGGAGAGGATCCTTGTGTTTTTTTTTTGGTTCCTGCCTCCTCCTCCTTTTCAGGTCGCTTCCTCTTAAAGAGGATCTAAAATTTTGTTTTTTGTATTTTTTTTCTTTTATATGTAACATAAATTATAATTATAATATATATTTTTGTTATCAAAGTGGACTTCTTTATCCTAACTAATTATTTTTGTTGTGTCCCTTTTTGATAATGCTAATAATAAATAAAAGTTCAACCAATAATTACAATAAAAAAACGCTATGACACACATAATCAATAAACACGCGTATCCAATTAAGAATAACACGCGCAACAACAAGAAACATACGTTACAAGATCGTTAAAACTATCGCGCATAAGCGATTAGAAATGACGAAACATATTTTTGAGCCTTTTTCAAAACGAGAAAAATACCCGTTAAAATTGAGCGTCCACAAGAATACATTTTATTTTATTTTCAATTAGTCGGACAAAATTGGGGTATTACACTTATTTTCACACATATTAAGGATAGTGGTTTTATGCATTTACTTTTCTTGGATTCATGGAAAAAATCAAATAGATTTACTAAATTATCCCTAATTAATGGTCATCTTTTCACAACATTAATGAATTAATTTAAGGGTAGTTGTGGAAAAATAACATTAAATATGGGTAGGTTAGTTAACATTTGCTTATATTTGAGTCCACCAAAACAACACACTTTTTGCTTATATTTAGGTCCGGAGGGAGTACATATATTTGAGAAGATTTTTTCTTAATGATTTATGTTAACCTTTTTTTGCAAACGGACAGTACTGGACTAGACTGGACAGTACTAGAAAGGACATCACTGGACAAGCTTTTGTCCATTACATTGTTTGGTGAACAATGGACAACACAAGCAAGAAAAATTAAATTTTACTATAATTTTCATTTTAATGTTTATAATGATTTTATATAATATAAAATTATATTGTAATTAAAATATTATAAAGAAAAACGTACGATGGAGAATATGGAAGAGAGAGAGAATGAGAGAGAAAGAGAAAGATGTGAGAGAGAGGTCATGAGATGAGAAGATACAAGAGAGATGGGAGGTAGAGAGGGGGAAAAGTGGGATGTCATGAGATGGGAAAAATGTATTAGAGAGGTAGAGAAAAGGATAGAGGAGAATGGGATGAGAGAGAGAGAGGTATGAGATAGGGAGAGAGAGAGAGAGGAGAATAGAGGAGAGAGAAAAAATTATTGAATAGGAAATAAAAATAATATTTTGGTATTTTTTGAGTGATCAGGAAGTTGTACTGTAGGATAGAAAGTTGTACTGCGGTTTTGTGAGGTACAAGAATTTGGGTCTTTGTCCAGTCCCTTGTCCTCATTTATGTCCAGTCCCGTAAGAAGTCCCTTCTAAGGGAGTCATTGTCGTTGATTTTTTTCGGATTTAATGGCTGTGGTGTTTAGCCCAAATTATTCGTTCGACGTATAACATCGTTATGTGTTAACGAACTACACACTAAACTTGTTTTCAGGCCTTAATTAATTTTTATTTGACTAAAAAAATAAATAAAAAAACCATAGGGATCGTATATATGCTCAAATGAACGTATATACGACCCTAAACCCTAAACGCCTGAGGGTGTATATACGATGGTTTAGGGTTTAAGGTCATATATATGTTCATTTGAACATATATACGATTGGTCTAAATTTAAAAAAAAAAACGTTTTGTCAATGATATTTTGGGGTTTCATTATTGTGTGGGGGTATGGGGGAAGCTGGTGGGGTACCCAAAAAAACCCTTAAAATTATACTCCTCAGTCCAAGAAAAAAATACAAAAATCACTAATACCTAGAAACTCATTTAATTCTTGTTTTTTTAAGTAAAGTTTCCAAAACCATTTGAACTCAAAGAAACTTTCTAAAATGTTTTGGTTTTGAGAAATCAAGTTCATTTGGAAAAATTAAAAGAAAAATGCTTGTTAAAACCTTATGATTCGGTCAGGACTTAAAGTCCATACTTGGACTGGGCCAGGCCCAATTCGCACGCAAAGACCGACCCAAAGGAACGACGCGTAGCACGTCCCATCCTCCGACGGCCAAGATCCTTCCACGGGATCCGACGCTCTTGGTACGCCCACTTCTTCTATAAATAGAGGTACACCTCTCTACCACGGTACGTACTTCAGGTCTTTCAGACACCTCTGCCATTTGGCAATCCCCCTGGGCTACTCTCTCTCTCTCTCTCACTCTCTTCCTTTAACACGGTCACATACTGACTTGAGTGTCAGAGTATCTTGCAGGTACCCCCACCCGACGTGGATCTTTAAGCAACCTCGGGCATGCCGAGCACAATCTTCAACGCCGACGACAATCTTCAACCTCTAAGCTCTCGGCAACTCGAAGAATCCTCTCTCCTGGAATTCACAAAGCAAGTACCCCGGACCTCAGACCAAGTCCGAAGTCCAGGTACCGAACAATGGCGACCACAGTGGGAGACATATCACTGTCTTCTAGGACTCATAACAATTCTTCCTCGGGTTACTGACCAACCCCCGAGGAACACCCCGACAGCGATGATCTCGGACCAGCTCCCGTCCGCAACAGACATACCGAGGTACGTTCCTCTCGAACGACGCAGCCACAGTTATTTGCAGGCACGACAGGGAATCTCCTCGGACCAGGTCTTCACCTCGGATTCTTCTCCATATATACGCACGAGCTCACCGCTGAATAGCCTAATCTGGCTCCAATAGCTCGTCTCTCTGAGCTCGTCGCTGAATAGCCTAATCTGGCTCCAATAGCTCGTCTTTTAATCTGGCTCCAATAACTCGTCTTTTAATCTGGCTCCAATAGCTCGTCTCTTCGAGCTCTTGAATAGCCTAATTTGGATCCAATAGCTCGTCTTCCTGAGCTCGTCGCAGAATAGCCTAATCTGGCTCCAATAGCTCGTCCTGTAGAGCTCATCTCTAATTAGCTGGCTCCGGCTTCAACAGCTCTTCTCCATGAGCTCTTGCATAATGGCCCACGACGGCCCCAACGGCTCTTTGACTGTCGAGTCCAACACTCCATCAGGGAGCCCTCAAAGATCTCTCGCTCCAAGCGAGTTTTCCCTTCCTCCTGATGCCGAGCTGACGAGTTCCATCAAGGGTCGAACGGTTTCCCAATTTCGCATTGCACGAGCCAAGCCTTCCCTCTGATGCCTGAACTAACGAGTTCCATCAGAGGCCTAAGGAAGGAGACCCATTGCGCGGTCTCCTCCCCGAAGGCTAGACATTGTACGCGACTCTAGTAAGAAGGTCGGACGTCCCACGCGACTCTGGTAAGAAGGTCGAGTGTCTCTTACGGCCTCGATAAGAAGGCCGATAAGCCCACAACGGCCTCGGTAGGATGAAAGTGATGGCCGGGCACCTCCAACAGCCCCGGTACCAAGGTCGATCGCCCACATCCGGCATCGGTAAGAAGAAGGAGAAGGGGCCCACAGCGGCCTTCCTATCTTGTAAATGCTAAGAGCATGCCTCCTCGGCGCTCACATTCTAGCCACCTCGGCTCTAGTCCACGAGTTTGAACACTTGTGCAAATCCTTTTTACAGGTCCTCTCCGGCCTCACTCTCTTTAATGCCTCAAAATGGCCACGCGCTACCTCGACACTCACGACAGGTACTCTACCGTACGAAGCAAGCAAACTTATATTTGAACAATGAATATAGTTGAAATGTAGGAATTTAAGTGCCAGAAAAAGGGGATGGCGCCCATTGTACTTACAGACCAGAACTGGCCCCAGACATGCCTGAAGCCAGCTTGCAAAAACCAAAAATTGTTCAGAAATGACAAAGGAAAATTACAAGGGTTGAAAAAATCAGTTCTCTCCCACTAGCCTCAGAATTTTCATTGCCTGGGGTGCCCTCTCCGTCAAGGCCCCTTCAGCATCCTCAACAGCCTCAGTGTTGCTAGCCCCAGCATTGCCAACTTCTTCACCGTGTAGGAGGAAAGATGGTCTTGCCTTTGAAAATTTTGCCATCTTCAACGGCATAGGTCTGCTGCATGTACTCGGTTCGAAGATTGGGCTCGAGAAGTACAACTTGTTGCATGCATCGAGTATAGCCCTCAATGGCCATCCGCACGCCATCGTCGGTCAGCTTCTGGCATTTCTTCTCGAGCTCGGCAATGCGAGCTGCAGACTTCACCTCGACAGCCTCCGCCTCCTTTCGGACACGTTCAAGATCTTCTCGAGCCAGCTCCAGATCCTTGGAAGCCTTGGAGAGACTATCTGCTTTCTCCTTGTTCTTGACAACTCTTGTGCTAGCCTCAGACAGTTTCTTCTTGAGCTCAGCCTTCTCCTCGACCTCTTCTCTTAGCATCCGGTTTTCTTTCAAGAGCTCTACATACCAATGGTTACGAGCAACTTTTAATTCTCGGGAAGTCCGATCTAGCTTGACGTCAATGGCACAATGATAGGCAAAAATGGCGAGATACATACCTTTGAGCTTATCTGGAGTATTCGACTCGGCAGCAGCTTTCATCTTCTTCAAGACCTCGGCCTCAAGTTTGGCAACCTTGGCCACAACTTCAAAGTCAGCCTCGGTAAGATCACTGACCATCTTTTCTTTGTTACTTTTCTCTAACAATTTTGGCACCTTGGCCTCCTGAGGTTGATCCTCACTGCTATTGGCATCAAGGTCCTCGAGCGAATCTCAGACTCTTTTCAGAATGACCTCGGGGGAAACCTTCCCCTGTTCTTTGTCCTTTGTTCCCTTTCCAGAACCCGACTTCGAGTCCTTGACAACACTCGATGTGGTCCCTTTGGGTTTTTGGGTCTTGCTCCCCGAGTCACCACGGGGGCCCGTCCCACTTTCCTTCCTCGAGGTGGAAGGAGCAGTTTTCTTCTCAGCGGCCGACGGAATTCTTATGGTGGTGCCAATACTAGAAGCGGCAATCATATCCTCGTGAAGGCCCATACTAAAGCAAGTCGGAATCACAACCGACATATCAACAGCAAATAAAGAGAAATTACTACAAAGCAAGTAATCTACAGGTATCAAAGTATGCTTTGAGCTTGGCCTCGGACTTGGCAACACGTCAAACATCGAGCCGCAATGGAGTTTTAGTCCTCTATCGGCCAATTTCTTTCCCCACTTGTTAATAATCCTAAAAGACTCTACGTCGCCCCTTTCAACATGCTGGGTTTCACGGCGTAATCGGTATTCTTGATCATGTGCTCTTTGCTTGTGAAATTGTGAGCTCGGCTCCAGCTCAGTGGGAAATATGACTTCACCAACTTTGCGTCTTTGATCTCGATAATGGTTTTCTTGGCTGCAAAATTAATGGCTTGAACGAAGAAGAAGACATTCTTGAAATTCTTGTTTGAATCATTCGTCGGGTGGAAGTATGAACGCTCGACCTTGTTCTTGAAGCCGATGTGGCCATACCTATTTCCATCCAAGCCAACTTTGACTTTGCGTGTTACGTTGAACATGGTGAAAAAGACTCGGGCTGTGGGCTTTCTCTTGAGATACTCCATGGCGAGCTCGAATCCTCTTAGGAATCCCCAGCAATTCGGCAGCAACTATGAAGGGGTCGTCCTCAAGTACCTTAAGACTTGTTGCTGAAAGGAGTTCAGGGGAAGGCGAACATTCATCACCTCAAGTGTAACACCCTAAATGATTTAATTAATTATTTGATTAAATTATTTAAAGTGTTGCATTATTTTAATTATATTGAATTATTTATGTTAATTTATTTATAATTGAAGGGAGTGGTATCAGTAATTCCGGGATGGCGAGTATTGACCCAAGAGCCCAAGCCCAATGACTTAGGCTCCTAGGGTTGGTGCAATTCGCACCATTTGGTGAAGCAAGGGAAGAAAACGAAAAAAAAGAGAGAAGGGAGAAGAGAGAAGAGAAAATCGGCGCCACAAGGGAGAAAGAGAGAGAGTTTGGATCGCACCAAGGAAAGGAGGAGGAGAGCTTCAATTGTTGCTGAGGTTTTGTGGGTGACTCAGTGGAAAGGGATATTCTTCGGTTTATACAAGGTAAGGGGAGTCTCACCTTATAATAGGAAGTATAATAGGGTGTATGTATGTCATAGGGTCCTTATTGATAGTATTTGATGTTGAATTTGAGTGTTGAATGATCGTTTGATGGATTGAAATTGAAACTTGTATGGAAATTGAATTGTATGTTAGTGTTAGGGTTTATATAGTCTTGATTTCGTTTTTGATGTGTGATTGATTATTACAACGTGTAATTGAAGGTGATATTATGATTATGATGTGTTTTGAGTTGTTGTTGATGATTGGTTTGGAGAAGAATTGGATAAAATTGATTTTTGAAACCCTAAAGTACCTAGGCGCCAAAGTGTTAGTGGGAAATGGCGCATGTGTTTCTTTGTGTGTGTGTGTGCGTGTGTGTGTTCTTTGCTGGCGCCATTGGTTGCCAGAATGGCGCTGAGGTGCGCTGTGGCATGTGTGTGTGTGCGTGGGCGCCAAATGAGTTGCCCCAGCGCCCGAGATGGCGCCATGTCTTTGGTGTATTCTTTGTGTGTTGTGAAGTATGTGGGTGTGTTCTTTGTGTTGGCGCAAAAAGTGCGAGAAATGGCGCCGTGCGCTGTGTCTAGCGAAAAAGCGCACCGTAAGGCTCCAAGTGCATGTGTGTGTTGTGTCTAGGAGCAGGGCGCCAAATGTGGCTGCCCATGCGCCTGGTTGAGCCTGGTTCAAGTGCAGGGCCCCAAGTGGCTGCCCTGTGGCGCCAAGTTGCTGGATATTTGTGGTGTCTAAGTGATGGGCGCCATTTTGGCTGCCCATGGCGCCTAGTGTGGCGCCAGATTGTGTGGCAGGGTGTGTGGGTGCATGTGGCGCAGCACAGGGCGCCAAATGGCGCCTGGCGCGCTGTGTTCCGCTGTGTCCAGCGGGCGCCAATGTTGATGCCAGTGGCACTGTGTGTGCGCCTCGTGTGCCGTGACTATGTCTTAGTTTGTGTCTTAGTTTGTGTCTAAGTGCGTGTTGCCCTGTGAGCGCCAGATTCTTGTGTTTTTGGCGCGCTGTGTGCATTTGTGTTGCCTGGGCGCCCGATTTCTTGTGTCTTTGGCACCTAGTGCTGTGTTGCCTGTGGCGCCATTTCTTTGGTGTTTTGGCGCTGTGTCTTTGGCACTGTGGGCGCCGGTGTGTGGGTGTTTTGGCGCCCGATGCATTTGTGTTGCCACGGGCGCGCGATTTTGGTGGTTTTGGCGCCCGGTGCTGCCATTTTGTATTTTAGGTGCTGTTTTGGTCCTTATGTGCTAGTTTAGTCCTTTAGGTGTTGTTTTGGTCCTTATGTGCTAGTTTAGTCCTTTAGGTGCTGTTTTGGTCCTTGAGTGTGGTTAAGGTCCTCTAGTGCTGTTTTGGTCCCCTGGTGGTGTTTAGTCCTTGGGACATATTTTTCTAATGATGAAGTTGATGATGTGTGATTAGATGATGATGTGAATGACGAGGGGTCTAATGACCAAAACTAAAAATGACGATGATGTGAGAGATGATGTTGGTGATGAACTTTAGGCTGCGGTCTTGACGTTATGATTAAAAATTGATAATGTGTGTGTGACTTGTTGTTGTGAGAAATTGTGTTTGTGGTGTGTTCATGGAGTCACATGCATACATTCGGCTGCGGTCGCGACGATATATTTTGTAGGCTGCGGTCTTGACGTTTTATTCTTCGGCTGCGGTCGCGACGTGCCCAAGTGGCTATGAGAAGTGATGATGGTACCACATGCATACCTGCATTGCATTCATTCTCATAAATGGTAATTGCTTTGCTAGTTGATAATTGGTATGACTATTTCTGCTGTATAATTGTACCTGTGTGATGCTGTGATTAATATACTGCTTATTATAGTCTTTATTATGTGATTTGAGACTCACCCCTTTCTGTTGTTATTTACCACAGGTAACCATGAGTGAAGGCTTACTTCCTTCATTCCCCGAGTCGGTCTGCTCTGATACGTAGCACCTAGGGGATGGGTTAAGACTCTAGTGGTTTAGTTTGTTCATTGTTGAACTATTGTATTTGACATTTCTGTGTTATTGCAGAGACTGATGTTTACTCTATTGAGACTGTTTCTTATTCCGCTGCGTAATGTATGAATTTTCTGGTGCGTGGATTTAATTAATAAATTGATGAGAACTCCATCCCATTGATGGGTGTTGCGTATTATATTGAGGAAATAAAAGATTTTATGTGTTTTGTTGTTGTTTGAACTGAAGTAAGTGTAGCATCCCATTTGGATGAATTAAAGAAATAAATTTTTGAAACTCTGATTTTTATTATAAATTGCCGGGTAGAAATGGGGTGTTACATCAAGCGTTGCTCCGTAGAAAAAATATCTGAAGTGCTTATGTTCGCAGCACACCGGGACTCCAGGCACAAGTGTCAGCCTCCACTTCTCCCCCTCGGGATGGTTCAGGTAATACTTCTCATAATATGAAACTGGTTTGTCCGGCTTCAACCTAGCATGTGTTCCATAGAGCTCGGTCGAAATCCACCTATACACCTCCTCCACCGGCTCGATATGATCCTCAACGGTGATAAATGAAGCAGCCGGACAAGAGTTCACCTCGGTATCTTCCCCAGTGCTCATAGAAGATTGCCTCTTAGGGTTAGCTAGCGGAGTCGAGAAGCTCAACTTCGAAGCGTTAAGGTATGTTGTGCTAAACAGAGACCGAGATCCTTTGGGGGGGGATAGGCTGACCATCAACCGACCTCTTCAGAATCGGTTTGCAGGGTGGAACGAAACTTCGTCTCTCTTTGCTCTTTGACCGGACCATCTGCAACAGAGGGCGTTGCTATATCACTCGTCTGACTACTATCTATGCTATCTACTTGGCCATATTTCTGCCTCGGATAGCTCGAGGCGAGATCATGTCATCTACAAGTGATTCAGGGCGACTATCCATGGGTGAAGTCGGCCCCGAGGTAAAAACTTAAACGCTTTAAAAATACAAAGTGTCTCGGAACTAACCTTTTCCAGAGAGAAATCTGGAAAATCTGATGGAGATTGATCTCGGAATGGCGGTGCGATGAACTCGCGCGGCGGTGCTAAACTCAGACGGTGGCCGAAAGTACTTTCTCTCAAACGCTCTGCACAAAAGATCTCTCTCAAATGAAAGGAAAGTGGCAATTAACGCAGCACTGCGCCTTATATACCCCTCAATAGGTCTGGAAACAAAGCGACATCATTGTTCAAAGCGCCTGCTCGACATCATTACTGCAGGACGATGAAACGTCGCCTCGAAACGCCCAAACGTCACGTCAATGTCGCTCCACTTGCCAGTCAACACGTGGCATCGTCATTATCACTCCTACCAACTGCAGGCAACTCAAGCCGAGGCCGACCTCAGCGCTCGTCCCCGACTTGGGGGCCACTGTTCCGGTCAGGACTTAAAGTCCCTACTTTGTACTAGGCAAGGCCCAATTCGCACGCAAAGACCGGCCGAAAGGAACGACGCGTAGCACGTCCCATCCTCCGACGGCCAGGATCCTTCCACGGGATCCAACGCTCACAGTACGTGATAACTCATATTTATATGAGTTATTTATGCCTCTAATCATTGAATTAAGTAAGTTCTCAAGTAATATTAGTATAGTATATATTGTATTTCTGTTTATATTAGGTTAGGAAGGGCTAAACACTGCTTTGCTATGAAATTGGCACATTTGGTGCCCTTGTGATTATTTTTGATGTATTTTGTGAAGTAGTGCAGTGTTTAGCGCTATAGCGTCTATTTATAGCGCCAAGAAGGCAAAACACAGATTGAGCATCTAAAGGAAAAGTGAAATTTTGGCGCCAAGCTCATTAATCCATGTTCCATATCTTGTGTCCACAAAGTGACTTGGCGACATGTGCGGATTTTATTGGATTTGTGTGGACACTTGTCATTGCATGAGTAAAGGAATAGTGGAGTTGGTGAAAAAGCAAACATCACTTTTCTTGACTTTTGGAGGAGAGTTGTACCTCATGCTAGATATACTTGAGATGCTGATTTCCCTTCAAATAAAAACCTTAGGATTCCAACGGATATAGAGAGAGTATTGGTAGAGAGAGAAAGTGTGACACTTCTTCTTCTCCATTGATACACTTTGAAGCTTTTGCTATTTTACTTTCTTCTTTTGTAATTTCGTATTTTTCTCATGGTGTAAGGCTGATGATGAGCCATCTTTGCGTGGATGATTAGGAAACCTCAAGCTTGTATCTTTTGCACTTGTATTTCCTTCTTACCTACGGTAATGCAAGTAGTTATATTTGTGTTATTTTGATGATGCTCAATATGAGCTAAACTCTTTGAGTTGGGTTGCTATAGCTTGTAATGAACCTTTAATACTACGTATATAATTTCTCACGTTTTGTGTTTTAATCCTTGTGTGATAACTCTTCCAAACTTGTTTTATAGTTGGCCACGTAAAACGAGTACCTCTGTGGATTCAGACATGAACCATAGAAAGAACTCAAGGATTAATATAAATGATAAGGTTGGTTGAAGACATTTAATCAATTTTTGCTTCCTCTAGACATAGAAGTTGCAATAGTTTATAAAGCATAATTTGTGGGATCTTGATTATACAGGGTGAACCTATTTAGAACCTAGACATAGGCATCTTGTAGTGAAACCACAGGCGCTAGTGATTGAAAGGCACAAAATAATTACAACAGCGCTTAACGCTATAGCGTGTGGCGTTATAGCGTCTTGTTTCGGGAATTTACATAGTGAAAGCAATCCAACTTATTTCTCTTATATTTTAACTCACTTTGTTAACTTGTTACTTTTACAACCCTTGTTCAACTGAAACTTTGTTACTCAACTTATTTGCTACTTGTTCCTCTAAAGTGTAATTCCTTTTTAAACTCTAAAATTAATACCAATCCCTGTGGAGGCGAATTCTACTTATCCAGTATATTACTTGTTGCGATTGTGTACACTTGCACAACTACTTTTCGCACAACAAGTTTTTGGTGCGCCGTTTAGGGATTGCATTTAATTTTTATTGTTTAAGAAATTATTACATCCTTAGGGAGGTTTTACCTTGGCAATTTTCTGTGGTGTGTTACAGGAAGTGCTATAGCGTCTGATGCTATAGCGTATGCCCAGATCAGAACCACCCACTTTTGAGTTTGATCCTGAACCAGAGAGAAGATTCAGAAGGTTAAGGCGCCAACAAAGGTTACAACAAATCAGGCTAACTATGTCTGATCACTCTCATCATACTGGTAGAGGTACCACTGGCCAACTAGGGGAAGAACTCCCTCACAATTAGGAGGAAGAATGCCAAGAGGTGGAAGGCAAGGTCCTTTTACCCATATCGAAGTTGATAATGAATGTGTACGAGACAGATTCATTAATCAAGGACGATCAAATGGTGAATGACAGAGACAGCCAATGAGAGATTATCTTTGTGTTTGATCCACATTCCATGGAAACAAGCATCACTAGGCTGTGGTGGCTCGCTACTCATTTTGAGTTCAAGCCTATGATGTTCCAAATGCTCCAAACAACTGGACAATTTGGAGGTTCTTCTCAAGAAGATCCTTTTGCTCATCTGAGAAACTTCCTTGAAGTATGCAGTAATTTCATTATCGCAGGGGTGAGTGAGGATGCATTCAGGCTGAAATTGTTTCCTTATTCTTTAAAAGACAGAGCAAAAGCTTGGTTGAATTCCTTGGAGTCTAATTCTATCACTACTTGGGAAGACATGACAAAGAAATTTACGGAGAAGTATTTCCCACCAAACAAAAATGCAAGGATGATGAATGACATCACATCCTTCAAGCAAAAAGAGGGTGAATCATTACATGAGGCTTGGGAAAGGTGGAAGGAGTTGCTTAGGAAGTGTCCACATCATGGAATTCCTATTGTAATTCAAATGGAGACTTTTTATAATGGGCTAGAGGCACTACTAGGTCCATGTTGGATGCCTCATCCGGAGGTGTAATGCAGAACTCATCATATAATGATGCTTGTGAGCTTATAGAGCGCATTGCCATTATGATTCTTCATGGCCCTCTTTGAAAGGTTGAATTCTACAAGGAAAGTAGTGGGGTTCATGAAGTGAGTGAGGTTTCTGCTCTCTCGCCCAAGTGGCTACTCGACTAATATGATAAAGGAGCCTGAACATCGCCAACGCTTATAGCATCGATGCTATAGCGCTGAAAAGATCTCTCTGCAGCAGCCTATTGAACAAGCTCCACTGGAGAAGCCGGTTGTGTATATTGTGGAGGGCTCATCTATATGAAGAATGTACAACAAACCACCTTCTGTTAATTATGTGGAGGTTACAACAAGGGCAACAACCCTTATTCTAATACATACAACCACGGTTGGAGGAATCATCCTAACCGGTGGGGAGGAAATAATGCTAACACAAGCACAAATGCTCCTGCTATTCCCCACGGATTCCCAAGACAACAACAACAACAACCTCCTAGGCAGAATGCTCCTCCTATGGACAATTCAATGGAGTCTCTGCGCTCAGTCATTCATCAGTGATTGTAAAACAACAATGCAGACTCATGAAGCATCAATCAAGACTCTGGAGAATCAAGTGGGACAGATTGCATCTGCTCTCACACAAAGGCAGAATGGTGGACTCCCATCTACTACTGAACCTTCTCCATCTCATGCACCAGGCAAGGAGCATGTGAAAGCAATAACCACCAGAAGTGGTAAAGAGGTAACTACTGCACCCAAGAATGTAGAGTCAAGTGTTCTTTGAAAATGAAAAGAATTTTTCAGACGTTATAGCTTTGACGCTATAGCGTCAAATGCAAAGCAGAACACGAACCTAAATTGGTGCACGAATACCTGCTCCCCCTTACCCTCAAAGGTTAAAAAAGGCACATGAGGACAAACAATTTAATAAATTCCTTGAGGTGTTAAAACAATTGCACATTAATGTTCCTCTAGTTGAGGCATTACAACAAATGCCCAACTATGCCAAATTTATGAAAGATGTTTTGACAAAGAAAAGAAGGTTGGGAGAATTTGAAATCTGTGGCAATGGACGGGAATGCGGCATGTTGATGCAAAATAAACTCCCGAGAAAGTTAAAGGACCACTGGTAGTTTCACAATACTGTTCCATTGGAAATTTTTATTCTCAGTCGTGCTTTATGTGACTTAGGGGCAAGTAACTTAATGCCTAAGTCCATTTACACACAATTGGGTATAGGAGGCTGCGGACCTACTTACGTAAGCCTCGGTTAGGTGATAGGTCACTTGCCTATCTGAAGGAATCTTGGAGGATGTTTTAATTAAAGTAGATAAATTTGTTTTTTCTGTTGACTTTGTTATTCTAGATTTTGAAGCAGATGCAGAGAGGTACCTATCATTTTAGGTAGACCCTTTTTTGGCTACTGGGGAAGACACTCATTGATGTACAAAAAGGAGAATTGACAATGAGGGTAAATGATCAAGAAGTGAAGATAAATGTTACAATGCATTAAAACTTCCGGATGCCAATCTTGAAGAGTGTTCCTTTGTGGTTTCTCTTGACCAAGTGGTTCAAAAACATTTTCAAAAAACTAACAACCACTTGGGAAAGGTGCTTGACAAATCGAGGAACATGAATTGTTGGAAGAAGAAGAATTTCAAGAAGGCAAGCAAGTGTGAATGAGGTTTGGGCTAGGAGATATGAGTCACTAGAGCAAGAAAACTCAAACCTCAAGAAGAGTGTGTCTTCTATCATTCAACCACACGACCTAGAGTTGAAAGAACTACCCAAGCACTGAAGTATGCATATTTGGGGAAAATGAGACTCTACTGTCATCATTTACGCTAGTTTGGATCAAAACCAAGAGGTGGAGCTCATTACAACTCGAAGAGGCACAAAAAGGCAATAGGTTGGCGGATGTCGATATACATGGGATAAGTCCTACAATCTGCATGCATAGGATTGTGTTAGAGGAAAATGCTAAACATAGCATTGAAGGACAGAGAAGGCTTAATCCCATAATGAAGGAAGTGGTGAAGAAGGAAATCCTCAGTGGTTAGATGCGGGGATTGTATATCCTATTTACGACGGTGCATGGGTGAGCCACATGCGGTGTGTTCCCAAGAAGGGTGGTGTCACTTTGTGATCACAAATGACAAAAATGAGTTAATTCCCACAAGAACGTGGATGGTTGGAGAATCTGCATGGACTATAGGAAATTAAACAAGGCCACAAAGAAGGACCACTTTCCTCTCCCTTTTATTGACCAAATGTTGGGCGGACTTCTTTGGTAAGGACTATTATCGCTTCCTTGATGGCTATTCGCTATAACCAAATAGCAATAGTTCACGAAGACCAAAGAAAAGACCACATTCACATGTCCTTATGGCACATTTGCTTTTAGAAGAATGCCCTTTGGATGTGTAATGCCCCGCAACCTTCGAGAGATGTATGATGTCCATATTCTCTGACTTCATTGAGAAATCTATGGAGGTTTTTATGGATGACTTCTATGTGTTTGGGGATAGCTTTCAGAAATGTTTGGACAAACTTGGAAGAGATACTGATAAGGTGTGAAGAGACAAATCTTGTGCTTAATTGGGAGAAATGTCACTTCATGGTGCAAGAAGGGATTGTGCTAGGGCATAGGATCTCCAAGAAAGGCTTAGAGGTGGATAGGGCCAAGATTGAAGTCATTGAAAAATTGCCACCCCCCTCAAGTGTCAAAGGTATAAGAAGTTTCCTTGGGCCACTTTGGGTTCTATAGGAGATTCATTAAAGACTTCTCAAAGATCTCAAAACCTCTATGTCAACTTCTTCAGCATGACACCACTTTCAACTTTGATGATGCATGCCTTGAAGCCTTCCAGAAGTTAAAGAAAGCTCTGATTACCGCACCTATCATGGTTGCTCCTGATTGGAGTAAACCATTCGAGCTCATGTGTGATGCAAGTGACTATCTTTGTGGGAGCCTGTGCTTGGTCAAAGGTATGATAAAATCTTTCATTCCATTTACTATGCAAGCAAAACACTTATTGAAGCACGATTAAATTACGATTCTTGAAAAAGAGCTATTAGTCGTGGTCTTTGCCTTTGATAAATTTAGATCATACTTGGTTGGCACAAAAGTAATTGTTTTTACTGGACTATTCGACCATCAAGTATTTGATCTCTAAAAAGATGCAAAACCAAGGCTAATAAGATGGGTTCTCCTCCTCCAAGAATTTGACTTGGAAATTCATGATAAAAAGGGGGTGGAGAACCAAGTTGCTGACCATTTGTCTAGACTTGAAAGAGAAAATGCAGGTACAGAGCAGGGTGAGATTAAAGAAATCTTCCCAGATGAGAAGTTGTTGGCGTGCGGTGAAAAAGTGTAACGCGCTATAGCGGTTGTCGCTATAACGCCAGACGCTTATAGCGTGCGAAGACACTCTTGCTCCGTGGTTCGCTGATATAGTGAATAACTTGGTAAGCAGAATTGTGCCTGCAGATCTGAATCATCAACAAAGAAAAAGGTTTTTCCATGTAGTGAAAGATTATTATTGGGATGAACCTTTTCTCTACAAGAAGTGCCAAGACCAAGTGATAAGAAGGTGCCTTGCAGAAGAAGAACAACCTCAAGTGTTAGAGCATTGTCATGCTTCACCATGTGGTGGACACTTTGGAGGAACTAGAACATTTGCAAAGTCTTTGCAATGTGGGTATTACTGGCCTACATTATTCAAGGATGCTCAGGAATTGGTGAAGAGCTGTGCAAAGTGTCAAAGGACTGGGAACATCTCAAACAAGCATGAAATGCCCTTAACCAACATCTTAGAGATTGAACTCTTTGATGTATGGGGCATGGATTTCATGGGTCCCTTTCCTCCTTCTCATGGGAATTTGTATATCTTGGTGTTGTGGATTATGTTTCCAAATGGGTTGAAGTGTGGCTCTTCCCAACAATGATGCCAAGTCGATTAGCAAGTTTCTGAGAAGAACATATTCACGGATATGGTACACCAAGAGCAATTATCGGTGATGAGGGCTCTCACTTTTGTAACAAGTTGATTGAGTCTCTATTGGGAAAATATGGAGTGAGGCACAAAATTGCCACTGCGCATACCATCCACAAACAAATGGGCAAGCTGAATTGTCAATAGAGAAATCAAAAGGATGCTTGAAAAAATGGTGGGACCTCAAGAAAGGATTGGTCAATCCATCCGGATGATGCATTATGGGCTTACGGGATGACCTTCAAGACACCTCTGGGAATGTCTCCATACTGGACTTGTGTTTGGGAAAGCATGTCACCTCCCTATTGAGTTGCAACACAAAGCTCATTGGGCCATAAAAAGCTCAACTTTGATTGTGATAGAGGCGGGGTAAGGCTAGGCTTTGCAATTAAATGAACTTGATGAGATTAGGCATGCTTTGCCTATGAGAGTTCAACCATTTACAAGGAAAAAACAAAGATGTGGCATGACGGGAAGATACTGAGCAGTGATTGAAGGAGGCCAAGTGCTCCTTTTCAATTCTAGATTAAAATTGTTTCCTGGCAAGCTCAAATCAAGGTGGTCTGGCCCTTTTAAATTAGTCAAGGTCTACCCTTATGGTGCAGTAGATTTATATGATCAAGCAACCAACACCACTTTCAAGGTAAATGGACAGAGAGTAAAACAATACCATGGTGACACTGTGATGAGGGACAAGACCTCAATTGATCTTCAAGATCCCTAACATCAAATGAAGAAGTCAGGCTGATGACTCTTAAAACAAGCGCTCTTGGGAGGCACCCCAAGATTTTAATTAACATTTCTGTTGTTTTTATTTTATTTTGCAGGAGGGAAAATTTTTGTGTTGAGGAATTTGGGAACTTGAAGGCCTGAAGTGTGATGTTGACGCTATAGCGTCAAGAGGAGGTAGCTGGAAAGAAGAAACATTTTTATTTCAAAGTATGGGACAGTTATAATGACGTGGCACGCGCGCTGTGCACTTCAATCGCGCGCTGCGCGCACCCCCGCGTGATCGCCCGATCACTTGATCCTACTCCGCCCATCAACAACGGTCACATCATTCAATTCCCCATAACCTCTCACTCAACCACTCCCTTCTATTTCTCTCTCTTTCTAACCGGTGATTCTCTTTCTTCTTCATAACCCCCATCGTCTCATAACTTCCATTCCTGATTTCTCTGCAAATCAATCTTGCAATCTGTTCCAAAAATTCACAAAACACCCCCAAATCTTCAAAAATCTCAAAATGGTGAAGAAACATTCCATTGAAAAACCCCAGAGAAAGACCAAAACCTCAGAACCCAGTTCCTCAAGAGCTATAGACCCAAAGGACGATCCTGCGCGTTACTGGAAGATGAACTTCATTGCAGAAAGGGGTTTCAAAGCGTAAAAAAAGCTCTGACGTGTTCACATCCACTTTGTTATAGCGTTAGGGTGGCAGAAATTTATCAAGCACGAGAGGAATTTGTGGTGCCTCTGGTGAGAGAGTTTTACAAAGGAATTCCTCCTCCAAAAGTGGGGAAAGCCCCAAACCTATTCTATGGTTAGGGGTGAAATGGTTGATTTCAAATTGAAGTGCTATTAATGATCACTTCAAGCTAGGGTATGCTGGGAAAGCATTGGAGAAAAAGCTTGATTCATGGGGTGTGACGAAATGGAGGAGGTCAAGAAGAGGATCCGTGTGGAGGAAGCTACATGGGAAAGGTTTGGATCTGAATTTAAAGTGAAGAAAGCATTTACGGTGGATGAAAGCTGCAATGTGGTTTACTTTTATCGGGCATTCACTCATGCCTACTTCCCACACAACCAATGTGGAGAAGGACAGTTGATAGTGCTAGATGCTATTTTGGAAGGGAGAGCATTGATGTAGGCAAAATCATTGCAAGGGAGATTGAGAAAAGCGGTCAAGACGGATGGTAATCTTTACTTTCCTGTTTAATTTCTTGAGTTGTGTAAGCGGTGAAGTTGAAATTGAGATTCGTGATGAGAGGAGGACTCCTCAAGGAGATATTCCTGCTGTGTTCAAGCCCAGACAAAGAAGTGCTAGCGCTATAGCGTCGATGCTATAGCGCTCAATCAGTTGAAAAGAATCAGCAAACACTGTGTAAGTTTGTCAAGGCTAAGTTTGAATGGGAGAAGGCTGTGCTGGAAAAGTTATCTAGGGGCAAGGAGTTAATGGAACCCCCTGTGTTCCCAGAGTGGTTAATTGAAGATGAGGGTGTGAAGGAGCCACCCCAACCAAAAGAAAGGGTGAGTAAGAAGGCTGCTGCAGATCCAATCAAGAAGAGAGCCAGGAGCCCTGCCTTGAAGAAGGTAAAGAGCCCTGCTAAGAAGAAAGCAAAGGTGAGTAGTGAAGAATCCCTCAACACTGAGGATTTAGAAGAACTCAGTGAAGAAGATGAAGAGGAGACAAGGAGGGTGATGAAAGAAGTCAATGATTCTGAGGAGGAAGAGGATTCTGAGAGTGAAGAGAAGTCTGGTGAAGAGAGCCCGAAAAGGAGGAAGGATCAGAAAGTGAAGAATATGAAGAAGTGACTGCTGATCCCACACCTAGCCCCACAAGACCACCCTCACCACAAGCCCAAGACCAGATCATTCCTGAAACCCCACAATCTGAACCAACCATACCTCCACCAGAACCAGCAAAAGAAAAGTCACCCTCACCTGCACAACAAACACCAAACCTAAATGAACCAAAGACTGACCCGGAACCATCCCAATCCCCAATTCCGGCAAAAGAACAAAGTCCACCACTGTTTCACCACAACAACTGTTTCCCAAAATCTGCTGAAGGCCACTGCTAGCGCTATAGCGTCGAGGCTATAGCGCTGCGGCTCGCATGACAAGCCCGAGTATCTCGTGTCAAGTGCAACAAAGTCTCCTAGGCTTAAACAAAGAGCCCAAAGGAGCCTCAATCAAAGACTAACATTATTGCGGGTTCGAAGAAGAAGCTCAAGCTATGGCCGAGAGTCCTCCCGGGGAGGTAGCGAGGCCAGTGCCATATGGCACTCCAAGCGTAAATGAAGGAGAAGCATGTGGCAACAAAGAGGCCAACATATGTATCTGCAAGAAGGAGCCCAGAGCCAAGCCGATCGTGTGATTGAGGAAGATGATGAAGAAAGTGTGCAAAGCAAGAAGCGCGCGAGCACGGAAAGGAAGTGTCCGAACAGGAGAAGGAGAGGTGCTAGCAAGTTAGCGAGAGATGAAGGCGTAAAAAAGAAGGCGGCTCTGGTGGAAGCGCTATAGCGTCGATGCTATAGCGCTGAGGAAGAAGCGAAGGAAGAGAAAAAGAAGAAAAAAGGCGCAAAGCCTCCTCAACCAACCCGTGTTAGTTCAAGGACCAGGTCTGGTCTAGTTAAGAAGTGATTTTAATTTTCTGCTGTAGAAGTTTAGTTGTTTTGTGACAAGAATAAATTGTGAAGCGCTATAGCGTCTGTCTTGCGCTTCACAAATGTTTTAAGACTTGGTTTACTTTGTTTGTATGTTAATTTCAGGCCTCTCCCTAGTTCTTTAAAGAGCAGTGAGGACACTGCTCACTTTTGTTGTGGGGGGAGGACCTAAAGTTGTTAATGTTTTTGTTAATGTTTTTCAAAATGTTCTGTTTCAAGTGCCTCATTTTTAAGTATAGTCATTGAATGCGTTCCCCTTGGGCTAATTGTAGTGATAATTGTGTGAGTGAGTAAGAGAGCCGTGCTTTTAGATGAAATCTTTGTTTATTATTGCTCTCACACGTAAATCTCTGCTGGCTTAAGAAGAAACTTAGCTAGCCAAGGACTATCTCGAGGTTTAGGCTAGTCCTGAGTTAACCAAGGTGAGATCAAGGCTTGACTAAAAACTTGAAGAGTTTTGAAGCAAAAGTTTGGGGGTGTTGGGCTATATAAAGGTTAGGTACAAAGGTCTTAGGATGGTCAGTGACTTAGAAGTTTAATGTAAATATGTTGTAAAGCTGTAGTTACCCAAAACAAAAGCTAGGCTGTCCCAAAGGCAATGAGGCAAAGCCTCATGTTAAAAAAAAAAAAATAAAATAAAAATATAATTGCTGAGGAGCCAAGTAATGAGGGGACTACAGCTAGTAAATAAATCTGTTATCTTTGTCTAAGCGCTTATAGCGCCAAACGCTATAAGCGTGAGTATTTAGATTCAATAAGTTAGGAACAACGACCATAGACTTGAAGTGCCTAGTTAAACCCTTTGTCATGCCTGAAAATCCCCATTCCTGTGTGAAAATGTTAATCTAGTCATTGTTTTGAAAGAGTTCTTGGTTTTACCAAAAGAAGACCATTCTTTCCAAGGCTAAAGAGAAATCCAAAATCTAGCTAGGAATTGAGATGAGTCAAGAGATCACACACACACTATTGAGCAGTAATAAGCTTAGAAGTTGAATAAATGCATTGGTGTGTTGGTGTGAGTGTGAATCTGAATCATTATCCCATTGAGAATATATTTAAATGAGTGTGCGTAAAAATGAAGTGTTGATCAGGGCATGTGTGTTGTAAATAGTGTCAGTTTGTTATCTTTGCAAGTGTCATTACTTGGGGACAAGCAATGGTTTAAGTTTGGGGGTGTGATAACTCATATTTATATGAGTTATTTATGCCTCTAATCATTGAATTAAGTAAGTTCTCAAGTAATATTAGTATTGTATATATTGTATTTCTGTTTATATTAGGTTAGGAAGGGCTAAACACGCTTTATATGAAATTGGCACATTTGGTGCCCTTGTGATTATTTTTGATGTATTTTGTGAAGTAGTGCGGTGTTTAGCGCTATAGCGTGCCTAACGCTATAGCGTCGAGAGGGGCCACAGATTGAGCATCTAAAGGAAAAGTGAAATTTTGGCGCCAAGCTCATTAATCCATGTTCCATATCTTGTGTCCCACGATACTTTAGCGACATGTGCGGATTTTATTGGATTTGTGTGGACACTTGTCATTGCATGAGTAAAGGAATAATGGAGTTGGTGAAAAAGCAAACATCACTTTTCTTGACTTTTGGAGGAGAGTTGTACCTCATGCTAGATATACTTGAGATCTTGATTTCCTTCAAATAAAAACCTTAGGATTCCAACGGATATAGAGAGAGTATTGGTAGAGAGAGAAAGTGTGACACTTCTTCTTCTCCATTGATACACTTTGAAGCTTTTGCTATTTTACTTTCTTCTTTTGTAATTTTCGTATTTTTCTCATGGTGTAAGGCTGATGATGAGCCATCTTTGCGTGGATGATTAGGAAACCTCAAGCTTGTATCTTTTGCAATTGTATTTCCTTCTTACCTACGGTAATGCAAGTAGTTATATTTGTGTTATTTTGATGATGCTCAATATGAGCTAAACTCTTTGAGTTGGGTTGCTATAGCTTGTAATGAACCTTTAATACTACATATATAATTTCTCACGTTTTGTGTTTTAATCCTTGTGTGATAACTCTTCCAAACTTGTTTTATAGTTGGCCACGATATAGCGAGTACCTCTGTGGATTCAGACATGAACCATAGAAAGAACTCAAGGATTAATATAAATGATAAGGTTGGTTGAAGACATTTAATCAATTTTTGCTTCCTCTAGACATAGAAGTTGCAATAGTTTATAAAGCATAAGCTGTGGGATCTTGATTATCTGAGGGTGAACCTATTTAGAACCTAGACATAGGCATCTTGTAGTGAAACCACCGGCGCTAGTGATTGAAAGGCACAAAATAATTGCAATAGCAGTAGCTTAACGCTATAGCGTGTGACGTTATAGCGTCTTGTTTCTGGGAATTTACATAGTGAAAGCAATCCAACTTATTTCTCTTATATTTTAACTCACTGTTAACTTGTTACTTTTACAACCCTTGTTCAACTGAAACTTTGTTACTCAACTTATTTGCTACTTGTTCCTCTAAAGTGTAATTCCTTTTTAAACTCTAAAATTAATACCAATCCCTGTGGAGACGAATTCTACTTATCAATATATTACTTGTTGCGATTGTGTACACTTGCACAACTACTTTTCGCACAACAGTACGCCTACTTCTTCTATAAATAGAGGTACACCCCTCTACCACGATACGTACTTCAAGTCTTTCAGACACCTCTTCCATTTGGCAATCCCCCTGGGCTACTCTCTCTCTCTCTTTTCCTTTAACTCGGTCACATACTGACTTGAGCGTCGGAGTGTCTTGTAGGTACCCCCCACCCAACGTGGATCTTCAAGCAGCCTCGGGCCTACCGAGCAAAATTTTCAATGCCGACGACAATCTTCAACCTCTAAGCTCTCGGCAACTCGAAGACTCCTCTCTCCTGGAATACACAAAGCAAGTACCCCGTGTAACACCCTAGTATTTCTCAATGATAGAAATACCAAAAATGCATCTGATAGCATACATCAGAGTGAACATACCCCTGTTTCAGATATTGAATAATCCAAAAACTCTCGAATTCCAATCAAAGAGTCGTACACAACTTAGAGTACTTTAGAGTAAAACAACACAAGTACTTAAATGTCACTTAAAATTTTAGCACATCACCAACTCCGCAAGCTAGAGTGAACCCCACATAGCTAATAGGAGCGCAAATCCTAAGAGCAACATAAATATATGAAACGGGGCCTAGGTCAAGGGTTCATGACTTCCCTCACCTAACATGCTAACAAAAAACAGGGTCGTCACCTCGACTCTATATATTTTATATATCATACCTGCATTGGGCCGTCTCCTATACTCGATATAGTTTATATATCAAAACATAATTCAATCTATGATATGTTATAATATCATACTAAAACAATCAAGAACCTATATCACAGTCCAAGCCTCACTTTATATTCAAAAGTTTGATTCCCACAAGTATACTAGATTTTTCGGTTTTTCAAGAGATTTGTAAATTCAACCAAACCAAACCAACTGAAAACCACATTCAAAACATAGAAATATCAATCCAATATTGTCACAATTGATTGGAAAAGGGATTAAAGGGAGTTTGGAATCGAAAGGAGCATCGAAACGGGAATTCGGGCACCGAGGACAGATTTGGACGCACGGGTCGTGCTTGAGCACGCACGGGTCGGGCTTGACCTGCAGAGTCACAATTTTTCTCGTTTTTGTCCCGTTTCGCTTTCCGTTTGAATCCAATTCGTTCCCCAATCCAATTTCAATCACAAAACATAGGATATATTCATGTATTCAAACCCAAACATTCCAACATACATTCAATTAAAATAGTAGTTTCGTTATAATTCTCAAAACACGAATTTTTCGAAAAAACGGTATTCGACTCAAATTTACGAAACGCGAAATTTCGAAAACTCTTCAAACCAATCACACAAGAAATTAATCCAAATCCCTAAACGTGAGTAAGATCCACTTATCGTGATGAAAATCACGAAACATTGAAACTTTACGGAGTTCAACCGTTCCAAAAACCGCGAACTCAACCCAAACTTATTCCAAACACTTCCAAACCAAAACCAGCAGCTCCACTCTTTCCCCTATTACTTCAATCGACTCAAATCAACAATGAAGCTGGTACTAACAGGCCCAAACTGGTTGTTGAGCTTCCCACAATCAATGTGAGTCTTCAAAGTCACCTAAGGCTCCATTTCTCCCCACTTGAGCTTCAAAGCTTCAAAAATGGCGAATTAAGAATGGGTAGGAATTAGGTAATGTAATTTACACCATTGGAAAGTGGAAGAAAAACGAGAGGAAATGAAACAAGAAGCTCTTACCTGCAAGTTGGATTGAAGGAGATCAATCCCCTTCTTCCTCTTGTCTTCCACGCCCTAACTCTCTCTCTTTCTCTAAAGTTTTGGTTTTTTTTTCTTTCTAACTTTTAGCAAAAATGAGGAAACAAAGGAAGGATGGCTGACCTAATGTGTTTGTGAGCTGAGGGTTTTAATTGGGTGGAAAAGACCTAAATTCCCTTGGCTCACTAATTCTCACTAATCCCATTTTTACCCCAAAAACACTCACATTCAATTCACACAATTTAATCAATTTAGCAAATCAATCCTATAATTTAACGATGACTCATTGATTTCGAGACTAACTCATATCCAAAATGTGTCTTATTATTTACTCGGATAATAATCCACTCGTTAATTTCTTAATTCGAAATTAACGAAATTAGGGATGTTACAATCACCCCAACTTGGAAATTTTGTCTTCAAAATTGAACGAACGTACCTCAAGAGAATAAGTATGGATACCTAGTCCGCATGTCGTCCTCCAACTCCCACGTAGCTTCCTCAGTCGAAAAACCATCCCAAACCACTTTAACAATTGGAATTTCTCTTATCTGAAGCGCCTTTTCTCCATACTCTATGATACGACTTGGATGAGGTTGGAAGGATAAATTCGGTCGAATATCAATCGCTTCAAAACTCAACGGTTGACTAGGATCGGGAATGTACTTTCTTAATTGGGATACATGAAACACGTCATGTAGATTAGACAATGCTGGAGGTAAAGCTATACGGTACGCTACTAGCTCGATACGCTCGATAATTTGGAAAGGTCCAATATACCGAGGACTGAGTTTATTCGCCCGCAATGCTTTACCGGTACCAATAGTTGGTGAGACTCTCAGAAAAAATGATCACCAGGTTCAAACTCCATTGGTCTTCTCCTTTTATCAGCATAACTCTTTTGCCGACTCTGAGCTACTTTCAATCTTTCTCTGATTTGTCGGATCTTTTAAGTAGTTTCATGGACCAAATCGGGTCCCAACAATCGTTGTTCACCAACTTCCCACCAACACAACGGGGTTCTACACTTCCTACCATACAAAGCCTCATATGGTGTCATCCCAAAGCCTTATTCATCTCCGTCCAAAAATGAGAAGTGAACTTTGGATCACAATCTGACACAATACTAGTTGGAATACCATGCAATCTCACTATATTCTTCAAATACTCCTTTGCTAGGAATAAAATGGGCTTATTTAGTTAATCGGTCTACAACTACCCATATGGAATCATTACCAGCTTGAGATCTTGGTAATCCCATCAAAAAGTCCATTGAAATATCTTCCAAGGATAACATGCTTCATTATATGACAGATTTAATAACACTCCATTGCGGCAACAGTGTTGTCTAGTGATGCTACAACAGTGTTGCCAAGTACCTTCCAACCTCATCCAAGTCGTATCATAGAGTATGGAGAAAAGGCGCTTCGGACAAGAGAAATTCCAATTGTTAAAGTGGTTTGGGATGGTTTTTCGACCGAGGAAGCTACGTGGGAGTTGGAGGACGACATGCGGACTAGGTATCCATACTTATTCTCTTGAGAGATAGAGCTAAGGCTTGGCTAAACTCTTTAGAGCCTAACTCTATCCATTCATGGAATGAAATGGCTGAAAAATTTCTAGGAATACAAATTCTTAGAGCTCTATCTTTCAAGGATAACAAAATCTACAGGGAATACAAATTTATCTACCTTAACTAGGATGTCTTCTATGATACCTTCAGGATAGGCTATTGATCTGTCAGCTAATTGAAGTGTCACAGTGGTTGGTTTTGCATTTCCAATTTCTAACTGGTCAAAAATAGATTTAGGCATCAAATTGATGCTTGCACCTAAATCACATAAAGTTTTACCAGTATAGGATTGTCCAATGGAAAATGGAATTGTAAAACTACCTGGATCCTTCAATTTCCTAGGAATCTTATTTTGCATAAGCAAACTACAATCTTATATCATGGCAAATGTTTCAAACTCTCCTAACCTTCTTCTCTTAGTAAGCACATCCTTCATAAATTTTGCATAGTTGGGCATTTGTTGGAGTGCTTCTACTAAGGGAACATTGATGTGTAATTGTTTTAGTACCTCTAAGAATTTACCAAACTGTTTCTCCTCATGAGCTTTTTTTAGTCTTTGAGGATAAGGAGGAGGAGGGTATTCAGGTACTAACTTAGGTATTGGACTTTGAACTTCTTGTGATGCAGGAGCATTAGATGCTTCTGCATTGGTTTCTTTTTGATTTTTGGCTTTTTCTCCCTTTTCTACACTTTCCTTCTCAGTTAATTCTATAAGATCCTTACCACTTCTCAGAGAAATAGCCTTAACTTGTTCCTTTCCTTGTTTTTGGGAAGGAGTAGCTTCTGTATTTGAAGGTAAGGCACCTTGTGGCCTTTGATACAAAGCTGTGGCTAATTGACCAACTTGATTCTCTAAATTCTTAATGGAAGCATCTTGGGCTTGTCTAGCAGTTCTAGATTCACCTATGAATGCTTTAAGCATGGATTATAGAGAATTCTCAGTGGTAGGTTGAGAGTTTCTTTGGTTATTCGAGTGGGAATCTGGTGGTGTAGTTGGTGCGCTTCTAGGTGCGGGTGCACTATTGTTGCTCCATCTAAAATTTGGGTGATCATTCCAACCAGGATTATAAGTGTTGGAATAAGGGTTATTATTCTTATTATAACCTACATAATTTACAGAGATAGGGTTGCTAGAACACTCCTCATAAAAGTGACCTCCTCCACAAGACACACAACTAGGGGTGCACGGAGGTACTTGTTTCATCTTGCAACTGTGATGTTGTCTAGTGATGCTGTTGCATTAGATGCGAGTAGCATTGCGAAGTGAAGTTTTTCATCAAGTTAGCTAACTTGAGCAGATAGAAATGATATATCATTAATTTCATGTACCGACGAGGGTTTCTTTTGGGCACTTACCCTCTCAAGAGGCCAACTAGAGCTATTAGCTTCTATTCTATCTATCAACTCACATGCTTCATTATATGACAAATTTAATAACACTCCACCGGATGATGCATCAAGCATTATTCTGGTTTGAGGTTCTAAACCATTATAAAATGATTCCATTTGAATAATAACAGTAAACCATGATGAGGGCATTTTCTTAAAAGTTCCTTCCATCTTTCCCATGCTTCAAAAAAAGATTCAAACTCTTTTTGTCTAAAAGAAGTAATATCAGTTCCCATTCTGGCATTTTTGATAGGTGGGAAATATTTTCCTAGAAATTTTTCAGCCATTTCATTCCATGAATGGATAGAGTTAGTCTCTAAAAAGTTTAGCCAAGCCTTAGCTCTATCTTTCAAGGAATAAGGAAATAACCTTAATCTAAATGCATCTTCACTAACACCAGGTATGATAAAATTACTACATACTTCTAGAAATTGCCTTAAATGCAAATGAGGATCTTCATGAGGAGATCCTCCAAATCGACCAATAGTTTGAAGCATTTGAAAGATCATAGGCTTAAATTCAAAATGCATGGCATCAATATGAGGTCTAGATATGCTAGTTTGCATGTTTTGATGATCAAACTGAGCATAATCCCTCATAGGTCTATCTCTATCATTATCATACCTATGTGATCCATGTGGATGAGATTTTCTCTATGATCTTCTTCCGTAGCATGATGTGAACCAGGGCATCCTCTCACTGAGTGTGGCCTTGAGCTTTGTTTTTCACTGTAAGACATGTTGCAAGCTTGTTGATTTTGCTTTTGGAGTCTTGGCAATCTCCTAAATCTCCTTTCTATTTCTGGATCTAAGCTGTATTCTGGTGTCTTGTTTCTGGTTCTGTACATATACTAAGCACCATGTACTTCTGTATGACAGAAACTACAAATACCAGAATTATATACAACTCTAAATTACTATATATCGAATTTTAAAAGAATTTACTTCAATTTCAAGAATTGGCGCCAAAAACTTGGTGTTTGATAAAAGCATGTGCAAGTATACACAGTCCAAAACAAGTAGTATAAAAGATCGAACCCACAGAGATTGAAAAACTCTCTTTTAAAATTTAATACAAAGTAATAAAGTGTAAGGTAACTAAATAACAAATTATAGTGGAGTTGGTGTGATCACAATCAAGTTAGTAAAAACTAAAGTGCAAGTATTTGTTGTACAAATGAGAGAAGTTAGTTGGAATGTCTTCATCAAGTAATTTACTTTTAAGTGTTTGATGCAAGATGTGATGCAAACAGACTTGAATGTTGTTGCATGAGCTATGTGCCTTTGGTCACTTTCTTCAGAGTTCATTACAAGCTTCCTATGTCTAGGCATGCTTAAATAAGTTCACTCTTGCATCTTAAGTACCCACAAAGATCACCCTATGGACTATACTATCCTATGTCTAGGTCTTAGCATGGTTTTCACAAAGTTTCATTTATGTAAAACACTTACCCATATTAGTTCTTGAGTTCTTAATTGTAAGTCATGTCTGCTCTTACAAATCTACTTATTCTAAGTTGATCAATCCCCAAAATAAGTGTTGAAAATATTATCAAGCAAGAACTAAAGTACAAACATTACATACATGCATCATACTTACTTAAAAGCTCATTAAATGATTAGAACATTCCAACTAAGAGAGATTTAGCTAACAATAGACATTGCAAGGTAAATATAAACTGAATGGAACATGTTTATATAATTGAAATCACAAAAGAGAAACAACAAGATAGAAGTTACACAAGTTGAAGCTCTTTGTATGAATTCTCCTAGCAATGCACTAGCATTACTCCTTAGCACCATACAAACACTATGAAATCGAAGTAAGAAGGATTTGTTAATTCCTTCCTTTCCCTATTATAAAATAGAAACTAACTATGTATATTGAAATTTTGATCTAACTTATGGATTGTGATATATTTCCAAATGAAGATGTGAGGTCCTTTTATAGTCTTCAAGAGAGGTGTTTCCTTCCTTCATGTTGAAGTAATCTTGAGAGGATTGAGCTGTAGTTGCTTTTTAGAGGTTGATCCCAAGTTGAAATCTTTGACCAAGTGTATAGGGAGGTCCAATGATGTATGAACATGTGTCCCTATGTTGATGACTCTTCAAAGCTATCCCTGTGGCTATGTGTGAATGGTAGGCGCCTACTATATAAAGTGGTTCTGCTTTAGGGGACCAAGCATGAGGTCTAGCAATGCAAGTGGATGCACATGTAGCTAGCTGCTCATTCACCAACTAGTGCAGATTCAGTGTAGTATCAATGCAGGAGCATTGATGCAGAATCTGTAGACTACACTGAGCAAAATTCATTATTTACCAAGTAGCTAGCTGCTCATTCACCAAGTAGTGCAGATTTAGTTTATGTTGTTAATAATTTTTAGATAATTGCGGAATACAATAATATATTAGTTTTTCGAAAATTCATTATATAATCATTATTTTGATTAATTTGTTAACGTTTATTATATTTTTGAAAATTCATTATATTATCATTTTTTTGTTTAAGTTGTTAAAATCTATTATATTTTTGAAAATTCATTATATTATCATTTTTTTGTTTAAGTTGTTAAAATCTATTATATTTTTGAAATTTTTTATATTGTCAATTAATATATCAAAGAGTTATGGTATGTAATTTATTTTCATTTAAGTAGTTATGATATGTAATTTATTGTTATATTTTCATTTACTTTAAATATTTATGATATGTAATTTATTATTAATAAAAAATTTAATAAAAAAATTGATAGACTTGTTAGTTAAAATGTTATTTATGTTGTTAGTTAATAGAGTGTTAGTTAAAATGACTAATATTTACGTTTACCAGAACATAATATATAAAATGTGTTAAATTTTTTAAATTCTATTTATATTATAATTAATTAATGTAATGTTTACATTGTTAGTGTATGTAAATATTTGTATGTGTATATGTGTATGTGTATGTATGTATATATATGATCATATGATATTTGTATGTGTATGCGTATGTATGTGTATGAGTATGTAAGTAAGAAAATATAAAGTTTGATTTATTATTTATGAAATGAAAAGTAATAGTTATTGTTTATGATAATTTTTATTGTAGTACGTAGTACTAGGATCTTGAAAACATGGATCGTAGTTGGATGTATGATCGATTATTTCCTGGAAGAAGCGGTTTAAAGAGACGTTTTGCAGAAGAAGTAGAAGAGTTTATTTTTTGTGCTAAGCGTGACGAAGGATTTGCGCGAGAAGGGGGAATTAGATGTCCGTGCGCGAAATGTTCAATTCGATTTATAAAAAATGAAGATGAAGTCAGAATTCATTTGTACAATAATGGGTTTAGGCCAGATTATTGGATATGGAGTAAATCACGCCAAGTAGCACTGGGGTACTGCGGTAGTCGTTCTCGCAGATTAATGTTCCGGTTGAAGTATATCTTTCAAGTACTAATGTTCCGGTTGAAGTATATCTTTCAAGTACTAATGTTCCGGTTGAAGTAGCCTCGACATCTGGATCTGGCGAAATCATCCAACCCGCGTTAGATATTTATTAGGGAATGATATCTGATGATGTTGGAGTAAATTTGGATTTTGAAGAACCAGAATATGATGCTGAAGAAGTTCCAAATGAGGAAGCGCAATTGTTTTACACGTATTTGAGTGAGACAAATAAACCATTATTTGAAGGATCTAAAGACTCAAAATTATCAATGTGTGTTCAGTTGTTGGGTCTTAAGTCTCAATTTAATGTTGCCGAGTTGTGCATGGAATATATGACCAAAATGATGTTGGATGCAACCCCTATTAAAGGACTTTTGCCGCAGAGTTATTATGATGCTAAAAGACTGATATCGAAGCTTGGCTTAAAATCTAAAAGAATTGATTGTTGTGTGTCTGGTTGCATGCTCTATTAATAATGAGTTTGGCATAAATGATGGAGAGTTGAAGGAATGCAAGTTGTGTGGAGAGCCACGCTATCGTGTCAGCAGGAAAGGGATGAGCAGAGGCAAACCGGTTCCACGAAAAGCAATGTTCTATCTGCCGCTTATACCAAGGCTACAGAGGATGTTTGCATCAATGGAGACCGCGGGAAAAATGACGTGGCACCATGAAAATAGAAACAATTCTGGTGAATTACGTCACCCATCTGATGGTGAAGCTTGGAAGCATTTTGATCGTGTTCATCCAGATTTTGCCAGTGATCCACGCAATGTTCTGCTTGGTGTATGCTCTGATGGTTTCACACCATATATTCAAGCATCGGCATCACTGTATTCTTGTTGGCCAGTTATTGTTACCCCATACAACCTTCCACCAGAAATGTGTATGTCTAAACCATACATGTTTTTAAATGCTATTATTTCGGGGCCAAGCAATCCAACAGCTGGTATTGACATATACTTGCAACCTTTGATTGATGACCTAAAAAGGTTGTGGATGGTGTTTTAACTTATGATGCAGCACGCAAACAAAATTTCAGAAGGAGGGCAGCTTTGATGTGGACAATTAATGACTTCCCTGCCTATGGAATGTTGTCCGGATGGGGAACACATGGTAAGATGGCGTGTCTGATTTGCATGGTTGACACAAGGGCTTTTACTCTTAAATACGGAGGGAAAACTTCGTGGTTTGACTCGCATCGTAGGTTCTTACCTATGGATCACCCATTTAGAAAGCAGAAATATGCATTCATCAAGGGACATGTTGAAACAAGTGGACCTCCTCATAGTTTGACACCAGAGGAAGTTTGGGACAGTGTTAAAGACATCCCTCCAGTGGAAGTCGTAGCGGGTGTTGTTTCTCGTCCCCGTAGGCTATGGGCAATGGCACAACTGGACAAAGAGAAGTATATTTTGGGAACTTCCCTATTGGAAAGATAATCTACTGAGACACAATCTGGATGTAATGCATATAGAGAAGAATTTTTTTGATAACATATTTAACACTGTCATGGACGTGAAAGGTAAAACGAAAGACAATGAGAAAGCTAGGAAGGACATAGATCATTATTGTAGACGAAAGGATTTGTTGTTGGTTGAGCAAGGTACTAGGACATTGAAACCCAAAGCCAATTATACTTTATCTAAGGAAGAAGCGAAAGCAGTTTATCGGTGGATAAAAGAGTTGAAAATGCCAGACGGTTATTCTTCCAATTTATCTAGATGTGCGGATGTGGATAATGGGAGGTTGCATGGGATGAAGAGTCATGATTGTCATGTATTCATGGAGTGCTTACTTCCCATTGCTTTTAGTTCGTTGCCAACACACGTTTTGAACCCGCTAATTGAAATAAGTACATACTTTAAGAATTTGTGTTCAGCAACCCTAAAAGTTGATGATCTTACAAAAATGGAACAAGACATCCCACTTATCTTATGCAAGTTGGAGAGAGTATTTCCGCCTGGTTTCTTTGATTCTATGGAGCATCTACGGTGCATCTCGATCCGAAGCTAAACTTGGCGGACATGTCCAATACAAATGGATGTATCCGTTTGAAAGATCAGTTCTTTATTATAATATAAAAGGAAGTTTAAAAAATAACATTATTACATTAATTAACATATCGTTTTATCTAGGTTCATGGGTGATTCAAAAAGGTCGGTGAAAAACAAAGCTAGAGTTGAAGGATCGATATGTTCTTCATACTTACACCGTGAAACAACCAACTTTTGTTCTTATTATTTCAAGAATGAATTTGCTCCAAGAAGCAGTCGAAATGAAATGGATGTTGAATGTCCTAGACATGAATTAGCTTTGTCTGTCTTTTGTCTACCCGGTCGTCCATCTGGGAAGGAGTCAATTCACTGGCTGACAGAAGAAGAGTTCAATGCAATACATGTTCATGTGTTGATAAACTATTCTGAGGTGAAACCATTCATTGAGTATGTATTCCTCAACATTAACTAATATATCGATCTTAAAAAGTTAATAAAAGTAGTCACATGTGTAACAATTAATTATTTATTTTTAGGGAATTCTTGTCATCTGAGGGAGTAAGTGAAGAACAATCTTCGGCTCATATTAATGGACATTTTCCAACGTGGTTTCAGCAACGTGTTTATGCCCTCCCACCAACTCCTACCAACCGACACTTGAGGAACTTATCAGACGGTCCTCGAAGATGTGTTAAAGAATGGCACGCATACTTTGTCAATGGATACAAATTTCACAATAATGAATGGACACAGGGCAGAGAAACAATCAATAGTGGAGTTTGCATGAAGGGTGTCACTGGAGGTGGTGAAGATGATTTTTATGGTGTGATTCAACACATATACGAAGTTGCGTACCCCCATCTAAACTATAGTCAGACGGTAGTGCTTTTTTATTGTAATTGGTTTGATCCGTCTGAAGTGACTAATTTGCACAAGAAAGGGGGGGATTGAATTGTGCTATCTTTTTCGTTTTTAATTCCTGCAACCTTCTGTATGGTTTCTCAAGATAACTTGGATATCAGAAGGTTGAATGTTAGTTGCACAAACAACAAGCAAATGTGACAGTAGTGAAAGATAATTAACTTTGATGATTTTAGATGTCTTTTCTTTTCGCAAAGAGTGTAGTTTTCAAAAGATGATTAAAGTTGAGCTTATTTAAAATTAAGATTTTGACTTCAGAAGGTTGGTGGATTTAACCTTCTAAAGTATTTGAAAACTTTGGTGATTGTTAGACAGTTAAAGCAAATGATAAGTAAAGCGTAAAAATAACACAAGAGAGTTATAGAGGTTCACCAAACCGTGGCTACTCCTCTCCCCACGCCCACGTGAGAGTTTCCACTATTCTCCAAATAGATTTACACTTGCTTTAGCTTCAATCGCCAAAGACTTTTCACCTCCACTCACTTTTGATCACACACAAAAGACAAGTGCTAACTTACACAAACTTCACCAAGTGTCTCTCAACCTACTAGAAAACTCTCTTCTAGTTTCCTAAAGGTATTTCCTTAGGATCACCAACAACACTCACTTTTCACTAGGTAGTTTGTTGAGAACCTTTCAACTAGGATCACCAACACCACTCACCTCTTACTAGGTAGTTTGTTGAGAACCTTACAACTAGAATCACCAACAACACTCACCTCTCACTAGGTAGTTTGTTGAGAAACTTACACAATATTTCTTACAGTAAGGGGTTTAGGTTTGGGATGATTTAAGAGCTTGTTGATAGATAAATACAATGTGTTTCAAAGAGCATAACAAGCAAGCACACACTCAAGATAGTATTTCCCAATTCTGAACTTGTAGTAGCTTGAAGTGTGGATGAGAAGGTTGGATTTCGTTTAGAAGCTTGACTTGAAGGTTCCAATATCAACTCATGGTTTTCATTTGAGTAGAGCAGCCCTCTATATAGACTTTGAATCTGAAATATGGCTGTTGGAAAGAAGGAAAGAGCCGTTGGAAGTTGTTGTAGCTTTGTAGGTAGGTAATGATGAATTTTGAACTTTAGGTAGTAGTCTTCAACCTTCTGAAGCAACATTTTTGCTTTGTCTTGTGCTACCATCTTTTCATGTCAGCACTTTACATCATTCCTGTCAATTCAGTTCCTATTCATGTACTACATAATTATTTACATGCTTTATTTTGAAGCTTCTGAAGCTCCTTTAACATGAACAAACATGCTTTTAATTTACAAACAAAAATCAAGGAGTTCTTTATCATATAAGATAATATTTCTGAAACTTAACTTCCTTGAAACTTCATTTGATGCATTTCTGATTAAGATTTCGAATATGAATATGTTTCCTAAAATGAAGCTTGAAATCTTCAATCCTCTTTAACCTTCTTGAACACTTAACCTAACCGAACCTCTTTTAAGGAGTAAATCAACCTTCGCTGACTTCAATCAAACTTTCGTTGACTATTGGTCAACCTTGTGTTGACTTTTAGTCAACCTTCGCTTGACTTTCACCAACCTTCCGATGAAAGTTACTTTATCTTTTAAGCTTCCTGAGTCAACCTTACGATGGGTTAACCTTACGTATTCAACCTTCTGTAAGGTACCCTTTTGTAGGTAACCTTCTAATGGCATATTTTAACTTTGAAAAATACTTGGTTTATTTGTAATGCCAAGATTCTTGCTATGATTCTTGTTTCCTGTTCTTTTACACACTTGATTGAAACTTGTTAATCATAATAAGTGTTTAGAAAACTTAACTCATTCCTTAAAGTTTGTATCATCAAAACATGGAAAGAGATTTTTATTTCTACACCGTCTGCTCGAGGAACAAGGGTGAATCCAAAGTCAAATACAGTCGACATTAAAATGAGTAGTAGATATCGACTGTATGATCCGTTCGTCATTGCTCAAAATGTGAGACAAGTCTATTATGTCCCTTATCCATCAACGCGGACTGATAGGCGTGGTTGGTGTGTCGCAATTAAAACAAAACCAAGAGGTCGGATTGAGACAAATGACACACTAGAAGATGTCCCATTTCAAATGGATGAGATGTCTAATGTAAATGAAGTGATTCAAGTTGAACCCATTACTCGTTTATGTGATCAACCAAACACCGGCGATGAAGGAAAAACCTGATTTTATGGGACTAGAGGCATATAAAGATCTGGAAGAGTATTGGAAGACAGATGAATTTTTAAAAATAAACAAGAGAAATCTAAGAAGAACCGTGCTTCTGAAAATGGCTACTGCAATCACACAGGTGGATGTGTTAGTGCTGGAAATCATCACCAGCGCATGGTACGTAATTTTATAACTATTACTTCATCAATTAATTAAATTTATTAACTATGTGTTAAGTAGTTGTTAGTAAATAATAAAATTATGTATCTAGGTGGACGAACTTGGACGGGAGGTCAGTTTGCCTGAGTTGCATCGCAACTTGTATCTACGAGAGGAGGATGATACATTTATCCACGATAGGGCGAGGAGGATTCAGGTAACACTACATTATGTTATTAGTTATTTATCTTTATATATACAATATATATATATATATATTGTTTTTATTGTTTTTTTATTAATATTTATTTATTTATCTGTTGTTTTTTTAGGATGCCTATGATGCTGGGATGGCCGAGTGGCGTGAGAGTCTCAAGAGAAGAGCGAAGGGGGAGCACATCAGTCGATCCTGTGGAGGAGGCTAGAGTGGCTCGCTCTATTTGGGATAGAGCAGTTGGCCCACAAAAGAGTGATCGTTTGACAGGATCGGGTAGCATGAGACCCAAGTTCTTCAAGGAAAGCATTATGCCGAGTCGATCACATTCAGCATAAACACCAATATTATTTAGGTGGGAAAAAAATTTTATTTTCGGCGGAAAAATCCGCCAAACACACCAATATTCCGCCGGAAAGTACCGGGGGAAATCCGCCGCAAATTCCCCCGCAAAAATCCGCCGGAAATGACTTAAAATCCACCGGAAATTACCGGCGGAAATTCCGCCAGAAATTACCGGCAGAAATTCCACCGGAAATACGTTGCGATGAGCCTTTTACCGGCGGAAAAATCCGCCGAAAATACCTGTATTTGCGGCGGAATTGGGTGTTTTTGGCGGAAAATCCGCCAAAAACCCGCTTTTTCTTGTAGTGAGGTATGGAACCGAGCCCGAGGAGAATACTCACTACAACAGCCTCCCGATCCAACGGAACTCAGAGCCAACTTGGATTTTCATACACCGTGACTTAGTCTTACGCGAACAAAAGCAGAGTAGGAGCGGTTAGCAAACTTTCCCCCAACTGGGAGGGACCATTTAGATTTAAAGTCATGATCGGTCAAGGTGCATTCAAGTTAGAGAAGATGGATGGGGGCAATGTCCCAAGATCATGGAATGCTACTAACCTCTGGTTCTACTACAGCCGAGGAGGAAGATAACCTTTAGTTTCCCTAAAGGCCAAAGAATGACAACCGATTCTCTCTTTGTCAAAATCTCAATAATGTATCTTTGTAGGGAGCATTATAGCTGCCCAAATGTACTTTCATTTATTGAATAAATAGAATCGATGATTACAACAACAAATTTCATGTGCAATAACGAATTTTTATGAATAACGCATGAATGCGCCCAAATAATAAGTCCTGACAAGGGACCGAGTCATTGACTCGATGTTGACCTCGGGCACCGAAGACGAAAGGACCTGACAGGCGATGGCAGAACTGACGAGTTCATGCACCCCCTGGAGGCACTTCATTTGGTTATAAGGTGAACTCACTGAAAAGCAAGTCATGGAGTCACGTGAGAGAACCCCTTTTAGTCGAGGTAATGCCAACGTACTTGCCCGCGGAATAAACGTGTTTCGCACAAAGAGGAAAATAATAACAAGACCCTGGTTTGATGCGCAAGCATCCCGGGGCATAAACTTGGGGCGGTCTTTCACGAAACCTTCCCTTTATAATATCAAAGGGAGGAAGCAAAACCCGACGTGAGAATCGAGCGGAGAAAACCGAGAATAGGAATTAATGAATAATTAACCGACGAGTCAAATCCGAAAAGAAAGTTATGGAAGAAAGGCATACAAATGAATAACCAGAAATAAAGACGAATAAAGACGAAAGGTACATTGTTCAAAATATTAAAGTAGTTCAAAATATTAGGTTACAACTTGCAGGATAACAAAACAAGTACAAGTACAACAAACTAAAGAGTCTTCTCAAAATCGTCGGCCACTTCCACATGTGTGTCGTCAGCAGCAACTTCACCTTGTGGTGAATCTTCATTAAGTACCTTATCCATCTTCTCAAGAGTCCATTGACTTTCCGCATTTGTTGCCTCGGCATCATTGTGAAGTTGTTGAGGTTGCTGGGTTGGAGGAGGTGCCACAATTTTCTCATCAACAACAAGGTTGTCAGGATCAAAAGACCGAGGATCCAGATCAGGAAAATACACTTGAGCTTGCGCCAAGGCCATTTCAAAACCTTGGTCAAACTCCGCTACCACTTGAGATGCATATGTGGCCACCTAATCCTTTGTCTCCTTCAGTTCATTGCGAGTTGCAAGCAGGTTCTTCTTAGTCTCAGCTAACTCTTCTTCAGCTACCTTTGCATCACCCTTCAACTTGTCATTGGCGTCGATCAAGTTTTTAACCTTGAGCTCTAGCGTTTGTTTGCTGGTCTTGGATTTCTTCAAGTCTTGCTCCAAAGTTTCTTTCTCACGACGGCAACTCTAATTCTCCCTCTATATTCTTCAACAGGTCATTCTGATTGCTACCCTCGGCTATCATTTCTCCAAATGCAGTCTCAAAATGATTAGAAAGCATGGAAGTCCAAAGATTGTAGGTCTTCATCGCAACCAAACTCTGCCGAGGACCCATCTTTGTTACTCGGTCTACATCACTGGAGAATGAAATTTGATTCAAAGCTTTGTTAAAGGGATACCGGACATCCCAAGCCGTCTTCACAAGACCGCTAGCCGTTCCATCCTTAATCTTCTTCACCTCCAATATTTTCCTCCAAGGAGCATCCTCACTACAAGAAAAGCTTGTTTTAGCCACCAGCAATTGCCACGGAGCTTATTCCGTCAGTAATTTGCCACGGATTTGCGACGGCATGAGTAAAAATAGAGGCGCGAAATTTCCCGCTGGTGTTTGCCACGGATTTGCCACGGACATGTGAAAGGACAGAAATTTGCCACGGAGATGCCGTGGCAAATCCGTGGCAACCAATTGATCATAATAAAAAGAGCCCGATAATCAGAACGTCTCCCTTAAACAATCAAACAATCAAACGCTCTCTCCTCCTTAGTCTCCTCTCCGACCTCCAACCCTCCACCCTCCACCCTCCTCCGCCCTCCTCCGAGAGACACGTTCTCCCTCCGCCCTCCTTCGATCGTTCTCACTCTCCACCCACACACCTCCAGCGCAGTCGCCATTCACCAAAACCCTAATGATTTGAACCCTTACGTTTTAACCCTAACAACTTGTCCATGGTGCTTCTCTCTTCGTCACAACGAGGTATTTCTCTCGAACGATTCTCGAAAATCACCGGTCCAAGCACGATTATGCTTCTCTATGGATCGATTCTATCGCTGGTTCAAATATATGGTTGTGATTTGAACCCTAACCTTCTGACATGACTTGAACCTAGATACGATTTGAACCCATTCGATTTCTTCACAGCTTCTTCACCAAATCTGAAATGTTTTGGCTTGCTCAATCTCTCGCTCAATCTCTTGGTGAAGAGCATCGCTCAATATCATCACTCTATGAACTAAACCAATTTATTTTTCTAGGTTTTCATTCATTTCATTGATGCAAGAACAGTTTGTGATTTTCCTTCCTCAATCGATGGAGACTTTCAATCATTTTAGTCCTCAATCGATGGAGACTTTCATTGATGATTGGGTAAGTTCTTGGTTTCCTTAAGCCATATTGTTTTTAGAATATAAAAGATCTTCCCCGCATTTTTTTGCTTTACTATTTGAATGGGAGTCTTTGGGGTTAGCATCGGTCTTAATATTTGCTTAACCCACATTATTATCCTGTAAAACCTTGCTTCTTGTCTTTGCTTGAGTTTGAATTGGAGTCATTTTTCTTTCTTGGAACTTATATAGTTATATTTGCTTTTAGGATTAGCAGCGTGTATTGGGAATTTTGGATGAAGTCTTGTCATTATCTTAATTGGTGGCACTTTTACTTTACTTGATACCTTTTAACATCTTATGGAATATGTGTTGCTCGCATATACTATTTAATTTAACATGTTTCCTTTGTTGCGAGAGATGTGATATTTTAGTTGTGCATGTGGCTCATATCATAAATCGTGTTGCCTACTTATGTTTGATGAGGATTTTCTGTTTTGGTTTGTTTGAAAGAATGTGTCATGTAGCAACAGTAAAAACATTACTAAACATCACAATCATTTGGAGCTTTAGAGTTCACTAGTCATCCTTCCATTTAAATATTTTTGTGCATCTTGATTTTCTTGATTTATTCATTCTATTGAAGCTTACGGTCAATTTAATAATTTAGCAATAGGAAAAACATTACTATCAATTTAATTACTTGTGATATTTTTGTGCATCTTGTAGTCATGTTGCACCTCATTTGAGTCAGTTTCCAAATTGGTTGGTTTAACCCAGTACTTGTACTTTGATAAGTTTGAGTTTTTAAATGGTATCATGAATTAACTAGTCGGCTTTTTGCTGTAAGTAATCAAATGCCTGATTTTATTTGTAATCATTCAATACTATATAGTATGTTATATATCAAAACCAGAGAATCTTGAACAAAACAGATATTTTGATGGAAGAGCAACATCTCCCAGTGTTAAACATTTTGTCAGAATGTTCATTGTTTGATTTCAATGTCAAAACATCCTCGGCATCGAAAATTAGCTCTTTAGACTCATCCTTCTGTACTAAGCATTTGAGAATTTATTTGTATTCTGCGCGGTTTTACAAATGGTCTGTAAATGGTTATTGACTTGTTGCTTCCCTTGATTTATGATATGTCCATTATGCATCTTGCTCATTTTATTTTGAGCTGGGGATAGCAGCTTGCATGAATTATCATTTATATTTCGAAAATTAGGATGAGTGAAGTCCTGATATACCACATATGTACTAGCACGCATTTATTTATTACTTGTATTATTACTTGTTTTTGCTAATATAATTAAATAATTAATACTAGTACTACTTGCATACTATAGTGTTTTTGAAGAGTCGTTTAGTTGCTCCATTTTTCATATGCTTTTGAGTCCGATCTTTTCTTCTAAGCAAGACTGGATGAGAACAAATCCTTGATTCGAAGATTGTGGAGAGCTGCACTGCAAGGCAATTTGAGCGAGTGTGCGGAGTAAGAATTAGTCTAATTCTCCTAGCTACCAGTTTATTTTAATTTTGTGTTTTCTTGGATTCCTTTATACTATAAACTAAGTAAGAATTCCTTTATATCTGTTAGTTGATTAATTTGATTTTTGTTATAAAAAAAATGCTAGTTAACTAAATTGGTTTACTGAACATGTATATATAGATTTACAAACATGTAAAAGGAGTAACTTTTTGTTATACGAGAATCTAGAACCGTCCAAATTGTATCTTTAGTTATGATGTGTTAGAAGGAAAAATTGGAAAGAATAGAATGGATATTTGAAAAGACATTGCAAAGTGGAAAGCAAAAGAGAGATACAATTGTCTTGCATGTGCAGATATAGAATTATACATACATACATACATGTTGACTTCTTCTCATGGTTTTATTATTTAATTTCAGGAACCAAGCTAAGCTTCAGAGGAATCGATGTACCTAGCAAAGAATAGTGATTCTCAACCCCAACCACCAACCATGGTGGGTCGTATTATTGAGAGTTACAAATTCAATCTTTGAATCGAATATGAATATCATTCAAATAAATTGTGAAGTAAAAACTTAGTACGATTCTAGTGCAAGTAAATGCAAAAATCCAACATAACTAATTATGAAAAGTTGTTACAACCTAAAACTAACTTTCTAATGGGTATATACATACATACATATGTGTGAGTGTGAGTGTATTCAATATTGTGCATGTGTTAATTATAATTTGATGGTGTGCATCGTGATCGCAGACTCGCATAGACTTTACGGTGGAATGATGCAAAGAAGAAGCAGGAGCACACTACATGCAACAGCGCAAGCACACAAGCACAGCCAGATGACACAAAGAACAACTAATGGTCTGCCACGGTCCTCTCTTTTGTACTCACACAGCAGACCTTTTACGGACTTCAACAAAATTCTCGGCGGCGGTGGTGGAGATTAATCGTTTGCAAAACTAACTCAAAGGTTCCTTCCTACCTCTCTTTCATTCTTCTATTCTATCTGTCTCTTTTCATATCTATAAACCTTATAACTCTCAATGTGATCATTGTTGCAGAAAAAGTGAAGGAGCTAGCTACATGTCAAGTTGAAATCAAAGCCTTACGTGCAAATCAAGCTCGAAGGATAAGGCCATAGAAGAGGTATATATATTTTTAAATGAACCTCTACAAATCTGTCTTGGAACTGGGAAGGAAAATTGATTATCATATATCTAATGCACATGACATGTCATAAGCAAAAAAAACAAAATACTAAGTACCTGTGCCTAGTTACCTAGAACGAAACCCTTCAGCTCTTCACTTCACGCAAACAAAACCCTCAACTCAAGCTTCAATCTTCTTCAATCTGTAAGTATTGTTTTTTTTTTTTGACAACTGTAAGTATTGTTGTTGTTGAATGATTATTTTTGAATCTGAAAATTTTCTTCACAGTTTGGGGATACTGATATTGTTGTTTTTCAATCTGTTATTGTTGTTTTTGAATCTTCCTTTTTCCTTGCTTGCAGTGGCGTGAGTGACGACCGAATGTTCAATTTGGATACTGATACCGAAATAGTTAAACTGAATCATTTTCCCCAATTTTGAGGTTTTGAGCCTCTCATAAAGGTGAATATTGAATGAATAATATTGGTCTCTCATAATTTAATCTCTTAAATGTTGTTGATAATTGATTGGTATGTCTCTTGACTAAGGAACTCATAACACCTTTTCTTGGTCATGCCGAACTACAGTGGTTACTTAAGCCCATAGAGATGATCATACAACTACTTTAAATGTTTATCGCCTTAAATATTTTTAGTATCTAATTATTCTTGTTTGATCTGTTTTGAGTAGTTCTTTGCTTGCTTCCGATGGTTTGAAAGCATGGGAAATACTCAAGGGAAGACCAAAGTGGTTTCGATCTAATACTTACGTAGTAGATTTGCCATCCATATCTGGCTATGCACTTCTCACACTAATTATGGAGCATGAGATTTGCAAAAGCATCCTGTCATAAGTATGATATCAGAGATAAATCTTCTACTGTTTCATCGATTTTCCACTTTATTTAGTCCATTTATTAATTATTCATCCTTTTTAATGCTTTTCCAGTGATGTCCTCGCACGATTCAATTAACACAAGATACAAATGCATGTTTGGAGGTCTTTGTTGACTATCTTGTTAAGCCCCTTAGAAAAAATGAACCGAGGAATTTGTGCAAAGATGTTTGGAGAAGACAAGCGAAGAAGGCTCGCCGCTCTCATTTTTCGCTTTTTTCCTTTTTCTCTTGAATGTTCTTTCACAAAAATGATTGAATTTCAACTTATGAATGGTTGATGTCCCAAATTTTATTTTTCTTAGCTTACTTGATGATGAAAATTGAAACATGAGGATTGTTTTGTGCTTTTGATGAAGAAAGTCATATTACGCTTAATTATCGGAAAAAAAATGTTATTTACTATTTAAGTACTGAAATTTGAGTTTTGCATTGAAGGGCCCCACTTTAATTATTCGCACAGGGCCTCTGTTTTGTTTGGGCCGGCCCTGCTTATTATACCATGCATGCTACAATAGAAAACTATGCAGTTACATAATTATTTTCAGTATAATTATTACAAAATATATGAATAGTTGTAATTCACTTTCACCTGTTCCAGTTGAGAAATGAAATCAGTAAACTGGACGAGAGATTTCGAGTTACAGAGGATCATCTTAAACAAAAGGTGCAATGATCTGGTACTAGTATTTTTTGGAAGTATATATGAACCCTGTCCAAAAAAGCTAGACACTAAAATGCATGTTTTCAAAATCAATTTTATGCAGAATCTAGAAATCAAGAGACAGAAAGATGAAAAGAAAGATGCATTGGCTGCACAATATGCAGCAGAAGCAACACTTAGAAGGGTGCATGCAAATCAAAAGGATGAAGATTCTGCTTCGATTGATAATGTCATTGCTCCTCTGAAAAGTTGAGATTAAAATGTATAAGAACGAGGTACAATATACAAATAGTACAATTGAGATTTTTACGAGGTAGTTAATAAATCATATATATCATTATGATAATGATTAGTTTGTTAGCCTTAGAGTCATCTATAAGCTGTCATATAGTTGATCGATTATAGAGACTATCTATTTCGTATATAAGCACATCAATGTACTTCACAATTCAATCAATAAAGAAAACAATATCATTTCAATGATTGAAATTCTAACAAAGATATGAAGTACTTTAATTAATTCTAACAATATCATTTCAATGAGCCTTTGCAAGTTGGAGTAGTAGGAAACTATTGCTCCATTTATTTTTTTAATTTTTTTTTAAAAATTTGCGGACGGATTTGCCACGAAAATTGCCACAGTTTGCGGCGAAAATTTGCCCGCGATTTTGCGACGGAAAAAATTTGCCACGGATTTGCGACGGAAAAATTTGCCGCAGATTTATGACGGAAACATTTGCCACGGAAATTCCGTGGCAAACGATTTCGCGACAGCGTTTTTGCCACCAATTTTTGTTAAAAGTGGCAAATCCGTGGCAAATGTTGTTTTGCCACGGAAATTTGTACATTTGCCACGGAAATGTCCGTGGCAAATCAACGATTTTCTTGTAGTGCCTCGGTTACATCCACATCAGCTTGAACCCCGGCTTCCACCATTTTCCCAACAGTAGGGGACCCTCCAGCGTCGATGGTGGACTTTGGTTTCTTGGTAGGAGGCAGCTGAGAGGTCCGATGAGAACTTGATTTTCTTTTCTCAGGAGCGTCGGAATTCTTATCACCAGCATTCTTGGAGGGAGTTCCATTTCCCTTAGAATCGCTACCTCCAGTTCCAGTATTTTTGGTAGTGTCAATACTGACAGTATGTTGCGCCCGAAAAAGTCCCCGAGGGGTTTTCTTCGTTTACAACTTTTTTTGAACAATGAAGTCGCCACCAATATTTTTTTATAAGGAAAATATTGAAGAAAAACCTTTTTGGGAAGGCAGATGGTCTTTTGGAAAACTTAAAGATTTGGGTTTGGGTCGGTTAGGCATGGGAAGGTATTAGCACCCACACCTCCTTTCTACCGAAAGGAACCTTTAATTAATGTGTGGTCTTTGTGTGTTGATTTGAAAAATACTTTTATTTGCCTCTTTTGAAAAGACTTAATGAATTTTTATTTGCGGCGCTTGACGAGAGTTAGCCGCTTTGGGTTTTTTTTGAAAGGAAAAATGTTTTTAGTTTGTTGTGCTTGACGGAGGGGATCCGCTCCTACGTATCTCCAGGTGCGATGGAGAATTCAAAGCTACGTAGTTCTAAGTTTTGGTTTTATTTTGTTTAATTGTGAAATTGAGCTTTCGTGATGATCAATTGAGCGAAGGCTCCAAGTGACCACCATTAGTACTCCATTGTTAATGATCATGCAAGCAAAGGCTTCGCAAGACCACTAACAAAGTTTTTCGATTTATTTAAAGTCTTTAGAAAAATTAGGCGTTCATGATGATCAATTGAGCAAAGACTCCAAGTGATCACCACTAGTTCCTCATTGCCAATGATTATGCAAGCAGAGGCTTCGCAAAACCATTAACAAAGTTTTTTGATTTATTGAAAATATTTAGAAAAATTAGGCATTCATGATGATCAATTGAGCAAAGGCTCCAAGTGATCACCACTAGTTCCTCATTGTCAATGATTATGCAAGCAGAGGCTTCGCAAAACCATTAACAAAGTTTTTTTTGATTTATTGAAAATAATTAGAAAAATTAGGCATTCATGATGATCAATTGAGCAAAGGCTCCAAGTGATCACCACTAGTTCCTCATTGTCAATGATTATGCAAGCAGAGGCTTCGCAAAACCATTAACAAAGTTTTTTTGATTTATTGAAAATAATTAGAAAAATTAGGCATTCATGATGATCAATTGAGCAAAGGCTCCAAGTGATCACCACTAGTTCCTCATTGTCAATGATTATGCAAGCAGAGGCTTCGCAAAACCATTAACAAAGTTTTTGATTCATTGAGAAATTATTTGAGTTGAAAAAGAATTAAAACGAGGTGAAAATTGAAAAATGGGGTGTTACTAGTTCTGGGGCAATTGATGTGAGAGGTCACGCCGCCCTCTGCTCCTACATACCCCTTGGTGGGGGATCAAATCACATGTAGTTCTTGATATAAAATATTTGTGTGTTGGGTATTTTTTAATTTAACATTTTGGTAAGAGAGAAATTAGTTGCAAGACAGTAATAATAGGGTACAGTTAGTAACAGAGTCGTATTATTAATAATGAGGTGTGAAAATAGAAGCCCAATTTGTTTCTGAGTTATGGGCTAGTTTTAAAAGGGAGGTGTATGTTTTGAGACATAGGGTGTTATCATGAGTCAAGTAAAAATAATTTAAAACTAATAACAAATTAGGGGAAGGGGCGCGTATGTTGCAAGCTGATTGCAACATCAGGTTGATTCATTTTAAATAACTAAATACAGTACCAAGTTAAAGAAATAATAAAAAATGGAATAAAAATAATGAGGTATAAAAGGAAAACAATAACCTCAAAGACCTAATTCCTTCACTTCCTCCCCTTTAAGCGCCGCACACCAAGGGGAAAGAGAGAGAAACTTTGAAGATGAGAGAGAGAAGAAAGGAAGATGAGAGAGAGAGTGCTTGTGAGAGTGAGAGAGAAAAATCGAAGCTTCCATGGTTAGCAGAGGGTGATGGGTCGCGATGAGAGGGGAGAGAGACGTCGCCGGGAGGAGACCTTGTGGTAGCGCGTGGCGCGTAGATGGCACGGTGGTGAGTTTTTCCGGCGGTGTTTAGGTTGGGATTCAAGCCGTTTTCGCAGTGATTATTCGGGTTTCGGCTCGGTTTTGATTCGGTTTGGGGGAGGGAGGCTTCGTGGTGGTTCGCCGGAGATTCACCGGAGAAGACGAACGGAGCTCCGGCTTCGTCTTCACGGTTTGTTTTTTTATCTCATTTTCTAATCCATTTATAACCTGAGTACTTGTTTTTTCTTAATTTGATTCTAAAGTCCTACATCTTTTCTAAACAACACAAATTCTCTATCCTTTAACTCTCCCTTTTTTTTGTCCTAGTTCTAACGTATGGACTAATTAATCAGATACTTGGCAAAATGAACATACACTTAGTATTTACATATTTCAACTATTTACATGTTCAAAGTGTTAAAAGAGGTAAGAAGCACTAACTGGTCTCTGAAGATAATAAAAACAGATCTCGTTGTTTATGGTTATACATTCGCTATTGAACCCCTGCTCTTCCTTGCTCCCCAGAAAAAATCAGATCTAGAGTCTCAGTGATTAGGGTTTCAATGCAAAACCCTAATCTTTCGTTTTTTTCTGATTTTCGAGGTCTTTTCTGCCTTTTTATAGTTGAAATTTAGGTCTCAGCATTGATTACGGTTTGATCGGGCTTTGACTTATTTTTCAGGTTTTGGAGCGGATCGAGCCCCGGCTACTTGAGAAGCGACTATTTGTTGAACCGGTTCTTTCTTCTTTGCCTTACGTTGTTTATTATTTTTTTTTTATGATTTAATTGTTTTTGTACATGTTATTATTTTTTGTATTTTTCTGACACTTGGACATTTGAACTCTCCTAATTTGTAATAAAAATTAAATAGATTCTTTTTGACATTTTGGATTATACATATATACTCAAAATAAATTAAGCGCACAAGATAAGATTAATAATAAGAAAAAGAGTCGGGCCAAACACAAAGACGAGAACAGGCCCGATCAGACAAATACGCTAAAACGAGACCTAAAATAGAAGAAATGAGCTCATTAACTAAAAACACTAAAATCGACTCAGAATTGTATTCTTAAGCCTGAATTGAAAAGACGAGCTACATTTCTAGAAAAAACAACTTTTGGTAGACCTACTTATGTATGATTAAACCCAAATACGAAGATTAAATTGAAGAACGCATGCGAAAAGATCGATCATTCGCGTTCTGCCTAATTTAAACAACGGTATTTTGATTTAATTGAGTTGGATAAGCGAAATTGTCTAAACTTAAAAGAGGCGGACAAAATTAGGGTATTATTTTGCCTCTTTATTTCACATTTCGCCAAAAATATGAATTGGCCTTTTCATATTTGTTGGTGAAATGGAAATAAAGATATAGAAATAATACTAATTTTGTCCGCTTTAGAAAAGTTCAAATCTTTTGTTATTTTCCTTTTGAAAGAGGGTTAACACTTGTCGCATTAACGAAAGCAATAAATTGGAAAAAGCGGTAACTTGGGAAAAACGGTAAATTGGGAATTCGGAGGTTGCCTAAAACCTTTTAACGGACTCTCGTCGAGTCCGAGCTCTGGGGTGGCCTTTTCGAGCGGCCGATCAATATCAAGTCCGGAACTGATTTGATCAATGGATTTACGCCTGTGCCTTAGGGTGACACAACTAATCCAGAAGGACTTAACGAAGTCGATGGATCCATCGCGTGCTCGCATGCGATGTTGTGATCTGTGGAAGGAGTTCACTAACTCTGAAGGAGTTCACTAACTCTGGGTTGATGGAGTTTACGAACTCTGGATTGATGGAGCTTACGAACTCTGGGGGTGGCCTTTTCGAGCGGCCGATCAACATCAGGTCCGGAACTGATTTGATCAATGGATTTACGATGTGCTTTAGGCTGACACAACTAATCCGAAGGACTTAACGGTTCGATGGATCCATCGCGTGCTCGTACACGATGTTGTGATCTGTGGAAGGAGTTCACTAACTCTGAAGGAGTTCACTAACTCTGGGTTGATGGAGTTTACGAACTCTGGATTGATGGAGCTTACGAACTCTGGGGGTGATGGAGTTTACGAACTCTGGGTTGATGGAGTTTACGAACTCTGGATTGATGGAGTTTACGAACTCTGGGTTGATGGAGTTTACGAACTCGGTGCTGAGGGAGTTTACTAACTCAGTGCTGATGGTGATTTTCTAAAAATGGGATTCTTGGGACTCTCGGGTCCGAAGTAACTTTTCTCTTGAATGGTGCGTGAAATGCATGCACTTGGGTATTTGAGTGCATATGAATGCAATGATCGATTTTGGTGGGATGCTTCTTCTGTTTGATTTATCATTCTCTTCTTTTTTGTTATTCTTTCGCTCTTCTGAGATGCGAACTTGAAAGCGTAATGTACTGTTTGATGCCATGGGGTGATGAATGGTATGGATGATATGAGAACGACGAATGATATGAGGATGTTGTGTTCTTTTGTGTTTGCTTCTTCTTTGTAGTTTATGAGATGCAAATATCAACATAATGCTTTGATGTTTGAATGCGAGTGTATGCGGTGATTGATGCTTTGATGAATGGAATGCTCCTATTCTAACTTCTGTTTGTTTCTTTTTTGCTTCTTCTATGAAATGCAAACATTAATATGATGCAATGCTCTGATGTTTGATGCAATGATTTTTTCTTTTTCTTTTATGGAAATGCTAGCATTAATGTGATGCCAATGCAATGAAAAGATTTTCGCTTTTTCTCCTTTACTATTTTGCTCTATGAAATGCAAGTATGAATATGGTGCAACTGACATGGACCGTTTTTTTCTTTTTGCTATGTGATGAATGCAAAAAATGTGAAGATGCAAATGTAATGCTTTGATGCATATGCCATAATGAATAGATTGAAATGCCTAGATGCATGAGGTGTACATTTTTGTGATGATGAGATGTGAGACTTTGGATGCAAGGAATTGAGATGATTATTGACCATTCTGTTGAAAAATTGCATTTGATTCAAACTCTGGTGTTCTCAAGGTTTTTATTTACAAACAATCTCACTTGTTTTCTCTTTCTTTCCATGATGACTGAATTTTAGATATCACGTAAACAACTTGTGTTCTCTCTTCTTGAAGCATTGTCTAGCAAGCATGCATGGAAGTGCAAATGTGAATGAACGAGTCAGTTAACTTGGAATTGGTTTAGGGCATGGACATTTATGGCAAGTGAAGGAATGACAGACATTGCCGAAGCTCATGAGGGATCAAGAGATACAAGATTGCCCCAATTCAGGTCTTTGATGAGTGAATAACTTGCCCCTGTCTAGTGGTGACACCAACTAGGGGTGTAGGAGATGATGAATTGGGAATGCTTCGGCTTTTGAAATGAAGGGTGGAGCAAAAGAGATTTTGTCTCAACCCATAAAGTTTGATGTTGCCCTACCATAACAAAGACAAAGTCGCCTCAATTAGAATGACAAGGCCTTGTTTAGGATAGTGAGTTGAGAGATTGCCCTGGTGAGGTTTTATGAGATGAAGGAATGGGAACGCACTTGCCCCACTTTCGAATGACATCTCAAATGGTTTCTTTGAGTGAGGTTGTGAAAGGTGACAGAGTTATGGTGATGGTTATGAACTGAGAATGATATATGAATGGGGTGGGCAATGAACAAACCTCCCCAAAGTCGAGCGGAGTGAGAGGTGAGGGGAATGCCCCCTAGTACACACTTTTGGTTCTCTTTAAGAACAACTCAAATGCAATGAAAGTTTTGACTTTTTAGTATGAGGAGAGGCTCCACTTGGTGACCACTAAACCTTGTTTTAATGCAACATGAATGCATCTTGGAGTGCAAGTCCTTCTTCTTCTTTTTTTTTATTGTTTGTTTTTTTTGTTTTTGTTTTTGTTTTTTTATTTGAGCAGCTTTCTTCTTTCTGCTTGTTTGTTTTTTCCTTTTGAGCAAACACGTCGTAAATGGATAAACATATTTGTCCTAAGATTAAAACTTGAGAAAACGAAAGCAATCAGTCATTGATCGGAATGGACTTTTTAGGGTTGTGATGTGGAGAAGAGGATGATTGAGCTTAATGAATTGTTTGGGGTTGATGGGGAGAATGGGTCTTGTTTGGTGTTGGCCGATGGTCAATGGTTTATGAAGGAAATGATTATTAGGTTTGATGAGGTGTTTGAAGGTTATTAGGTTTGATGAGGTGCAGGAAATGGTTATTAGGTTTGATGAGGTGCTTGAAGGTTTTATGAAAGAAAAGATGGTTAAACCCAATGAATTGAGGGCCTTTTTGAAAGGGAAATGATTGAACCCATTGAATTTGAGGGCCTTGAAGGGAGCTCTTATGCTTCATGGCAAAATGTATTGACTCTTAATTTATACTCCCTTTGTCTTCCTTTCTTTGTTTTGGGATTCTCCTTTTGAAACTCTGTTATTCCCTCCTTTTGTGAATTTCCTTTCCTTTTGACTTGGGTGAAAATGATATACCATCTTTGATGTGGAACTAACCCTCGTCTAGGGTGTGGGGATATCTTGGGCTTTTCTCGGCTTAAGATGGGTAACAAAGGGTATTTTTGTGATTTTGAATCTTTGGCTTAAGAGGGGTAGGAAATGGACTTCCTGGGATTTTAGGTTTTTGAGGGTATGGAGAGATGACCAAATTTCCTTTCAAATCCCGATTGCTTATTTCTGTGAGACTTAACTTTAGGACAATGATTCATCTATCTTCCGTGTTTGCTTTGCTTTTTTTTTTTTTTTTTTTTTTTTTTTTTTTTTTTTTTTGCCCTAATTTTTGTCTGGACCGCTCTTTGCGAGTTCTCAATCCACCGGGCGCTCTTTTTTGCCTAGGCCACCCTTTGCGGGTTTTCAACCTAGCGAGCTTATTTTATCTTTTTTACTTATTATATACCTTTTTTAGAAAGACTTGCACTAATGGAATATGATCTTGACAAGGAAAATTAGTGACCACGAATTGCCTCGGCATGGAGGACTTAAAGTGTTAGCGAGAATGAACCAAAAAGTCAAGTATGTACTGATGGGAGAAAAATATGCGCTTTAGGGGTGGACGGGGCGGGATTAGACTTGGATGGGGAATGATGATAATTGAAGGAAATTGACTGACTCAAACAAGAGAAACTGCACGTAGCATGCATACTTACTAGAAGAACACTTCACAGAGAGTTAACATTGGTTAAAACATGATGTAAAAACTTTTTGATGATGCTCTGTTTGATCTTTTATCATGGAATGGATGAGATGCAATGCTTTTTGACGGAAATACAAATGAGCTATTGATGTGAAAAAGCGAGGGCCTTGGAACACCTTGAGTTTGCAAACGAGTAAGGGTAAACTTTTCCAAAAAGAAAGATTACTTAGCAAGAACATCTCGTCTCTCATCACAACATTTTTGTTGTATGCAATGCATGGATGAAAACATTATGATGCATACATGATGAAAATGAAATGCATGAAAGCATGTTCACTTGAAAAGTGTGATTATTCTAAAAGTTTTTTTTTTTTGATGTTTTCTTTTTATGCAGGACGAAATATGAAATGTCAATGCATTTTTGGATGATGAATGATGCAAGAACGATGCTTCTTTCAAAATGATATAGAGGCAAGACAAGATATGAAATGCCGATGCCTTTTTGGATGATGATGATGCAAGAATGATGTTTCTTTTGAGAATGATTTTTATAGAGGCAAGACAAGATATGAAATGCCGATGCCCCCTTTTCTTTTGAATGATAAGAGGTGCAGGGATGATGCTTTTTTCCTAAATGATGATTTTTTAGAGGCAAGGCAAAGTATGAAATGCCAACGCCCCTTCCCTTTTCTTTTGAATGATGAAAGATGCAAGAATGGTGATATGAGGCAACTGATTGTCGTTACCCTGAGTAACCTGCATGAAACATTGAGTGGATCCTGACCCAATACTTCACACAATATATCTTCAAACGTTTCGACAATTAGTTGACTCAACTTAATTTCCTACTTGAAAATAAAACACGTGTGACTGGGTCAAAGTGCCCTGATATCGTAGAGTAACATCTCAAATTTGTAGTCGACAAACAAATTTGAGATATTACCCTTCGTCGTTCAAAGGTGCACTTCTACCCATTAAGCCATCACATGAGAAAATTTTTCTTTGTTTCAAAGGATGCATGCGCGGGGAGAAATGATGTATTCGAACAAAGTGATGAGGATAATGAAATGATGCCTGAATGCTATATTTTGAATGAATTTGATGATGATTTTTGTTCATGATTATGAATGAGATGCTTATGCAATGCGGATGATGATTGCTTATGGTTTTCATTTTTCTTATGTAATGAAAATGAAATGTGTGATGCTTACAATTACTTTCCTAATGTATGAGAGATATTGAATGGAGATGCATATGAAATGAGGCGTTAATGTTTAGTTTTTCATGATGCGTGAAAAATGAAAACAATAATGCATGAGACGCATGTATGAATTTTAATGATATAGAGAAAAATGCATGTATGAATTTTATCGAGTTTTTGTTTTATGCAATGCAAATGATGATGTATGCATGATGATGATGCTCTATGCAAGATAAATGAAAGAGGTTTTATTCAAGTTTTTTGGAAGATGCGGGTCGTACGTGGCTTCATATGGACCTAGTAAGGGAAAGACTACAACGGCACTCTTTTCTCTTTTTTGAAAAGGGTGAACCACATGTTGCCCTGCACGGACCAGTAAAAAAAAAAAAAAAAAAAAAAAAAAAAAAGCTACAACGACAGCTCTTTCTCTATTTTCTCTTCTTTTGAAAAATCTCCTTCTCCCTTTTTCGAAAACATGCCTAAATTACAATGCAACACACAATTAGGTATGCCCCTTGTGTCCTACGAAGGGTGGGAATCCTAGGGTCTAAAGTCGATTTAAAAGGGTAATCCTCCCATGTAGGTTCTAATCACTTCTCACAATGGCAACCAAGAGCTAAAGTCTCTCTCATGATGACAATCACAATCGTAGAAAGCTACCGAAGTGTGAGGCATCATGACAAAGCGCACTCTTGGGCGGAACTTTCATGAGAGCCATATGGACAAAGGTCTACGAATGGCGAGTCACTAATCGTTCCCACTCTCCTAGGTTTTCGTTCGGACTTGGGTTTTAGGCCCCACTCAATGCTCACAAGTATAGGTGTGTGAAGTGTGTGTTGAGGGCACGATACCTAGAAATAACTACCCTTCCCCACTGCAAATGAAAACCCAAAACAGTCCGGATAAAAGCAAACAATAACATGTTGTCTACCCTAGGGTTCAATATCAAGTAAGCTAGCTTAGGGTTTCAACAACAATCAAATGCATTGCTTACCTCAAGAAAGGGAGCTGAGAAGAGGGGATCATGATAGAATTGAGGAGAAATGTATGAGCTTACATTGAAGAAAGGGAGCAAAGAAGAAGGGAACATGATTGGGATTGGGGAAATGCATGAGGGTACTAAGAACATAAGCAAAAAGGAGAAAGGAAAAACAAACCTGGAAGAAGAGGAAACAAATGGACCTGCATACAACATGATAAAAAAGAAAAGGAAACCGAAAAGGGATAGAAGCAAACAAAGTATTCAAATCAAATTAAATAGCACATTAAACCACACATTTAATTAGTTAGGCTCGACCCACTTAAAAAAAGAAAAGTCCCCAGTGAAGTCGCCAGCTGTTGCGCCCGAAAAAGTCCCCGAGGGGTTTTCTTCGTTTACAACTTTTTTTGAACAATGAAGTCGCCACCAATATTTTTTTTATAAGGAAAATATTGAAGAAAAACCTTTTTGGGAAGGCAGATGGTCTTTTGGAAAACTTAAAGATTTGGGTTCGGGGGTCGGTTAGGCATGGGGAAGGTATTAGCACCCCACACCTCCTTTCTACTGAAAGGGAACCTTTAATTAATGTGTGGTCTTTGTGTGTTGATTTGAAAAATACTTTTATTTGCCTCTTTTGAAAAGACTTAATGAATTTTTATTTTGCGCTTGACGAGAGTTAGCCGCTTTGGGTTTTTTTTGAAAGGAAAAATGTTTTTAGTTTGTTGTGCTTGACGGAGGGGATCCGCTCCTACGTATCTCCAGGTGCGATGGAGAATTCAAAGCTACGTAGTTCTAAGTTTTTGGTTTTATTTTGTTTAATTGTGAAATTGAGCTTTCGTGATGATCAATTGAGCGAAGGCTCCAAGTGACCACCATTAGTACTCCATTGTTAATGATCATGCAAGCAAAGGCTTCGCAAGACCACTAACAAAGTTTTTCGATTTATTTAAAGTCTTTAGAAAAATTAGGCGTTCATGATGATCAATTGAGCAAAGACTCCAAGTGATCACCACTAGTTCCTCATTGCCAATGATTATGCAAGCAGAGGCTTCGCAAAACCATTAACAAAGTTTTTTGATTTATTGAAAATATTTAGAAAAATTAGGCATTCATGATGATCAATTGAGCAAAGGCTCCAAGTGATCACCACTAGTTCCTCATTGTCAATGATTATGCAAGCAGAGGCTTGCAAAACCATTAACAAAGTTTTTTTGATTTATTGAAAATAATTAGAAAAATTAGGCATTCATGATGATCAATTGAGCAAAGGCTCCAAGTGATCACCACTAGTTCCTCATTGTCAATGATTATGCAAGCAGAGGCTTCGCAAAACCATTAACAAAGTTTTTTTTTGATTTATTGAAAATAATTAGAAAAATTAGGCATTCATGATGATCAATTGAGCAAAGGCTCCAAGTGATCACCACTAGTTCCTCATTGTCAATGATTATGCAAGCAGAGGCTTCGCAAAACCATTAACAAAGTTTTTGATTCATTGAGAAATTATTTGAGTTGAAAAAGAATTAAAACGAGGTGAAAATTGAAAAATGGGGGTGTTACTAGTTACGGGGCAATTGACAGAGGTCGGCCGCCCTCTGCTCCTACATACCCCTTGGTGGGGGATCAAATCACATGTAGTTCTTGATATAAAATATTTGTGTGTTGGGTATTTTTTAATTTAACATTTTGGTAAGAGAGAAATTAGTTGCAAGACAAGTAATAATAGGCATGCTTATTAATGTAGTCGTATTATTAATAATGAGGTGTGAAAATAGAAGCCCAATTTGTTTCTGAGTTATGGGCTAGTTTTAAAAGGGAGGTGTATGTTTTGAGACATAGGGTGTTATCATGAGTCAAGTAAAAATAATTTAAAACTAATAACAAATTAGGGGAAGGGGCGCGTATGTTGCAAGCTGATTGCAACATCAGGTTGATTCATTTTAAATAACTAAATACAGTACCAAGTTAAAGAAATAATAAAAATGGAATAAAAATAATGAGGTATAAAAGGAAAACAATAACCTCAAAGACCTAATTCCTTCACTTCTCTCCCTTTAAGCGCCGCACACCAAGTGGGAAAGAGAGAGAAACTTTGAAGATGAGAGAGAGAAGAAAGGAAGATGAGAGAGAGAGTGCTTGTGAGAGAGAGAGAGAGAAAAATCAAGCTTCCATGGTTTAGCAGAGGGTGATGGGTCGCGATGAGAGGGAGAGAGAGACGTCGCGGAGGAGAGAGCCTCAGTGGCGGCGGCGGCAGAGATGACGACGGTGGTGAGTTTTTTCCGGTGTTTCCGGTTCATTCAAGCCGTTTCCGCAGGTGATTATTCGGGTTTCGGCTCGGTTTTGATTCGGTTTGGGGGAAGGAGGCTTCGTGGTGGTTCGCCGGAGATTCACCGGAGAAGACGAACGGAGCTCCGGCTTCGTCTTCACGGTTTGTTTTTTTATCTCATTTTCTAATCCATTTATAACCTGAGTACTTGTTTTTTCTTAATTTGATTCTAAAGTCCTACATCTTTTCTAAACAACACAAATTCTCTATCCTTTAACTCTCCCTTTTTTTTGTCCTAGTTCTAACGTATGGACTAATTAATCAGATACTTGGCAAAATGAACATACACTTAGTATTTACATATTTCAACTATTTACATGTTCAAAGTGTTAAAGAGGTAACCGAAGCACTAACCTGGTCTCTCAAGATAATAAAAGCAGATCCGTTGTTTATGGTTATCTGCATCGCTGCTATTGAACCCCGCTTCTTCCTTGCTCCCCGTAAAAATCGGATCTAGAGTCTCGGTGATTAGGGTTTCAATGCAAAACCCTAATCTTTCGCTTTTTTCTCGATTTTCGAGGTCTTTTCGCGCTTTTTATAGTTGAAATTTAGGTCTCAAAGATTGATTACGGTTTGATCGGGCTTTGACTTATTTTTCGAGTTTTGGAGCGGATCGGACCAGCTACTTGGAGAAGCAATTCTTGAACCCCGATTTCTTCTTTGCTTACGTTGTTTATTATTTTTTTATGATTTAATTGTTTTTGTACATGTTATTATTTTTTGTATTTTTCTGACACTTGGACATTTGAACTCTCCTAATTTGTAATAAAAATTAAATAGATTCTTTTTTGACATTTTTGGATTATACATATATACTCAAAATAAATTAACTGCACAAGATAAGATTAATAATAAGAAAAAGAGTCGGGCCAAACACAAAGACGAGAACGGGCCCGATCAGACAAATACGCTAAAACGAGACCTAAAATAGAAGAAATGAGCTCATTAACTAAAAACACTAAAATCAACTCAGAATTGTATTCTTAAGCCTGAATTGAAAAGACGAGCTACATTTCTAGAAAAAACAACTTTTGGTAGACCTACTTATGTATGATTAAACCCAAATACGAAGATTAAATTGAAGAACGCACGAAAAGATCGATCATTCGCGTTCCTGCCTAATTTAAACAACGGTATTTTGATTTAATTGAGTTGGATAACTGAAATTGTCTAAACTTAAAAAGGGCGGACAAAATTAGGGTATTACACAGTATACCCCTGCTTCTGCCTCTGCTCCTCTCGGATCCTCCTTCTCTCTTCAACGCTGAGTTTTGAAATTCCGAACAATCATTTCGAAGCTTCTAAAATTATTTTTGGAGTTGGAATGCACTTTTTTGGACAAACTAGGGTTTTTCAGTGCAAAAGGGTATTTTGGTCATTTTTCACAACAGGATGATTTTCTCGTCAAAAATATGCATCCACAAAAAGTACATTTTATTCTATCAAGAATGATTTTTGTACAATTTTTAGAGAGAAGATCCTAGTCCAAAATAATTAAAAGTGTATTTTCTCCATTTTTATTGCATAAAAAAAAACTAAAAGACCATTAAATATTCCCCAATTATTAAATGACAATTTTGGTTGTCTAGAATAATTGGGGAGGCTATTTTATGGTGCCCAAAAACATGTAACACATTTTCAATGGGTGCACTCTTATTTGCATGCCCAAAATTCAAAATTCAAAATTCAACAAGAAGGAAGTGTCTCGATAAGACAAAAAGGCCAAAACAAGTTTTTTTTTTTTTTTCCTTCCCATGTTCAGCCCATGCCTCTCTCTCTCTCCTTTTCAATAAAAATCATCTACACTCTTCTATTTCTTACTCCTTAAGAATAGATTTGATATTATCCTCAACTTTTCCCCTTTTGGTAAATACTCTCACCCACTCACACTCACCCCTTCACCAAAAAATGCAAAGTTCCCTCTTTAGTAACATTTCCTCACAAATATACCCTTAACCCTATTCTAGATCATATCCCACATGATCCTTTATTCCAAAAATAGATTTTTTTTCTTTTCACAAATCCTCCTTTCTTATGCGCCACTCCACTCCCTTCTCACCCTCACTTGTGTTTTCTCATTGCCCCTAATCCATGTGCATTGCAATCCTAGCCCTTGATTTAAATTCTATCTCAAATCTCAATGGTTTGCAAAAGCACAATGTCCCATATACCCTTAATTTTGCATCTCATATAAAACCCAAAATAAGAGACCATTAAAGGGGGCTCTCTCTCATTTTTACCCTAGCACACAATACTCTCCTCCCCTCTCTCTCTCAAGGCCGAAACCTCTCCTCCCTTCTCCACCCAATTTCTTCAAAAATCAAACACCAAAACTTGATAACCCTTCATCTATTCCATAAATCCCCTTCTAAGCTTCCATAATCATCCAAGTTTCATTAAAAATCCACCAAGAGAAGAAGATTTGCGTGAGGGTCTAGCTTGTTGGAGGTGTTCTTCAAGTGTTCTTGCTCCTATTTTGCATTCTTCTTCTTTTTCTAGTAGGATCTAGAGGTAAGCCTAATATCTTTTGCATTTCCTTTAGTTTTTAGCATGTAGATCTTTCTTCTACTCCTCTTCCCTCTCTCAAAGAGGCTTAGAGGGCTCATTTCAAACATTATGACAAGGACATTGGGAGCCTTGGGTGTTTGTGATGAGTCATTGGCCTTGATGGGAGCATTCTTGTGTTTTAACTATTGAAGTTTGCATTTTCACACTCATTTTCCCACTTTTCTTTAAATAAACCATCATTTCATAAATAAAGAGCTTTCACATATCATATGTTTCATGTTAATCTTGCATCTTCTTCTTCATAGCATGGTGTGTGAATTGATTTTGGTTTGATTTTGAGACATAACATGGAATGATAATTTAGGGTTTAATCTTGTGTCTTGTTCTATGTGTTGATTGTGCATTTTGGTATGAAATAATTTATTAATCTAAGCATATATAGTTTCGGCCTTAGAGGCTTTGTTGTGCTCATTTTTGTGCTTAAAATGTGTTGTTTGATCTTGTGTAGATGAGTGTAATTGTGTCAATGTGTTTTTAACTTTTAACCACTCACTCACTTTTTACTTTACCACTCACTAACCTTTTTACCTAAAATATAAACATTTTACCATTTTCATTTTTTCCCATTTCACTTAATTGTTACCACAACATTTTTACCATTTCATTAATTATTTACTTTCACCATTTCTTTAATCTTTTACTTCATTCCATTTATCATTTTTACCAATTCACCTCACTAAACATGTTTTTACCTCCTTGCATTCATGAACTTTCACCATAGTATTTTCATATCACTTCATTTCATTCTTACTATCGCATTAAGCATTTACTCTTATCATCTCATTAAGCATTTTTACTTTTACCACTTCATTAAACTTTTTATATCATCTCATTTAACTTTTACACTTTGCATTTCATTTATTTGCATCACTTATGTGACACATTCTTATGTTTGCACATTAATCCTTGCATGCTTTCATATACTCACATGTTCATACATTCATACATGCTTAGGCCTATTGCGTTTTCTTACCTTATCACATGCTCATGCATTCATTAATTCTATGTTTAGCATTCATTCACATGTTCATGCATACTTAAATGTTCATACCTTGCACAATAACTATGCTCATGCATTCATAGTCTTGTATGCTCAATCATTCATTCATGCATAGTCTTGTATGCTTATTCATTCATGCATCCTTATATAATCATTCACTCACATTCTTGTATGCTCATGCATTTGCATACTTGCCTAGTCATGCACACTTGCCTAATCATGCACATCATTGCTTGCATGTTCACTCATCCAACCTAGATTGTTCTATGCCTATAATTAATTGTATCTCTTTTGTTCATGATGTCATTTAAATGTCTTGACTTAATTGTGTGCAATCCATTCCCCATGCATGTGCTCTTATATGAAGACGCAAGCCTACTACTTGTGTAGCATAGAGTCATTAAGACAAATGCACCTCTCTCACACACACACGCACAATTATTTTAAGAACTTTGTCTTGCATCTTTGATAATTGAATCCCTTAATTATATTGGCATGCTTAATCTTAGTTGATGATTAACATGTTCATGAGTGCTTGATTAGTTGAATAAGTTTGAACTTCATTCATTCATTTTGCATTTGGTTATGGATTTAGAGTTGATTGAAGTGTTCTACTTGTTTTCCAAAAATCTCACCAAATTAACTTCTTTTCCTTTCACAAGTGAATAAATAAAAAACCACTTTTTCATAAAAAAAGAACTCATAAGGAGTCAAGACGGACGTACGGCCGATGTTGACTAGCGTCCTGAGATCGAAGTTGTACAACTCAAACATCTTCGGATACTTATGAGAAATAAAACAAACAATTAACAACTTAAATTCCATTTCAAAAATGAGTAAGGAATCAAGTCGGACGTACGTCCGGGTTGATTAGCATCTTAGGGTTAGCTTAACCGCATGCGGTTAAATGCGAGCCTGAGATACTTACTCGAATAAAAGCCATCAACCTTACGTACAACTAATTTTTCAAGTAATTCAAATCACTTTTCGATAAGTAGGGGCATGCCGCCTGCACGAGGCGGGATGTCTATGTTTTAGGGTTAGTGGGCATGCGATTCGGACGAGAACCCCTACAATAAAAAACACCAACACACCAAAACTTCTCGACTCAGGAGAACTACGTAAGCTTTGAATTCTTCATCGCACCGGGAGATACGTAGGAGCGGGTCACGTCCCGTCAAGCGCGCTTTTCAAAAATTCTAAAAAGAATCTTTCTTTCCTCCGCTTACAAAACATTTTTCTCAAATAAAAAAATACGAAAAGAAGTAGAACAATTGTTTCAAATCAAACCTTGTCGAAACCACACATCAAATTAATGGTTCCCTTTCGGTAGAAAGGAGGTGTGAAGTGCTAATACCTTCCCATACCTAACCGACCCCCGAACCTACATCTCCTGTTTTCGAAAAGACCACCCGCATTGTATAAAAAGACGTTTTTCCATTGTTTTCGTCTCAAAAATTAAAATATTGGTGGTGGCTTCAAAATTTTCCCACGTTGTACATTGAGAAGTCCAAACCGGATTTTTCGGGGTGCAACAATATGGTTGTGAATTGGTGCTTCTAGTTGCCTTCCCTAGTATAATGCTTATCCTATTTGCTATTATTTATGTAAAGAGACTCACCCTACTGCTTTTATGTTGCTTCTCATGCCCAGCAACGCGGTGATAGCGATTGAAGGCTCTTCTACCTTCTTTTTGGTCTGTAGAGTCATGCTCTGATACGTAGCACCGGGGTGCGTAGTAGTTTATGTTTTATTGACTTGACCCGCCTAAAGCGATTCAAGCCTCAACCCGCCCTAAAGCGACCTAGGCTTGGGGCCAACTGTTCCGGGGTGTATCAGCAAATACTAGGAGGTGCAGTTAGAAATGGGCCAGCGGCCCAACCCAGCGAAAACGGCCCGAGACCGTGTCTTGGTCCGCAATTCTCGGCGACCGACCGTATTTCTCGCAACGGCGAGGTCGCCCCAGTGGTATAAGTACCACCTCCATCCACAGTATCAGGTACGTTTTCCTACCCAGTGATACCTCGCTCGCTAGCACTCTTCTGACTAGAGCGTCGGAGTGTCTTTGCAGGTACCACCCGAGGTGCTCTCAATACCGGTCCTCGTTCTACATCAACGACCGGACGAAGGAGCAAAGAACAACATCTACACTTGGTGATCAAGGCACGATCATTTGGCGACCACAGTGGGAGGCCCGAGCGCTATCCTACCTTGAAGATGGCCCCGAAGAGAATTACCACACTGGCATCAGCACAACACGATCCTGCCGGACAAGACGCTCGTCCGCAGCAGACCCCGGAGGGCGTGCCAGTAACTATTCATGAATCCCAAGGCAATCCTCACCAAGACCCCTCGGTTCAAGGCGGTGGAGGACCGATCTTGGAACAAGTGCAGCAGCTGGTCCCACACCAGCAAATCCCGGCCGAACTGGCTGAAGTCGGGATCATGGAGCCCCTACCAGAGCACATTACCCAGGTTGTCCTCCAACTGCTCTAAAGTAAGAATCAACTCATCGCCGACCGCGACGATCTGATATCCCGTCTCGAGAGAGGATCGATGCCAGACCGCCAGCGAGTGGCCAACGAAGAACCTTCCGCCCAAGCTCGTCCTTCCCGAAGAGCTAGAACTCCTCCTCCTCGAACGGCGTCCGTCTGGGGAAGCACCTCTCGCCATTCCCCAGCTCGAAGGGTCCGGGCACGAAGATCACCCGCCCGCAGGAACGCGCGCAGTCGTCGTTCCCCCTCCTATGACTACGGTCACTCGGACTCCGTCTACCATCCTGAGTCGGACCGTTAGCCTACGAGATATTCCTCGTACGAATTCTCCGGCTCCAGAAGATCCAGAAGCCGTTCCTGGGACCCCTACGACGAATTCAACGATTACCGCAACGGGGAAATCAGAGACGTTTCCAGGCGGCCTAGAAGAAATCACTGCAATGCGGCTGCAGGCGATCGCCGGGTACCTCCTGCTTATGGCCCCCCAGTCGGTGGCGGGTTCTACGGGATGCCCACTGAGGCATACCTCACCATGCAGCCATTTAGGCAGGGTGATATCCCGACCGGCCATGGCCCGTTCACTCGTGAGATTAGGCGCTACTGTATTCCCAGGGATCTTAGGAAGCCGCCCAACCTCAACAAGTTTGATGGGCGGGGAGATCCTGATAAGCACATCAGGTACTTCAACAACTACTGCAGCTACAGGGAGTTGGGCTCCACAATGAAGTGTCGTTTGTTCCCTCAATCACTCGATGGTGGGCGCTCGAGTGGTGGGAGTCGCACTGACAGAACACCATTTCCTCTTGGGAAGGCCCGATCAGAGTCTTCTTGGCAAACTACACTGCCAACAGGTGCCAATACCGCTATGAGGAGCACTTGGACACGGTCATCCAAGGCGACAACGAATCATTGAGCGCAAGACATGAGCGATTCAACAAAGAAGGCCGATCAGTGCGCGACTCCATGAGATAAAGACAAATTGAAATACCTCAAGCGGGGCATCAGGCCGGACCATAGGTTTGCTGAAGAGTTTACGTTGAATCACTACTCGGACCTCAGTACGTTCCTTCGCAGAGCCAACGATCACATGGCTTACGAGGAAACTCTTGCTACAAGAAAGGCCGCCCGCACGCGACCTAGGGAAGAGTAGAGCAAGCCGCCCAAGGCTCAAGAAAAGTACCGTGACAACAAGCCGGAATTCCGGCCTAAAAAGTATGAGCACCGGACGAGGCTCAATGCTCCCATAGCCCAAATATTTTCTGAGTGTCAGAACAACGAATTCAGTGATGTCAAGCGGCCCGATCTGTTAGTGCTCAAGAAGGGTGCCCAGGGGACAAAGAGGTATTGCCGGTACCATAAGAGCAAGGGGCACGACACGAACGACTGCATGGCCTTAAAGGATGACATTGAAGATCTCATCCAAAAGGGAAAGTTAAAGCGGTATAATAAATTTGAAGGCCGAGCGGACTGAAGAAAAAGCCGGGGAAAAACCCCCTCAATCAAAAGGTAAAGTCACCACCGCAGCAAACATAGAAGTGATCACGGACAAGGACACCTCCGAAGAGGACGTCCGGATGTCCAAATGTCGCAGGGTGGCCATGGTTATACAAGGTGGAAACCCTTTGGAGAAAAGGGAATCAAAGAAAGCTATGAAAAGAAAGTGGAACGATCTTATGATGGTGGGATCGACATCTGCGAGCGGCCGAAGCCGAATAGGCCGCCCATTTCTTTTGGAGATGAAGACTTGTTGGACGGGAGGTCCAATAGCTACGTTCAGTTGGTGGTAAGGGCGGTTATGCCCAACACTGAGGTACGCCGAATTCTGGTCGACCAAGGCAGCTCGACCGATATTATGTTCGAAGAACTAATTGACAAGCTTAATGTGGATCGGAGTGAGATCATCCCACAGGCCGATCCTACTCCGCTAACTGGCTTCAACGGGGCAGTCACCTACCCTTTGGGAACTATAGAACTCATGGTTACTTTTGGAGATGACACAGGAGCAAGCACCCAATATCGGACGGTCAAGACGACATTCCTGGTCCTCCCCATCAAGTCCTGCTATCAGTGTATCATAGGTCGGCCGACTCTTGGAAAGCCAGAGGCCGTTGCCTCCACAGTTCACCTGAAGATGAAGTTCTACAACAAGGACGGTCAAGTTGTGACCCTGATGGCCGACATGGAGGCGGCCAAGAGGAGCCATTATTTGTATCAAGATATCTGCGACGAGCAAGATAAGGATACTGACCCGCAGAGTCTTGAGGAAAGACACCAAGTTAACCTTGCTGATCTAGACGCCCGGTATGATCCTGACAGCGAGCCAGAAGACGAGGATGATGATTTAGCCCGAGAGCTAAAAAATAGATTGAAGAGGCCCGAGCCACATGGAGAGTTGATTGACGTCCAACTGGGGGACGACCCAGAAAAAACGGTCAAGCTAGGGAGCGGTCTACCTGAACAAGTCGAGCAAGACCTCATAGCTTGTCTGAGGGACTATGCAGGTCTGTTTGCATGGCAGGTATCGGATATGCTTGGGATTCCAATAGAGATTGCTTGCCATCAACTGTCAGTGGATGAGACTGCTAGGCCGGTCGCCCAGAGGAGACGAACTCAGAATCTGGAAAAAGCTCAAGCAGCAGCTCAGGCCGTCGATGACCTGATCAAAGCCAATTTTATTGAGGAAATCAAGTACACGACCTGACTGTCCAACGTTGTGTTAGTAAAGAAGAAGAATGGCAAGTGGCGCATGTGTGTTGACTACACAGATCTGAACAAGGCATGCCCGAAGGATGCCTTCCCGGTGCCTAGCATTGACAAGTTGGTCGATGGAGCATCGGGCTACAAATTGTTGTCGTTCCTGGACGCCTATTCTGGATACAACCAAATCACTATGTATACTCCAGACCGGCATAAGACTGCATTCATGACCGATCAGGGGAATTACCAATACAAAGTTATGCCATTCGGCCTGAAGAACGCTGGGGCGACCTACCAGCGAATGATGAACAAGATATTCAAAGAGCAGATCGGTCGGGTAGCTGAAGTCTATTTAGACGACATGATCATCAAGAGCAAGACCGGCCAAGATCATGCGGCCAACCTGAGAGAGGTCTTTAAAGAAGCAAGGAAGAATTCCTTGAGACTGAACCCAGAGAAGTGCACCTTTGGAGTTAGGGCAGACAAGTTTCTGGGGTTCCATCTAACTGAAAGGGGGATAGAGGCTAACCCAGATAAATGCAGGCGATCGCGCGGCATGAGGCCGCCACTACGAAGAAAGAGATCCAACGGTTGAGCGGCATGGTCATTTGCCACTGTCAAGGTTCATACCTAAGTTCTGCATGCAAATCGCTCTCCCTATTCAAACCGCTAAAGAAGGAGGTAACATTTGAGTGGGCCCGAGCCGGTGCCGACAAGCATTGGAAGAATTGAAGGAAGCTCTAACCAACCCGCTTATAATGACCAAGCCGCTGCCGGGGGAAACCCTATATCTATACTTGGCAATTACAGAGGAAGTTTTGAGTGCCGTCCTAGTCAGGGAGAACGACCTGAAGCAAAACCCGGTCTATTTCATCAGCAAGGTTTTACAAGGGCCAGAGTTAAGATATCAGAAGATAGAGAAGTTAGCCCTTGCGCTACTGGTGGCCGCCCGGCGATTAAGGCCTTACTTTGTGGCTCACCAGGTCGTGGTAAGAACGGACCAGCCGATAAGGCAAGTCCTTCATCGACCGGACTTGGCAGGACGTATGATCAAATGGGCGATTGAACTCAGCGAGTTCGGCATAAAGTTTGAGTCCAGGTCGGCCGCTAAAGCTCAGGTGTTGGCCGACTTCATTGCTGAGATGACTCCAACTCAAGAAGGCCAACCAGGAACGACCTGGACATTGCATGTGGACGGCTCTTCCAAAAGCAAAGGCAGCGAAGCGGGCCTGATCCTAGAAAATTCAGAAGGACTTGTAGTAGAAGTGTCTTTGACGTTTGCATTCCATACCTCCAACAACCAAGCTGAATATGAGGCATGTATAGGCGGGCTAAGCTCGCCAGGGAATTCAACGTCGACCGGGTAGAGTTACACTCAGATTCCCTGCTGGTCGTTTCCCAGATACAAGAGTTGTACGATGCAAAAGACGAAGTGTTGAAAAGCTACTTGGCCAAAGTGAGGGAACTTCTTCGGCAATTCGACCGGGCAGAGGTCAAACACGTGCCGAGGACCGAGAACGTCCGAGCTGACATCTTGTCGAAGCTGGTCAGCACAAAGACCCCCGGCAATCACAGAAGTTTGATTCAAGAAACCTTACTCTGGGCCGTAGGCGTTTCAACCAAACCAAGTCAACTCTTGGCGCTCAAATCGTTGAAATGGAGGAAGAATGGATCGATCCTATATTGCGCTATATTACAGTGGGCGCAGAGCCGGCCGATCCAAAGAAGGCCAAAACCCTGAGGTTACGGTCTACCAAATATTCCGTAATTGAAGGGAAATTATATCGAAGAGGGTTTTCATGCCCGTTACTTAGATGTTTGACGTCGGTCGAAGCCGACCATGTTTTAAGAGACATCCATGAGGGACTGTGTGGCAGCCATCAGGGCGAACGGTCTATAGCAAAGAAGGCGCTCAGAGCTGGCTACTACTGGCCGACCATGGACGAAGATGCAAAGAAGCTGGTGCAAAAATGTAAGAAATGCCAAGTACATGCAGACATCCACGTCGCCCCCTCATCGGAACTGCAAAGCCTCACCTCACCTTGGTCGTTCGCTTGGTGGGGGATGGATTTGCTAGGTCCTTTTCCACCTGCACCGGGCCAGTTCAAATTCTTAATCGTGGCAGTGGATTACTTCACAAAGTGGATAGAGGCCGAACCTCTGGCAACCATAACTTCGGCAAAGGTCAACAAGTTCTTCGGCCGGAATGTCTTAGCCCGTTTCGGGATTCCTCAACAACTCATAACAGACAATGGCACCCAGTTTGCAGACAAGAAATTCAGAGAAATGTTGGTCGGCTTAGGAGTGAAACAGCGTTTCACTTCGGTCGAACACCCTCAAACGAACGGCCAAGCAGAAGCGGCCAAGAGGGTCATCTTGCGTGGGCTGAAGAGAAGACTTGATGAAGCAAAGGGAAATTGGGCAAAAGAACTTCAATCCGTCCTTTGGGCGTATAGGACGACCCCCCATTCATCGACCAGGGAGTCCCCTTACAAACTCGTCTACGAAATGGACGATGTGATTCCCATAGAGATGAGCGAGCTGAGCTGGAGAACGACCAACCCTCCATCCGAGGTCGACAACGGTCGGGCGATACAAGAAGAGTTGGACTTAGTCGAAGAGCTGCGTACCCAAGCATCCCTCAGGGAAACAGTAATAAAACAAAAGGTCGCTGCTAGGTACAACGCTCGCGTGCAAAAAAGAGATTTCTCCATCGGACAGTTGGTCCTTAGGCGTGCGGATGTTGGTAACAAGAATGTCCGTCAAGGAAAGCTCGCCCCCAATTGGGAAGGCTCGTACCGAGTCATCAATAAGACCGGCCGTGGGGCGTACGAACTAGAGACTATGGAAGGGGCGGTCATTCCCAGGACATGGAACAGCGATAAATTAAAACAGTACTACGTTTAGTACCTCATTTTGTAATCGATCAACAATGAAATGAATAAATGTCAGGCGGGCGCTCTTTTTCCCCACTGGGGTTTTTTACAGAGGCCCGTTCTTTAAATTCTTGTGCTTTAATTACTTGCAATATCAAATGATCGGTCGCTCACCACACGCGTAGCAACGGAGCGACCGTAAGGCCATCGAACGGTCTACAGTGAGTGCCATCGAATGGCCCAAGGGGTAAGTCATAACCCAACCGATCGTAGGCCGCCGAGCGCCCTACATAAAGGGCCACCGAGTTGGTCCAAAGAGAGAGCCATCGAATGGCCCAAGGGTTAAGTTATAACTTGATCGATCGTAGGCCGCCGAAGCGACTACAAAAGTGCCGTCGAGCGCCCAAAATCGAGTCATCAAATGACCTAAGAGTCAAGTAATGACTAAAACGAAAGTAGACCACCGAAGCGGCCTACCATGATTGCTTGAAAAAGCATACCTTTGGTTGTGGCGACCCAACACGAGCCGAAAGGCCCAAACAAATGCCTACGATTGGCCTAGAGTTCATAACTTAGAAAAAGTGCTAACAAATAAGGAAATTTAATTCGAGCAAAACAAAACAAGTTACGAATTCATTACAAAACGAAGACGCCTTGGTCGGCCGAGCAGCACTTAAATATTCACCCGCTCAAAGGCGGAATTAAAGTAGCAGAATTAAAAGGTTACACCGCTCGCAGGCGGGCAAAAAGAAGGAGTTGATCATTTCTTTGAACGGCCAAGGCACCGACCGTTTGCGAATCATCTTTCCATCATCATTCATCCTCGCAGGCAAGACGATCTCTTCGCCTTCGACCACATGATCGGGCTGCACCATTCGGTCGTCATATTGGATGCCTCGGGCGGCGAGCAATTTAATCTGAGCCACAACATTGTCAAATTGGTATAGGGTCGCTCCCTTTGCCACAGAAGCTACCTCGGCGACCTTCTCCTGGATGGCGGCCTGCTTGACCTCCTCAAAGCGAGCGACCTCGGTTTTAAGGGTCTTCACCAGTTCAGCGAGCTCTTTGTTCCTGGCCCCCAGTTTGGCCTTTACTTCCATTGCCAACTTTCTTTCTTTCTCGGCGGCCACCAGCTTGGGCTCAAGCTCCTTAAACTTTCGTTCGGCCGCGTCCCTCTCTTCCTCGGCACCTGAAAGCAAAAATAAAGGTCAGCGGACGGTCAAATTGCCTACGGCCGAGATGACACCAGAATGTACAACTTACGCGCTTGATTGGTTTTCAAGTCCTTCAGCGTCTTGCTGGCGGACTTGATCAGGTCGCCACAAAAGTCCAGGGGGTCCTTCTTGAAACGCGCTACCTCGGCGTCGCTAAAGTCTTCAAGCTCAAAAACGGGGGACTCAACCCGGCTTTCCTCTTCTCTCCTCGGTCGTTTGATTGGGGTGCGACCGTCCTTGCCTTGGGGACCGCCCCCGACACTCTTGTCAGGCCTAGGAGTGTTCTGTCATTGCTGAGAGTTGGGGGCAGAAGTCTTCTTTTGGGCACTGGTGGTGACATACTTCTCAAGGCTAAGCCAGCCTGAGGTCGACATTTTCAAAGTTTTTCCTGCAAAAGACATAAGGGTGTTAGCCGACCGATCGAAGAAAAACAATCAAATATAATAAGTCTAATTCACCGACCGAGCTCGGACATCAGCTTGTCCCCCTTCAGACAGCAGTAACGGCGATGTGGATATCCCCTTCAGATTCTCGCGGCGATGAGGCGGATAGCTCCGTAATCATCCCCAAAGTAGCAGTATCTTCTTCATCCAGTGACGATACGACAAATGTGTACTCGCCCGGTTTCTTAGTAAAATGAGCCGCCCGCCAGGAGAGGGGAAAGAATGGGACTCCTGCCGTGCCGTCCTGAAAAACCTCTACGACGTCCTTGGCGGCGTTCACATCGGGGATCGCCCAGAAATCCTGATTCTTCCAACCGCCCGGCAAGGAGTCCGAGTAGGCCTTGAAGAACTTGCGGAGGAACGCCTTCTGATTCTTGAAAGATACCTGCTCTTTGCGGGCCATGTTGGTGCCATACTCACCATGCCAACTCAATTCAAATAAAGTGAGAAAGAGATGGGGCAACGCCCAAGTATGTAAGGACGTCATGTTGGAACGCAGTGAAAGGGGGGATGATCCCCATCTTCTCAAATACGACCCTGTGCATGGTGAACTTCACATTTGAAGTAACGGTCGCAATGTTCTCATCATCCCTCATGCCCTTCACCTTCCACCCCGGCTTGGTGAAGAGGGCCTGCAGGTCGTCCAAGCAGGGATGGTCCAGACCGATGAAACTCTTGAAGGCTCTCATCTTCTCGGACACCCATGAAATGTCATTTTCATCAATGACTGTAGCTGGCTCGGCCTCTCCCTTCCCCCGTTCGCCAGTATCTTCGTTTGGGCCGGTAGTTTGCTCCACTCGTTCGCCGGCCTGCTCAACACCACCGCTTGCATCTTCTTTTCGGCCGGAAACCTCTCCATCGGTCGCCCGATTTTCATCATGGATCGGCTCAGGTTCTCGAGGATCGGCTTCCAAATCAATCACTTCGTCATGAAGACTCCCCGGAACGGACTGAGTGACATCGACCATCTCTTCGTCACCTACAATGTCGACCAGTTGGTCGCTTCCTTCGTCATCCCGCACAGTTGTTTGAGGTGGTGGCGGGGGGACCCATGATTCCGTGGAAGTAGATAATGAAACGCTATCACTTGAGTCAGAGCTAGAAGAGCTCGATGGTGAAGCGCCCGCAGGAGAACGCCTCTGTACTTCGAAGATTTGAGAAGGGGCAGACGACCCTCCGGACGACCCTGATTCAGCCCGCTCTGCCTCTTGCGAGGGTTGCACCATTTTATACGCAAGACTTTGCAGGGGTGGTGTGCGAAAAGTAGTTGTGCAAGTGTACACAATCGCAACAAGTAATATATTGATAAGTAAAGTTAAATCTCCACAGGATTGGTATTAATTTTAGAGTTTAAAATGAATTACACTTAGTGGAACAAGTAGCAAAATAAGTGAGTAGCAACGTTTGATTAAATGAGATTGTTTAAAGTAACAAGTTAAGAAGTAATTTAAGATATGAGAGAAGTAAGTTGGATTGCTTTCACTAAGTAAATTCCCAAAAATTAGACGCTATAACGTCACACGCTATAGCGTTAAATTATTTGTAATTGTTTTGTGCCTTTCGGTCACTAAAGCGTCGTGGTTTCATTACAAGATGCCTATGTCTAGGTTCTAAATAAGTTCACCCCTGTATATTTAAGATCCCACGACTTAAGCTTTATGAACTATTGCATTTCTATGTCTAGAGGAAGCAAAAATTGGTTAAATGTCTTTAACCAACCTTATCGTTCACATCAATCCTTGAGTTCTTTCCATGGTTCATATGCGAATCCACGAGAGGTACTTATTTTACGTGGCCAAATATAAAACAAGTTTGGAAGAATTATAACACAAAGATTAAAACACAAAACGTGAAAAGTTATATATGTAACATTAAAGGTTCATTACAAGCTCTAGCAACCCAACTCAAGGAGTTTAACTCATGTTGAGCATCATCAAAATAACACAAACAAACATACTTGTATTACCGTAGGTAAGAAGGAAAACACAAGTGCAAAAGATACAATCTTGATGTCTCCTAATCATCCACGCAGTGATGATACAGCAGCAGCTTCACACCGTGAGAAACAGAGCAGAAAATTACAAAGGAAAAATAAAAATCAAAGCTTCCAAGTGTTTCAATGGAGAAGAGACTATGTCAAGCCTTTTTCTCTCTCTCCCAAAAACTCTCTCTAACTCTCGGTCTCTCTAAAAGAAAAGGGAAGAAGGAAGATGATGTAGTCCCCTAGCATGTTGTGCATGTCTTCTCACAAGTCAATAAAGTTGATGTTTGCTTTTTCACCAACTCCACTATTCTTCACTCATGCGATGCCAAGTGTCCACACATATCCAATAAAATCCGGGCATGTCAGCACGCACAGTGGACACGAGATACGGAGTCTAGATTAATGAGCTTGGCGCCAAAATTGCACTTTTACTTTAGATGCTCAGCTGATCTACCTTCTTGACGCTATAGCGCTAAACACTGCAATACTCACAAAATACATCAAAACATTCACAAGGGCACCAAATGTGCCAATTTCATAGCAAAGCAGTGTTTAGCCCTTCCTTTCCTAATACTAACATAAATGCAATAAATACTATACTATTATTACTTGAGAACTTACTCAATTTAATGATTAAAGGTATAAATAACTCATATAAATATGAGTTATCAGGGGGGGCACCAGATATCCGAGTAGTCTGCTTTGTTCGCCGGATCCACCTATGAAAGGAAAGTGCGTCAGTCGACCGAGGCAAGTAGGCTCGAGAAAAGGGGGCGACGTGGCCGTCCCTCTCCAGACGCCGCCCCACTTTCATGAGGCGTGGAAACTAACTAAAGAAACTAAAGTAAAGCAGTAAAACTAAAGTAAATAAAGAGAGCTAAAAGGAGCGGCTTACCTGGAAGAAAGAACCGGAGAAGAAAGGAGCGGACGAGTAACTCTTGCGCAACAGCTCACAGATCACTTGCAGAAGGCTCGGTCGGCAGCAGAGATATGATTCAGGTGTGGAAGTAGTGCTGACCAAATGCCCTATTTATAGGAGGCCCACTGTGCAAAACGACGAAGTGATCGCCGCATTCCCCATCCGTTGCATGGGGAATCTCAAAGGGTGCCTCGAGACGCGCAAAGGTCACCTCATTCATTGCGCATTAATGGCAGGGTCGAAGCCCAAACGCCACGCGCGACCGGACGACACGTGCGGCAGCGACTGCCCTTTACTCGTAAAGACCCCTTGATGTGCCGACTTACCGGGGGGCATCGATTCAAGCCTCAACCCGCCCTAAAGCGACCTAGGCTTGGGGCCAACTGTTCTGGGGTGTATCAACAAATACTAGGAGGTGCAGTTAGAAATGGGCCAGCGGCCCAACCCAGCGAAAACGGCCCGAGACCGTGTCTTGTCCGCGCATTCTCGGCGACCGGCGTATTTTCGCAGAACGGCCAGTCGCCCCAGTGGTATAAGTACCACCTCCATCCACAACATCAGGTACGTTTTCCTACCCAGTGATACCTCGCTCGCTAGCACTCTTCTGACTAGAGCGTCGGAGTGTCTTTGCAGGTACCACCCGAGGTGCTCTCAAGACCGGTCCTCGTTCTACATCAACGACCGGACGAAGGAGCAACGAACAACATCTACACTTGGTAATCAAGGCACGATCAATGTTGTTTCACTCTTTACTTTGGGATGTAAAAGAGTCAATATTATTATTTTGAGATATTCCGCTGCGAGATATTCATTATGATTGTGATGTACTGAGACATGTGTATTTGAGGGCTCGTCCCAACTTTATGTGTTATGTATCATTGACTTTATCTATGTGAGCATGTATTTAATGTTAGCTCGTTTGGAAGTAAATGTGACACTCGCTTTCAATTGTGTGAAAAGTTTTTGAAAACTCTGATTTTATTAATTGAATAGTAGTCTATTAGAAGGGGGTGTTACAATATTGCGCAAATCTAGCCTGATACTTTCTAAACGGCAGAAAGAGCATTGTCCATTGATACAAGAAAGGTTACTACACCTAAAATTAGAGGTAACCTCCCCTTCACTCTCACTACTTATACTTATTACAGATACCATGTAGAGAATTTGGCAGGAATTCAAATAACAATGAAGAGGGAAATGAAACACAAAACAACCACAAAAGGGGGAAAGAAGCGTACCTGAAAATGTAGCACGAATAAAAATGCTTGAGATAAAGAAATTGGTGCGTATCACCAACAAAAGCAACTAGAAGATGAAGATTTGCAAGTGCAGAGATGAAAAATGGAACGTTTGCGAGAGGAAGACGAAGGGGAAGAGGAGCGAAATAAGAGAAATGAAGCAACAGTTCAATTTTCGAAATATACTTAACCAACCAACGGTCAAGATCTCCTAGATCAACGGCTGCAATTTGATTGCGCATTGACGGTGGCGATGTAAAGTTTTTTCGTATTCAGCGGCTACAATGACACCACGTGTCAATTATCAAACGCGACAATTAAAAATGTCACAATTTCCAAATATTTCCATTATTATCTGTCAATCATAAGTCACGTCAACAGACACGTGTCAGTACATCAAAAGTGACGTTCGATCCTCGGTTCGAGCGTGATATCAATAAGAGAGCATGGTAAAGCATTTATTGGTAACAGCTTGACACAGTAAAGTCGTTGTATGAAAGAATGAATGACAAATTTCCATTACTTTATTTAAGGCATACATTACATTATTTTACACACATTTAGACTAATACATGTGACACTTAAGTCATACAATATGTGGTCGGTTCCAAACCGAGCCTTCCGAAGTTGTAGCTTTGCAGTTCCCTTGAATTCATTCCCACTTCGTCCGGGTCTACTCCCATCGATGTCAGCAACAATCTTCGGTCAGCAAGGTTGGGGAAACCCTCCAGAAGAAGAAGCCGGGTCTACTGTTTGAGTCCTCCACACAATCTCAAATACCTCCTAATCAAACACGGCGGAAAAAAGAAGCTCCACAAGAAACGAAAGTCCACAACTTCTACCTTGAGCCCTCCAACAATCTTAAAACACCAAAGTTCCTTAAGATTGTGTGCAGGACTCAAGGGGGGAACGACGAACTTGCAGATCAAACAACTCATAGAAAAATCAGAAAAGCAAACGAGGAGAAGAAATAATAGAAATTGCATAGAAAGCAAATGAAGAAGGATGAAGGCAAGAAGTCACTCCATTCCCTTTATATAGGCAGGGAAAAACAAGTTACAACAACAACATTTATGAAGTGCACAAAAAACGTCAAGAATCAAATGCAACTCCTAAGAAGATCAAGTCAAAACTGACAATCAAAGTCAAAACATCAATTCGACTACAACGCCCGGTCACCTCCCAACATACACATCTCGCCAAGCCGATGAATACATATATCTTAGAGCGATTTCATGCTTTGCATTCATCGCTCGAGGGACTGTGTTCACGACCAGGATGAGCATTGCATTAATGCCACGGTCACAAGACAACACTCGAGGGGCTGGGCGCAGTATCAACTAGACTGGACTGAGAGCACTACATTGCAAGACCGAGGAAAGGCTGGAATACTCGGCATGGTCTCATAAGGCCCGACTCTTGTAGAATACTCAATCTGCCTAACAACTGATGTCTTATTATGTAATTGACTCTTTATTATGTAATGGTAGTTATTATTATGTAACAGCTACCTCATAATTGGTCATTAATGATTGTATCACTATATAAGTCGGTCTGAGAGGCTAATGAAGGGGTTGATCAATTTTACTATTCACGCGAGATTGTTCACACTGTGTTCTTGATTATTCTTACCCTCAGAATTAGTTGAGAACACTACCTTATTTCTGGGAATGCTTAAAAATTTGCCAAACACTTTTTTAGAATATATCTAGGATTATTATTCCTATCATCATGATTCTGATAATGTTATTCAGGGAGTATCTACATACCTTAAAACAAATGTCCCTTAACTTGTTACAATTAAATAACTTAAAAAGAATCGTAGCGTAATTTAAGTGGTCTAATTTGGTTTTTTTTTCAACCGTCGAAAATAGCCCCGTTTTCTACTTATCCAAAACGTCATCAGAAAAAGGGAAAGAAGAAGAGGTTAGAAGAATGGGTGCTATGGCTGGTCTTCAAAGCTCCATGATCTCACTGTCGATCTCTAACTCCTTCTTTGGACAGCCCCTTCTTCCGGTACGCCTTTGTCTCACGCTCCACGCTCCACTCATTTCGCAATTATTTTTATTTTTATTATCTATAACTCGTTATGTATTCATTCGTTTTCGTAGTCCACAAATTGATGGGTATTATCAGTTTTCTTGTTATTTTTTGTTGCCTATTTTCTCATCACTGGAATTGTGGTCATGTTCTGAAGTTAGTGGGTACTCTGCACAGCACTACTCATGTTCTGAAGTTTTGGTATTATCTGCAAATTAGTGTGGTTACGCTAGTTTTTTTTTTTTTTTTTTTGGGGACCGGAAGGTGGTTATGCTAATTTTAATTCACAACTCCGTTCAGAAATTAATGTGGGTAGGTGCACCAATATTTTTAATCTATGAAATAAAAACTTAAATAAGTTCTATGGTTGAAATTTATGTCTTGAAAGTAAGAATTTGTCGCTGAGGCTTGTGTTGTGGGAAACTTCTTACCCCATGTTTGGATGGAGCAATTTATGGGAGTAATGTAATTTTTGAGAGGAATTGAAAATTTTAAACTAAAATATTTCAATTCTCCTCAAAAATTACATTACCCTCAAAAAATACTCCTTCCAAACACACTCTTAGTTTGATGGTGGTGTTGAGTCCAACGTACATGTGAGCTTTCATATCTGTAATAATAACAGTTAAAACATGTCATTGTAATGCAAGATACCTGTAATTGCAAACTACAATCATAATTCATAAATCATTGTCCAAAACCATAGAGATATTACAGATGGAGGAACAGAATTTGTAAATACAAAAATTCGGTCAGAATGAAAACAAAACGCAAAAATTGAGGTTTGGTAGTTTGTTCGCTCGTGACTTTTTTGCTGCTAGGCTTGCAAGCTGAGGCCAGCAAAAAGATAAGTTAGGTCTTGAATGTTCATAACCTGCAATCCTCAAAGATAAGTAACTTTCCACCTCAGAATTTAAACCATGTGATAATCTGCTAGACTGCTACAAGAATTTAAACCAGTCATAACAAAATTAGATCCAAACTGGAAAGCAGCCTCTAACTACAACATCAAATCACTTCCTATTCAGAAATGCATAACAGAGTAGATTTCAACTAGATGGAATAATATAAACAAGTAGACCTATTGGGAGTGGTTAACTAGGGAGATTAATCACACAGATTTTATACATCAGAAGCAGTGGGCATATAGGTTGTCTGTCATTGCCAACAAAACTGAATTTCAGCTTTTGTACTAATTTTTTGAAACGCACATTATATCACTTGAAACCCTTTTTAAAAATGCATACTAAAGTTTAATGAGAATGACAACTTTAACTCGGTCTAAACGGTTTAGGCATTGTGTTCATGCTACAATTAGCATTACCTGAAATTTATCGCTTACAAACTAAATTGATGGACACGGAGATAAACTTGAGGGACTACTTAACGTGTTTCCTTAGTTTAGAGGCTAAATTGAGGATTAATTCTGATTTAGCTGCAATGATTCTTTCTTGTCCCTCAATCTTTAAATTCCTATGCATATAATATAGTTGCTTTGTTTTCCTCCTTCTTTTCTCTTTTGAAACAGTACAGTAGCAGTGAGATTAGAGTTCCTGTAAAGATTAAAATTCGACCAGACAAGTTTTGTCGGCATGCATTTACCATCACAAATGAAGTGCCACAAAATGCTGATTTTCCTCGCCGTTATTCAAGAAAGGAGAAGAAGCCTTTCCAGTTCCTATTGTAGAACTACGACGGGCAGCTAGGGAGAGGATAAAGAAGATGAAAGATAAGCCGAGAAAACCACTGCCGGCGCCAAAGAATGGGTTGCTGGTGAAAAACCTTATACCAACTGCATATGATGTGTATAACGCTAGGATCACTTTGATTAATAATTTGAAGAGGCTGCTCAAAGTTGTACCCGTGCATGCTTGTGGGTAAATACATTCCTTCCTATCCTCTTGCATACGTTTGGTAAATATAGGGCTTATGAAATATTGGTAAATTACGTAAATTTGGTGTTTTTAATCTGATTGATTAACCGTGGTACTACTTACAGACCTCTGTTGTTTCTGGCTCCATAAGATATTTAGTCTGCTTCTTACAATTTCATCGGCAATTTGTTTAAAATGATGCATAGATCACAAAACTTCTATACCGCTTCAAATGGTGCCTATCGTGGTGGGCAACTGATTTATTTGTTTTGTATCTTGCATCTTCAACAAAGCAAAGGGTGCATACTTGAACCTTCAAAAGCCTGACATTATGTTGTAGCTGTTATAACTTGTATTCTCATGAAAGCAATGATAGAATACATAACTTGTATTCTCATGAAAGCAATGATAGAATACATACGTAGACTACCAATTTCCAAGCATCCTCATTAGTTCTAACCAGTCTTGGTCAGCCTGTGACTATTTAGGATCTTTCAAATATGTTGTCTTCATGTTCTTAAACTTTGAAATTTAAATGTTTCATTATACATTTTGAGCCCAAAGAGTCCATTATTTGCATTTCGAACTGGTCACAAATTATTAGGGACGTATTCTAGCAGTTACGTTTACCATTACCCAATTTTAGTGATTTTTTTTCTTACTAGCTTATTCTAATATAATAGACACAAGTTTGAATCCACCAAGAAGTTTCTTTATTGCATTTAACTCCTGTACATTATTTTTACAAATAAACGCAAATTAATGTCTTGTACCCAAAAAATGGGATTCACTGTAGTTAAATAAGGATCTGAAATGTCAGTGTTGGAAAACTCGTGCAGGTGGTGCAGTGAAATCCATGTAGGCCCTGTTGGACATCCATTCAAGTCGTGTAAAGGTACACAAGCAAACCTCCGCAAGGGGCTTCATGAATGGACAAATGCACATGTTGAAGACATATTAATACCAGTTGAAGCCTATCACCTCAACGATCGTCTTGGAAGGCGGATTACTCATGAAGAGAGATTTTCCATCCCACGGATTCCAGCCGTTGTTGAGCTCTGCATTCAAGCTGGCGTTGAAACTCCCGAGTTTCCGACGAAGAGGAGAAGAAAGCCTATAATCCGCATTGGGAGGAAAGAATTTGTGGATGCCGATGAAAGTGAGCTTCCAGATAATGTCGCTGAGAACCCTGTATCACCACTACTAAATGAAATACCTGATTCTGAAATAGTAGCTCCAGTAGACAAGGAAGAAATAGTCAGCCTTGCTGAGGAAACACTGCAAGCATGGGAACAATTGAGGAGAGGTGCTAAGAGAGTGATGAGGATGTACCATGTGAGGGTGTGTGGATATTGTCCTGAAATTCATGTTGGTCCCAGTGGGCACAAAGCTCAAAACTGTGGAGCCCATAAACACCAGCAACGCAATGGGCAACATGGTTGGCAATCTGCAGTGCTGGATGACTTGATACCACCAAGATTTGTGTGGCATGTTCCTAATGTAAACGGACCACCACTCGAACCGGAGCTTAGGAATTTTTATGGGCAGGCTCCGGCTGTGGTGGAAATGTGCATTCAGGCTGGTGCTGCATTACCAGAACAATATAAATCAACCATGCGCCTTGATGTAGGGATCCCGTCAACTCTTAAAGAAGCTGAAATGGTGGTTTGAAATGAAGTTACATCGTTGAAAATGTAATAATCAATCAGCACTTTAGATTTGGAACGACTTGTCAATTTTGCTATAGTTGCATGTACAGTTATTATTCATTTTCGCAATGAACCTTTTATTTTTGGACACGGATATAAGAGTGTGGCAAGTGAACGCCATAAGGGGAACGAAGGGAAAAGGTTAGGGAATGAGATACTTTCTGTTAGGGAAAGTGTGCAATATAATTAGATTAGTTAAGAGAGAAATAGACATTGATATGTAAATGATTTTCTGTTAGGATACTAGTTCTCTGGAAGGAGCATTGTGCTCTGGTTGTTACTTTTGAATTGAGCATTCTGCTCTTCTTAATTCAATAGAAATTGACAACTATATTCTCTTCGGAAAATTCTTGATTCCATCAGTCTCTCCATCTTCTTCAACACAGATGTGTATTTATGCTTCTGGTTTTACATGACTGGTTTGTATTGTTTTTTATGAATCTGGTTGTCTCTATGGTTTGTTTTCTTCTGCTAAACCACATGTGTGTTTATGCTTGCTACTTTCTTGTATGTGGTTTTTTAAGTGGTTAATGTGACCCTTTTCTTAAGTTCATGAGTTACAATTTGATCTGTCATTAGTCTAGATTTCTAGATAGCATGCTTCTTACCTTTGAAATTGACAAGTAATTATCAGTTGTTGAACAAAAAGGAAAAACATTCTCTTAAGAGTTAAGACCCATGTGAGAGTGTGAGTGGCCAAATGGGAAATTAATACATCAGCCCAAGTCCACCATATGGGGATTGATGTCAGGGAAAAGAGAAAGGGAATTAGTTGTGTGCATTTCTGTGATATAGGAGGGGGAGCGTGAGGAGAGAATGGGTATGTTGAGATTTGTGTGTTATTTCTCTGAGAGGAGCCTACCTCTTTTTGGGTGGTAGGGCTTTTATCCCTTCTGCAGAATACATCTATTGGGTTATACTTTCCCCACTCCCCCTCCTACTCAAACACACCCCTTAACAAATTTTATTCTAAAAATAACCTTGCGTGAAACGTTGGGAGGACGTGTTTAATGACGGTTCGAACGACTTTGTTCACGAGCATGCGAACACAATAAAATTTGTGAATGTGGTGTGAGGGTCCATTATTGTTTTCTCGGTTAACAGCATACGAACAAAAATAAACTAGTGTGTTCGCACAAGGTTGTTCGAACAGGTTTGCATGACCCCATTCGAACAGGTGAAATAACGCACAAGAGGGTGTGATTCAATATTTAACACACTCGAACGGTCTTGTTCGAACCTTTTTGAAGGCCCGTGTTCGAGCACGTGAAATTTCTTGAAAAAAAAGTCGCTTTGGTTGGCCTTTTAGTCTTTTCACACCCTTATGAGGTGTGTTTTGAGTAGAAGGGAGAGTGGGAAAAGCAAAATCCCATCTATATCCCCATATTTACATCTATTTCCCCATATTTTCGATTCGATTGTATTATCTACATTGTTACTAATGCAACTCTAAGCAACACATTGATCTAGGCTAAATTATTGTTTGGTCCTTTATCTTTTTTTTCCTCGTTTTGGTCCCTCATCTTTCAATTTTGTGTCAATTTGGTCCTTTTTTGTAATTTTTCATCAATGACTTTAACAGACACCACGCTGGCAGTTAACTGCTGACGTGACGTCCTAATTGTCCAATCTAATGTGTCTTCATTAAATGACATGGCCAATGGGGGACCAAATTGTAACTAATAAAAAACATAAGGGACCAAATTGAACAAAACACAACATAATAAATCACTCTCCATCTTCTTCCTCCATCTTCATCTTCTTCTTCTCCGGCGAGCCGCCACCACCACCACCACCACAAATCAATCATTTTTTAACTCTTATTTCATGGGACAAAATCATCTCTTCAAAACCCAAAATCCCCAATTTTTCAAATCCATAAATTTAGTTTTAAATCCCCAATTAAATTTGGTTTCAAACCCAAAAAAAAAACCAGCAACTTCATATATGCTCCTGTTGGCTTCTCCTCTGTTATCTTTCTTTTCTTTTTTTCCCTTTCCTTTTTCGAAACTTGAATTTTCTTGGATATTGAATATGATATGGTGTGGTTGTGAGTAATAGAATCTGAAGAATCGCTAGGTAGGTTTTATCGGATTAATTTTTTGTGCTTATGGATATGGTTTTGTGAATTGAGTGGTATAGTTTTTGATGATTCTGTCTGTTTTTCTTGGTGTTTTTACTTGCTGGAATTTGATTGAGGGTTACTTGCCGGGATACTTAAGGATACTTGGTTTTGAGATGATTTATCTCTTGGATTTGGGATTTGAGATTTGAGATTTGGGATTTAGGATTGGTATTGAGATTTAGGATTCTATTTTGGTATTGTGGTGTGGTGTGGCGGTGGAAGGAGGGTGGCGGTGGGTGGTGGTGACTCGCCGGAGGTAGTGGTGACTCGCCGGAGGTAGTGGTGGCTGGAAAAGAAGAAGATGAAGAAGGAGGAAAAAGATGGAGAGTGATTGATGTTTTGTGTTTGTTTCAATTTGGTCCCCTATGGTTCTTTTTTGTTTCAATTTGGTCCTCCATTGGCCATGTCATTTAATGATTACACGTTAGATGGACGCCACGTCAGCAATTAACTGCCAGCGTGGCGTTCGTTAAGGTGATGGATAGAAAATTACAAAAAATGACCAAATTGACACAAAAATGGAACATAAATGACCAAAACGAGAAAAAAAAAGTTAAAGGACTAAAATGAAATCAATGACAAAGATAAATGACCAACATAGTAATTTAGCCCATTGATCTATGATAACTGCCACTATTGACCTAAATATCTCGTTAATTAGGTAGTTAAGGGCAGCCTAAATAAATTCCAGCAACACATTGATCTATGATAACCACGCATGCATGGGCTGTTGGACACTAAAGAGATTATGATAAAAGGAATTTACCATGCATTTCAGTTGCTCTTCATCCTCCACCCCATCACCATGACTGTCTCTGAGCATAACAATAAAGGAGATAAAAAAATAGTCTGAAATAAAAAATAGATAAATATTAAAATCTAAAAATGTAAAAATATCATTAAAAAATAATTTGTGTATTTATCCCGTATTTTTTATATATCAGTGCAGTTATCTCGTGTTAATATATTAATGCAGTTATTCATAGTTTCAATTGATTATTTTAATTGATTAATATATTATAATAGATAACAGATTATCCTGTAAAAAAAAAGATAGTAGATTATCAATAACAAATCTTTATCCCGTGTTTTTTTATATATCAGTGACAATTATTTGTTCTTTTTTAGGTATTAGTGACAAATATTTGTCATGTGTGTTTTAAATATTAATCAGTAGTTTAAATAGTTATTAAGTCTTCTTGTTTTTTTAGATAGTAGATTTATAGTAGTCCTCAAACCTATAATTATCAAAGGCAAATATTAATCCCGTGTTTTTATATATCAGTGCAGCTACTCCGTGTTTTTTTATATATCAGTGCAGTTATCTCATAGTTTCATTTGATTATTTTAGTTGATTAGTAGATAGTAAAAGATATATAGTAGATTATCAAAAAAAATATTTATTGTAAATATAAGCCTAAAATGCTCTCGGAGTCCCTTAACTTTATTTAAAGTAACGATTTAGTCATTTATCTTTTTTATGTCTCAAATAAGTCCTTTTTCTATTAAATTTTGAGCAACGTTACCCTTTTCCGTTAGCAATCGTTCAACTCCGCTAAAATTGCCTATGTGTCATAATCCACGTCATTCTTTATTATTTTTTATTGACATTTATGTCATTTTTAATTTATTTTTATTAAAAATAAGAGAAAAAACAACTTTTACAGAAATAAAAAAAAGAACCCAGCAATCAATTTTTACGCAAATCAAACAACTCCAGAATCATTTTCGATAGGAAAAACCCAGCATTCGGTGTTTGATTTCATGGCCGATAGGAAAAATCACAACCCCAAGACTGAATCGTTTTCGATTTCGTTTGTTTTCATTCTCATTACCATTCGTTTTTGATTTCGTGTTCCTTTTCGATTTTGACTTTGTTCTCTTTCGATTTTCGTTGTTCATTTTCGATTTTTGTTTTTGGCTTTTGATTTACATTACAGTTTCGTTATTCCTTTTCGATTTCGTATTTGGTTTTACAGGTTCGTCTTTCCTTTTCAATTTCATTTTTCGTTACATATTCAAGTGGTTGTGTCATGATATAGATTCATTATGGACTGGTTAGTAGATTCGTTTTTCCTTTTCTAGATCTGTTATGTTTTACAGATTCAAATTTTAAGAAAACTGAGAACATTTGTGGCTTTGAAATTGCTGGTGCTTTGATTCCATGAACAAATGTGATGAAGATGAAGAATTGAGGGTTCAAAGAAAGAATGGAACTTCAATGGTTGACATAGGTGTGAGGATCGTGGTTGTTGATGAAGATGAAGAATCTCAATCACTGTCTTCATGAAGATGAAGAATCCCGGTTGATGAATAATCGTTTGGCAATTATTTATAATTTTTGTTTTTAATTTTTAATAAAACTTAAAAATCTAAATGAGGTGAACAATATTTTAGACAGCCACATAAGCACCTCTAACGGAAAAGGATTTATGTGCCAAAAATTTAAAACATAAAGGACTGCTTTGAGACAAAAAAAAGAAAAATGACTAAATCGTTACTTTTAAATTAAATTAAGGGACCTCGAGAGCATTTTAGCCTAAATATTAATCAGTAGTTTAAATAGTAATTAAGTCTTCTTGTTTTTTAGATAGTAGATTTGTAGTAGTCTTCACAAATTTTAATTATCAATGACAAATATTAATCCCGTGTTTTTTTTATATACCAATGCAATTATTCCGTATTTTTTTGTATACTAGTGTTGTTATCTCGTAGTTTTAATTGATTATTTTAGTTGATTAGTAGATTATAGTAGATAGTAAAAGAGATATAGTAGATTATCAAAAAGAAATATTTGTTTTAAATATTAAAAAGTAGTTTAAATTCTCATTAAATCTTCTCGTTTTTTAGATAGTAGGTTTATGACAGTCTTCAAAAATTATAATTTTCAATGAGAAATATTAATCCAGTATTTTCTTGCATTTTCTTATATATCATTGCAGTTATATGATAGTTTCAATTGACTATTTTTGTTGATTAGTAGATTATAGTAGATAGTAAAATATAGATAGTAGAGTATCAATAAGAAATGTTTATTTTAAATATTAATCAGTAGTTTAAATAGTCATTAAGCCTTTTTTTTGTTTGACGGAAGCCTTATTGTTTTTAAAATAATAGGTTTATCAATGATAAATATTATTCCCGTGTTTTTATATACGAGTGGATCGTATACCTCAAGAGCGCCTCGACAACGAGCTAGCTCACAAGGACCATCTAGCGATCAGTCTACCAAGCAAAAATAACAAAGATAATTCGCCCGTCCATGAGGAAGACCCATAAAGCACTCGGAAATGTCCAACAGCAATGGTACGAGCCAGCCAACCAGGACGACCTGACAAGCACTCAGAAACACCCAACGATAACGGTGAGAGCTGGACCATGAGGACAATCCTAGCAGCAGCTTCAAGCCAAGACTATCCTCCGGAATAGTCCCGGCTTGGGGTGGCAACTGTTATGGGCTGGTCCCCGAGGCCCATTTAGCCACTCGGACTTGGGTCGACCCAGTTACCGTAGACCCAGGTCCATGACCCAGCGCTCAATGATGGACCATGAGGTCCATGTGCAACTAGCATCAAGGATTGCGCCGCTTGAGCCATCTTGGGCCTATCTCCATGTTGATTCATATACAAGGGCCCAAGTCCATTAGGCCTCAACGGCTCAAAAGATTCCGAATGATCCAAAGACTCAGAGCCATCTCCCGAAACTCAAGAAACAGTGGTTCTCATAACCACATTGTTGCACCCCGAAAAATCCGGTTTGGGTTTCTCAATGTACAACGTGGAAAATTTTTGAAGCCGCCACCAATATTTTAATTTTAAGACCAAAACATTGAAAAAATGTCTTTTGAACAAGGCGGGTGGTCTTTTGAAAACTAGAGATATAGGTTCGGGGGCCGATTACGTGTGAGGAAGGTACTAGCATCAAGACACGCCCTTTCTACCGAAAGGAACCTCTAACTAAATGTGTGGTTTTAACGTTTGATTTGAAAAATACCTAGATTTGCCTATTTATTTATTGTTTGAAGATGAATGGGAAAACTTAATGAAATTTTTATTTTTGGCGCTGACGAGTTGGCCTCTCGCTCCTACGTATCTCCAGTGCGATGGAGAACTCAAAGCTACGTAGTTCTTGGTTGTCATGAAAAGGTTTTTGTCTTTTATCTTTTTAGTGAGTTTTCGAAATAGGACGAGTTTTCAGCGAATAATTAAACTAACAAAGGTTATGGGTAATCATCACTAAGTACTCTTGAAAAATGGGAGTCACCGCCACTAGTCAGACGAACAAAGGTTCTGATTGACCGTTAGTAACGACTGCGTTTTTATTTGATCTTTGAAAATGGTTTTGAAAGAGATAAATTGCACGAATGATCAAACTAAGCAAAGTTATGGGTGACCATCGCTTATTGTTCTTTGGAAAAAGACATTGCCACCAATGGCTAGACGAACAAAGGTTCTAATTAGCCACTAGCAACAATGGGTTTAAAAATGATTCTTTTTTGTTATGAAAAATGCTAATGTTTATGGTTGCGAAACAGATTTTTATTTGTTGTGCTTGACGAGAACGTGGCTCGCTCCTACGTATCCCAAATGGAAATCAAAGCGACGTAGTTCTAATTTGAAGATGAAAATGTTTTGAAAGGGGTTTGGAGAAAGGAAGAGCTTTCATAATGATCAAGCAAGCAAAGGCTTTGAGTGATCATTACTAATAACTCTTGATAGCGTTCATGACAATCAAACAAGCCAAGGTTTTGGGTGATAGTCACTAATAACTTGCGTTAATTAGAAAAGAGTTTGAAAGATTTTGGGGAAAAGGGTGAAGTTATTATCAATGATTGGTTACAAACTTCAAACGCATTCAATAATCAAGTAATCATGCATATGTCACACATTAACTAAGACTAAACATGCCGATACAATCAAAGATTCAATTGTCAAGGATGCAAGGTGAATTTCTCAAAACAAATGTGTGTGTGTGAGGAGAAGTGCATTTACCCTAATGACTCTATGCTACAACAGACATGTAGGCTTACGTCTTCATTAGGAGGTCATACACATGGAGGGAATGACACACAATTAAATCAAGACAATTTAAGTAGCATCAAAAACAAGTAAACAATTGATCATATAGGCATAGAATGATCTTAATTAAATTAATGACATGTGAGCAACGATTTCTTAATAACATGAACTAAGAGGAATTGCATCAAGGCTAAGGTAAGCCTATCCTTTGCAATACCTCACGAACCCTAAACCCTAAACATACAATCTCATTTGTTATTCACTAAGAAATTAAAAGGGGAAGGTTGAATCATCTAAAATCATCTTCACCACTTTAAAACATGATGCACTAGGCATAGTGGGAATCATATGATTTATCATCAACAATGGACAATAATAAAACTAGAATACAAGAGCAAGTAAGTAAACACTAAAACCAAGTTGAATCACATAGAGCAATCCTCTCACTTTGGGAAAAGTGCACTAGGCACTAGTGAGAATCAACTTGCCTATCATCAACAACTAACAATAAGCAAGCTAAAACAAGAACACATAAACAAAAAACTAGGTTGAATCACATAGAGCAATCCTCTCACTTTGAGAAAGGTGCACTATGCACTAGTGATAATCAACTTGCCTATCATCAACAACTAAAATAACATTTAACACTAAAATGAAATACTAACAACAAGATTAAACATCATCAAACAAAGAACAACAAAATCTCATTAAAGCCAATTTTAACATAATATGCGAACTAAACAACAATTTTATTTCTCAACAAGATATAAAATCAACACAAAACAACATGAATCAATTTATTCAAGGGTGAGAGGCGCCTTAAACACCCAAGCCTCCCTAAGTGCTTGTCCATAGTGTTTAAGGCTCCTCTCACCAACAACAACTAGCAAATCACATTTTTATGAGAGTATGCGAAATGAAGGAAAGAAAAAAGTGTGTTTTTTTGATGCAAAAATGTTGGAGACAATGCTATGGTTTTTAGAGTATACCTTAGACCAAGCTAGATTATGAAGAAAAGGAGAGCAAGAACACAAATGAAGAAGATACCCAAGTGATGATGATTCTTTAGTTTTAGTGAAGAAGGGAGGTAGTATGTGAAAGAGGAATGGATTTTAGGTGAAATGATAGTGTTTGGGTGAAGGAAAACAAAAGATGGATGGAGGAGGAGGAGAGGGGTGTTGGTCAAGGAGAGAGAAGGAGAGGAGAGAGTTGTGTGCTAGGTTTAGTGTAGGAGAGAATGAGCAAAAGGTGTGGTGTATGAAAATGAGAGGGTATTTATAGAATTGGTGAAGGGCTAGGGTTAAAATGGTAATCAAACAATAAAAGGGAATTAATATTCATTTGAAAATAAAATGAAATAAATAATTGAACTTGGGCACCAAGCAAAAGTGGTTATTTTGGTCATTGTTCTTGGGAGGTGCTCTAGGATTGCACTTTGATTTTGAATGAAGGGTTGAGATCACTTATCACATGGATTGAGGTGGAGAGAAAACACAAAATGGAGAGGGAAATGGGGAGAGAGTCGACGGTTTTGAAATGGAAAAGGGGAGAATTTGCCAACTTTTGCAAGTTAGCAATTGTACTATTTGTTCCCAGTGTGCACAACATTATCTCTTCCTTTTTATTATTCTTTTTCTTGATTATAAAAATCTCTCCATTTTGGGCTTCATCTTAGGAATCAATCAATGGGCCCAAAATTCTATGATATCACCACTCCCAAAATTGATTTGATACCTCATCTTGAAGGAAATTCCCATTTTACCATTTCCTTGAAATTTGAATTTTTATGCAAACAATTAACATTCATACGCATAAAAAATTATAATTAAGCACATTTTTCCTCAAATAATTCCCCTGACAATTGTCCAGTGATTTGAGATGGAAAATCGTTTTTTGCTGTGAAATGACCAAAATACCCTTTTTGACCCTAAAACCCTAATTTGTCTAAAAAGTGCATTTCAACCCTAAAAATGATTTCAAGAACCTTGGAATTAGGACCCAAAATGCAATGCATAATGCTCTTCACTCTTCAATTTATTTATTTTTTGTGGAAAATTAGGGTTTTGACCTAAGCCGGACAAAATTGGGGTATGACACACATAAGGTATGTTTCCTTCAACCCTACAACCTCCACGATTCTCTACTTACTTGAGAGTCAGAGTGTCTTTGCAGGTACCCCCTCTCGTTCAACACACAGAGATCCAACCCCGTCAGGAGCATTACCGACTGTAGTCCCGGACTGACCCGGAAAAGACAACTAGGTACAAACAGATGGCGTCGACGTGGTCATGGGGGTCGTTGGAACCGTCGTAGGCCTCGATGGATGGATCTTTGAAGTGTTGGGGGATTGCCACACCATGGATTTCCTCCGAGAATGGTTGGAAAGTACTCAAGGGAGCTCACACTCATGGAGGGGTCTCAGGGTTTGTTCGGAGGTACCTTAGCTATTCGTGGAGTTCACGCTTGCGAGCTTCCATGGCCCATGTGCGGAGGAGCTGCTCTTGGTTGATGCGTTGCTCCTCCAATGCCCATATAACATCCTGCATCTGGCACATCTCTTCTCATGGTTCCTCCATGTTGATGTCTATTGCATGTTTCGAACGCTGTGTTCCCATCATGACTCAGGTAGAAGCACAAAACTCTTCAAAGTTATGAAGCCGTTGGGAACGAGTTTTTACCGATATCCCCAAAGTGGATGCCAATGTTCTCATGTACAAAGTGGGGTGATACAACCCTGAAGGTGATAACCTTCTTTAGGGAGACCTCCCATATGCGTGGAAAAATATATCGTTAATACAATAGTAGTATGCACTATTTATACTAATTAAGGGTCCATATGGTGTTCTACTTTGCAGGGTAGAGTTGTCTCTCCTCTGCCACTGAAGTAGTGGAGTGGCCACTACTCCCAATACGAGGTAATGACCGCTTGTCACGTACCTTTCCTTTGTCTTCTAGTCGAACATGTCATGGCTTGTATGTAGTCTGTACTACACCGTAAGTACTATGAATGTTCTCTGTAATGGTAGACTATATTTGTTGTGCTCGTCATGTTGTCCATTACGATCCTCGGATCCCCTAGTTTGGCTTCTACGGGTCCTCATCGGTTCTATGGGATTTCCTGTGTCTTTGGCTAAAAGATTTGTTTTTGAGCAATGTTAATTTTTTAAAAAAAAGGTGGAGAGAGCGTATATTTTACAGTAAATATAGGAACTACAATCTTGCAGGATTGCGGTGGATTCCATTCCGTGTGGTGGGGGAGTAATGTTATATGGACAAAAAGTTTCAGATAAATATACCAAAAGTCAATTCACAACACCAATTAACTAAGTTTTTTGACTATTAACCAACTCGCTTTTTTTCGGAGTTTTTTAAGCTATTAACTAAAAACTTGGTTAATTGGTTACTTGGTTAATAATCTAAAAACTTGGTTAATTGGTGTTGTTAATAATCTTAAAAACACTGTCTATGAGGCACGAACGAGTAGCAGAGCCTATTTATTTGATTTATTCTATTAAAATTAAAATTATATAATTATAACATAGATAATTCTCTGGCACGCCGAACCGAAAAATTCCGCCACTACTACCATGCACCTTCTTCCCTCCGCTTTCTCTTCCCATTTGAAGTTGCAGAGTTCTTTCTGGTTTTGCACTCCTAATCACCGAGGCACAGAAGCACCTTATAAAACATTCGGCAATAATATTGTCTGGTGTGCAAAGAGAACTGGTAAAAAGCTGTACCCTTCGGAGAAGAAGAAGAAGCTGAGGTCAAAGCAAAAAGAGCTTTTATCTGCTTCTTCTAAAGAGAAGAGTAAATTTGAGGGTACATGGAGGCTCTACAAGCTCGCAGTCCCACTCGATCAAGACCCCGGAAAGGATTCTCCCCAAATTTCCGACCGCCTTATGCAAGAAATCGCCCAAGTTCTCAATTTCCCGGTAATTTATAAATTAATCCAATCCCTGCTTCCTTCCGGTTATTAATTTTATTTCTCTTTTTTAAAATTAAATTCTCCCAAACGTGAATTTATTTATTTATTTTATCAGGTTGCTTCGCTGTTGCCGAAAGAAGCGTTCTCAGTAGTTAGGAAGTCTTTTGATGCTAGGAAGGTACGTTATAGAATTTTTCAAACAGTTCATCTTGATTTGGGTTGTTACAAGTGAAATCGTGATTTCAGTAGCACGGACACTTCTGGTGGTTGATGACGTGTCTATCTACACCAACACTTCAATTACGCCCATTTTTGAAATTATTACCAGTGTTCGTGTCCCGTGTCTTGACTGTGTCATTGCTTCATAAATTGTGATATACTTTCTGTTATTCAGATAGTTGCATCTTCTTATTATTCTGTTTTGCTGATGTTTTTATAAATTAATTAATTAATTAAAGGAGCCCAAATTTGTGCATACTGTCGACATGGATGTCCACAAACTCGTCAGCCTCGAGCCTAGTTCTTGGGACTTTATTTCTCAGCTTGAACCTAAAGTTGGCTTTGTGGAACTCGTGCATGACAGAAAGGATTCTGCTGGTGATCTGATGAGTATCATACGAGAGTGTAAAGAAAATCAGGAAGGTGCGGCAGTGAATGGGGAAAGTGGACACAACATTTTCTCCAAAGAGATGTACCTGAAAAAAGATACTAAAAAGCCAAAAATTGCTGTTGTTGGTAGTGGGCCTTCTGGCCTATTTGCTACCCTTGTTCTTGCTGAGCTTGGTGCAGACGTAACGCTAATAGAAAGAGGTCAACCGGTTGAAAAAAGGGGGCGTGATATCGGTGCTCTTGTAGTTCGACGAATTTTGGAATTGGAAAGTAACTTCTGCTTTGGGGAGGTTGTACTACTATTCATCTTTATTGATTTCTTTCAATCATACTTCTGCTTAGGTTACAATAGTTATACATTTCTAGGAGGTTTTAAGATGCGAATAAAAAGCATCACTGTGAGGATTTATTGAGTGTCAAATTGTTTGTCAGTTCATTCGTGATTTTCTTCTCTTGCTTTTCATTCCACTAGTCTTTCACCCATCTTGACTTACTTGTTTATTAACTTTGTCATTTATCAAAGACTTATGTATGGCAGGGTGGTGCAGGTACTTGGAGTGATGGAAAGCTGGTAACTAGAATTGGACGCAACAGTGGCAGTGTTCTTGCGGTTAGTTTCACTTCTGAATTGACTATGAACATTTCTTTAATTATTTACAAAGAATTCTACGCACATGATTAGGGTGAGAGGAATTGAAGGGTGCAAGAACGGGTCTTAGACTCGGGCTCATGACTTCGCTCTCTAAGTACGTTATAACTATTCTTTAATCAACTTATATTACAATACTGTATGTAATAGTTCTCTCCCGTTAGTCAATCTCATATAATTCATATATAATCATCATAATCAATCAAACTTCAAGAAATATTATTTATTCATCATGCTTTTCTTGCTTCAAGTATAAAGGGTTGGAATAGATTAGGAAGGATCATGGAAAAGAGTAAAAAATACCAAAGAATCAGCTTGGCACAAGAAGGCAACACGGCCACCCGTGTCAGACCAACACGGGTCGTGTTCCAGTTTGTAAAATTTCCAGAGACGGGTAGTGTTGGTTCATCAGATGCCAAATCATGATGTTTTGGTGTCTTTCTTTCATCCATTCTACATCCAACCTTTCCCAACTTAAATCAAACATTATATAATCATAAGAATTCACTCAAATTACAAACATGCAACCATGAACAATCGAATTTTTCATTGGCATTATAAAACATAGCATTTGCATTGTGATATTACATTTCAAGGAAAGATTGAGAGATAATGCACATATCAATTCACATATTAATCAAACAATCAAAACATCTTTTGCAAGGTGCAAGAACAACATTATGAGGTGTGTGTTCCCTCTTTTATAAGTTATAACAAGTTGGTTAGCTGATCCAGCACCATAATGAGGTGTAATAAAAATTTCAACTCACACCTCTCCCTAAGGAATATTCCTATTTTTAATATCTCCAGTTGCACAAAATTTCAATCAATCATGGAAAATAAATTAAATCATGTGTAATCAATCGTGGAAAATAAATTAAATCACGTGTCTAACATAAAAATATAAATGACCATAAGCAATAACCGATGTAATAATATTTAATTACTTTGGGTATTGCACAATCTTTTAGCATTAATGATTAAAGAGATGTTCAAAATTTGAAAAAAAAGGTAAGATAACCAAGTTAACTTCAGTATTGAAGGACATTTTTCCGCCTAATTGCCAAAGCTTGTTAATTACTTTTATAAATAAATAAAAGATTCATTTCTCAGTGCAGTGTTCGTGACTGAAAGGTTGATTAAAAATAATAATTATACAGGGAAAACCCTTCTACTTTTCTCTTGGCCTCCTTAATATGTAGAGGTTTTAATAGCTAGGATTTTAAACCCTCCATTATGCCCTTATGCTTAACTTGTATGTCATATTGAATCGTTGAATTGATTTCTTTGTTTTAGATTATGAGAACTCTAGTGCAGTTTGGAGCTCCAAAACAGATTTTGATTGATGGAAAGCCTCACTTAGGAACAAATAGATTGGTTCCGTTACTTCGCAACTTCAGAAAACATCTACAAGATTTGGGTGTTAGTTCCAGTAACTTCTTTGTGTTGAAAATAAATTCATGTTAGTGTAATTTTTCTTCTTGCATGTGTTCCCATATTTTCAGAATAACACTGCTGCTTCTTTTTGTTAGGTCACCATAAAATTTGGAACAAGAGTAGATGACCTATTGATAGAAGATGGAAATGTCCTGGGGGTTATGGTATCTGAATCAGCTGATGAATTACGTGTAAGAAGCCAGAAGATGGAATATGATGCTGTTATTCTAGCTGTGGGTCATTCTGCTCGTGATATATATCAAATGCTTCTTACCCACAACGTGGAATTGACACCAAAAGATTTTGCCGTGAGTTTACAAAGACTTTTTTCATCATGATTTCACTTTATTGAAATTCTGATGCTTGCTGTTGCATTTTCTTGTGTAAGTTTTGTGTATCTGATGTGAACTGAATTTTTGTACATAGAACAAGTTGAAAATCCCCATGACTAAAGAACATAACTGCAGAAGTGAATGATATAATTCTCAATTTACCAAAATCTTCTTTTGTTCTACTAATGGTAGCAAGGTCGGAAGACAGTGGAGGTCTGGATGGATTGCACGACTTGTGGTTCCCTAGTTCTACCTGCTGGACTTGGCTGCTTATTACTAGGAAAAGAGTCTGTTGGAACTTTGTGATGAGTCGATACACCACTTCTTTTTGAAGGCCACTCCTTTTCTAGTTTTCTTTAAGAGTTTGGGCTTGGCCCCTTAGGTCAACCAATTCATGAAGGTGCTGAGAGTCAATTCCCGCCTTTCCTTCCACCCGTCCACCGTTCCCTCCATAGCATTTCACGGTTAATCTTCACATTGCAAGCAAATGTCCATGATATATGTCCAACAGGTCATAGCGTGGAAGCTCTAACATTTGGAATCTCTATCACCAGACCATCACCGATCAATGCCTTTGATGTCCACAATGGATGAGGTGCCGCTAGTTTAGCTAGATTATTTTTTATGTTGATATAAAAAGAAACTTTTAATCAAGTAAAAAATGAAGATTACAAAGCTAAAGGATAAGACACTTCATAAGATGATTGAGGAAACAAAGACAACTAAAAACACTGGTATCATTTTATCAATATGTTAGAAGAGGACATAATGAACTTGAATGTCGGATGCAATCGCAATAGAGAGGAGGAGTCTAACATATGTCATTTTGGCCACAGGTGAGAAAGTGTCACTATAATTCAACTCAAATATTTGAGTGTATCCTTTGGCCACTAACCAAGCCTTAAAACGGTCAATCTTACCATCACGCCCAACTTTATCATTATAAAGCCAAAGACAACCAACCAACGACTTCCCGGGACATAGAGGAACTAGTTCCCAAGTACCTCTACTTTGAAGAGCAAATACCTCGTCAATCATTGCTTGCTTCCATTCTGAGCGGGATAAAGCTTCACCTGCAAATTTAGGAATAGCTACGGAAAACAAAGAAGAAAGACAAGTGTAACGTAAAGGAGAAAGACGGTGATAACTCAAAGCAACATAATGAGGGGATGGGTTTCGAGTAGACCGTATACCTTTACGAAGAGCAATGAGAAGGTCAGGTTCAGATGGTGCTTTGGAGGCATAGCCGGATCTAGTAAAGGAGATGGCACCGGTGGAGAGTCTCGCATGGCCTCAGGAGGAGAAAGTGGGATAGAAACATATGCTATAGAGGGTTGCTGGCGACGATGATATGTTTGTAGTGGTCGACATGCCAGGTGGTCCACAAGAGGGTCTCTGTGTATGCGGTCTCAAGAGGACCAATCACAAGAGGTAGAGGGATGACTACAGAAAGAGGCTCAGGAGACAAGTGGTTTGACTCAAAGTATGGGGCAGACTCGAAACATGTTACATCCGCCGATATAAGGTAACGTTGAAGGGTAGGAATAACAAATCCTTGTTGGGGTCAATGATAACCATGAAAGACACACTTGAGTGAACGAGTTGAGAGTTTGTCAAGACCGAGGGAGAGGTTGTGGACAAAACAAGCGGACGGACCCGTAGACATGTGGCTGAATTGAGTGTGACAGAGTATTTGGAAAAAGGATTGAATAAGGTATTTTGTCATCAAGGACTAAAGAGGGTAGTAGTTTATCACATAACATGTCGATAAAACGACATCCCCAGAAACGAAGACGATAAATTACTGTGAAAAAGGGTCCAAGAGGTTTCAATAAGATGTCGATTCTTGTGTTCGGCGACCCCATTCTGTTGAGGTGTATGAGCACAAGAACTTTGGTGAAGAATGCCATTAGATGCCATAAATTTTAGAAATTTGTGGGACAAATATTCATAGGCATTATCACTATGTAATGTTTGAATGAGGACACCAAACTGAGTTTTGATCTCGTGATAAAATTGTTTAGAAATAAAGAATTACTCAGACCCATTTTTCATCAGAAACAACAGGTGCAACGGGAAAAATCATGAATAAAAGTAACAGTATTTGCACCCTAAAGTCGAGGAAGTGCGAGAAGGACCCCAAACATCAAAGTGAACTAAAGCAAAGGGGGACGAAGCTCGTTTATTGACTACTAGTGTGTTTACCTAGCTGACATGATGCACAATGTATTTGCACCCTAAACGCCGTTATTGACTTGATTTGCGAACTAACTACAAGTGTGTTTACCTAGCTGACATGATTCACAATGTTAACTAGATAATTGAGAGAGGTTAGGTACCAATTTTTGAAGTTTTGTAAGACTAGGATGACCCAGTTGAACATGTATTGTGAGATGGGAATCTGTGGTAGAGCACACTTGAGGTGACGAAGAAAAATGGTACAGGCCATTAGATTCATATTTGATGTCAATTGTATGCGCTTACGAATTACGGTCCTACAAGGTGAAATCATCTTGATGAAGGTTGCATTTATGAGAATGAGTTAAACGACTAACAAAAATTAAGTTAAATGGTCACTCGGGTATATAAAGGATAGAACCAACTAACAAGGAAGGAAATTAGGAGAAATGCGAGCACTAGCTATACCTTGTGCTTGTGTTTGAGAACCATTAGCTGAGGTTACAGTTTGTAAATAATCAAATGTAGAAAAAGAGGAGAAAAGAGACTTATTACCAAATATGTGGCCAGATGCACGTGAATGAAGAACCCAAGGACTAATGGAGGGTTTAGTTGCGCAAGTAGATGAATTACCAGTGTGTGCAACCAAAGTAGTGGATCCTTGTACTCAAACCCCTTGAGAAAGTCTTCAACTCCTATGGCTCTAAATAGGGAAAGAACCTCATTGAAAATAGATAATATCAAGGAAAAAATTGTTGCCAATATCATAAATATCGTCCTTCCTAGTAGTCAAATATCGTGGTATAATAACTGGAACCATCAGGAAAAAACTGCCGGTGGGAAGCTGGTGGGAAATCTCCGCCGGTGGGAAGCTGTCACTCGTCGCCATGCGTGGTGGTTGTTGGTAGCGCCTGAGAAAAAACGGTGCGTGAGGGCGCATTCGAGGGTATCTGGGGCGGTTGTTTTGAGGTTTAGCAGATTGGAGGATTCAGCTCCGAATTGTATGATGCTTGTCGAAAAACTTGCCAGAAATTTTTTTTGGTACAACGGCTAGTGGTGGTTTTGGTTGGAAGACACGTCGGAAAGAGGAATACGGCGACAAGAGCAGAAACTGGAGATGAACACGGATTCTATAAAAAATGTCACCGGAAAACAGTTGGTTCACCAGGTAAGCACGGTTGCCTCTCAATTGGCTCTAGATACCGTATTGAAAGTGAAAAAAAGAGAGAGACATATGCTGAAACTGCGTGTTAGAATTACACAATGAAGACCGTTTTAAATAGGCTGAAGGCAATAAATAAAAATAATGACCGGAATAGTAACAAGATATTCTTTTTGTTGGTAATAATATAATAACAGGATATTCTACTCCTAATTAAATGATATTCTATCATTATTTAAATGATTCTATCTTATTTTCAACATTTATCAATGTGATTATTTTGATGTTAAGTTTCAACTGCGAAACATTATTCTTAATGAAGAAACATTACACGTGCATATAATTTTAAATATTGCACATTGTCAATATAGTTTCATTGTTTTCAAGAGTCCCAACCGAAGAATATTTTATGTTGTCGGTATATGATAGATATCCAATGAAACAGTAAATTATAACAGAGAAAACAGAGTAAGAATCGAGGAAATGGGTACTTCTATTACTTGGTATTAGTGTAATACAAGAATAGAAGGAATAAAATTAGTACAGTACTCTCAAAGTGAGAGACGGACTCCCAGATCCCAATTCCCAGCAGAAAACTTGCCTACATCATTCTCTTTCATCATCCTATTTATTCATGGCATCACACAAGAGTTGTGAGCTCGAATCTCTATTCTCTCTCATCCACCTCAGCAATTCTGTTACTAAAATTCCCTCCACTACTTAGAGTTAATGACTTTCTTACCCCTCCTCACAAATACTTTACCGAACCTATTCTTGTTGACAGCATTCCTATCAGTATAATTATTTATATACTCTGCACCAACACATGTCAATCTCTTAGCTGGTCGAAGAAAGGAATACCCGTGAAAAATCCATGAGCTGAGGATCACAAGCTAAAAAAACCCTGCCTCAAATGTTATCTGATGACACCTCACACCAGGGGACATTTTTCATGGAGGGCAGAATTCAAAAATTACACGAAACTAATGTAGATCCTTTGGGCGAATCTAATTATCAGAAAATTTTACAATGGCCAAATGTTTATAGTTGTTGTAACATGATGCACCTTGTTCTGGCCTACCGGTTTTGGTGGAATAAAATGATATTTGATGTTTTCTTTGACATTTGTGCTTGTCATGATTTTCATTCCCCTCTCTGTTTTTGTTTTATATTTTTACCCTTTGTACATTGGTAATAACAGGTAGGGCTACGAATAGAGCATCCTCAAGAGCTCATAAACCGAATACAGGTTTGAATCTAGTCAATTTTTTTCAGCACCCTGTTTTTTCATAAGCATGTACCTACTATAATTGCCCCTTCACGCTGTGTTAGAATATAAAATAACTTCTCATAATATCAGTATATTATCCTAGAATGTCTTGGTTTATCTCCTAGGATCAGTTGTCAATCTTAGCGTATTTCCTATGATTAATTGTCATACTTCTTATTTATTAATATTATTATTTGTTTCTTTATTTCCTTATTTTGGATTGAGTCTATGTATCCCCTTTAAATAGGGATCACTGTTTAGTCTTTTGTAATCAAGCTACTAGCATTATCAATAATATTCTAAGTCTTTATTATTTTGTCTCCTCCTTTGATCTGAAATTCCCACAACTTCAACTAGCCAATCTTCATTGGAAAATCATGAGATTACCTTTCATTCACGATTTGGATGTAGAGCTTTTCCGTTGTGGATATCACTTGCAAAGCCACTCTTTTAGCCATGATTTCCGTTGATATTGTTAGTATCTATGTAAACATTTTGTTCATCAGGATATTAGATACTATGGATAGACTTGATACTTATCACCAGATGCACTAGTGATACTAGACCAGATGCAGATGCTTTCAGATTCTCAGTCATGACTCAGTGCCATTTACTTGTGTTGTTGAGACCAAATGATGGACAATCAAAGGATAATTTCATCAGATGACTTGAGTAGAGAGCGAGAGTAGATCAACAACTTCTGTTTTTATAGCATCAATGATAACCTGCACACTTCTGTTATATATTTGTTATCTTCAAATTTCAAAACAACTTTGGGTTATTGTTTTTGGATTCACCCGGTTCCAACAATCTTCCCCTTTTTAGTGATGACAAATATGTATATTGCGAAACAATTTTAACTCACAAATATGTAAATATGTCAATTCAGTCCCCCAAATTTTAACTTAGTCCACAACATTTATGTTATGTGGCAGGCTGGCGTGGAATTGCTTTTTTTTTGGGCAATTTGGTCCCTCAAATTTGCCACACAAGTATATAACTGCTACGTCAGCTCCGTCAACACTGTTAATTGACAGTGGTTGACGGAGGCGCTAAATTGATACATGTTTGTAAAATTGGGGACTAAATAGGAATATTTGAAAAACTAGGGACCTAATTGAATTTTTTTAAGTTTCGGGGACTAAATAGCCTAACTTTGTAAATATCAAAATCTAGATGCTCTTATATGATTTATAAATATTAAAATTTATCTAAATGCTCTATACTAGTTATAAAAACTGGTAAGCCAATTTTCTCCAAAAATCATATTGTAGAAGAATATAAAGCTATAAGGATTGGGCTCTGCTACCACTTGTTGTGATCCAAACATGGATATCGTCATAATTAGGATCTTTCCTTGAGCTTTGTTCTAACAACACTAAAGACTTGAAATTATATTTAAGCCATCTTTCCTAAATATCTATGAAAAATCTCCCATAAAAAGCTTATAAAAGGGGAAATACAAATTCAAAAGAAAATATCTAAATCTAGATTATTTTATAACCATCGTAAAGTCCTTTGACTTGAAATTTCATTTCCTTTCTTAATCTCCTTTTAGTCCTCATCGTTTACATTAACTTGTGATTATGAATTTCCATCATAAGTTTAGTTTAATGTTGGGATTTAGAAATCATTTTCCTTATCAATGTTATTTATTTACTTATGCATATGTATGTATGTGTATGTATAATTTTGTATTTTGTATTTTAGGAAGGATATTACAATCTTCTTATTTAAAACTCTCCCTCCCATTGTTTAATCTCGATTTTGACAACATGGGACCTTTCAGAATATTGAGATTGAGAGAAGCTTTATCGAGAAAAACTGGAGAGTGGATTAATTTGCACACCCTTTTGGACTATGCAAGGTCCACTTATTGATTTATTTACCACAGGGTTAAGCACTCCAACATTTGAGAACATTCTATAAAAATTGGGAATGTAGAATGCTTGTTTATCAGCCTAATGGGGAGTATGGAAAAGCTTGGTCTATTACACCCAATAGCTATCAATATTAGGAAGTTTTTGTCCTTTGACAGTTTCTCTTCCTCAAACTAGACTCATTTAATTCTAGTTTCCAGTCAATTTGAAAATCATAATACCAATGGAATCTGACATCAGTATACTCTTTTTTCTACCTAGACCGACTCTGTATACATCTCTGACCTGTGTTTGTCAGATTTACTTTGGTTAATTTGCTCCTTTTCAATTTCCGACGTATCTCTGTTTATCATAAAGTCTGTTTATCGCAGACTTATATTTATCTGTAACTATTATGATACATGCATATTTGAATGTGTAGTATGCTGAACTGGCATCTGAAGTTTGTCATGGACGCGGTAAAGTTCCAGTGGCAGATTACAAAATTGCCAATTATATTGACAAAAACGATTTCTGTGACTCATCTGATTCCAATGAGGCAAATCGTAGTTGCTACTCTTTCTGCATGTGTCCTGGTGGGCAGGTATGCATTCTCTTTTAACTTGCGTAACATATTATTTGGAACATATTCTCTTTGCTGTGCTGATTCCATGAACATAATGGTAAATGGATGGTTTAAAATTTTACCAATTGATTTGCAAAGGGGAGGTGTAGGAAGGGAAGGGGCGGCATTTTGTTACAGTTGGATTTGTAACCTTATATGTTGTGAAAATTGTTGTGCAAGTGTACACCGTCAAAAACAAGTAATAAAGTGAAGTAAATTCTTTCCCAAGAGGATTGATTAGATTGACTTCCAAGTTTTTAGACTAGCACTTAGGTTTAATGAGCAAAAATGAAAAGTAAAAGCAAGGTAAATTCGTGTTTGTTTGAGACAGTAATCATTAAGTGAAATAGGTGGTAAACAATACAAAGTGATTGGTGGAATTGATTGGAAATTACCCAAAACTCAGTTCAGTAATTTTCTTCCCAAATGCATGCTAAAAGTGATGCTGTCACAACATCCGTGCGCAGAATTGATAAATGGACTTTCCAGCCACTATGAAGCAGAATGTTGCTAAGATAATCTTATTATTAAGTTCACATTAGGTTCATTCTACAGTTTGTTTAGCATGATTCAAACCACACAATAGTTTTGGTGTAGTATTCCTACCATTACAAAGCTAGTTGATACTTATCTTGTGAAATCGGTAAATTAATCCTTTCCAACAATTAATCTACGTTATCCCTACTAAATTGATCAAGTTTAGCATAGATGTATTTCATAAAAATACACAAGATAATGATGCAAAACAGATTTCTTAGCATTAAGTATTTGGTTCAAAAATTACATCACATTGTCTTGACTAAAAATGGAATTAGCTCATTATGAGCTTAAACCAACAAAAGCAGAACTTAAAACACCATGAGAGGGTCATTACAATGCTTTCAAAGTGATGAATCAATACAAATCAATAGAAGAGTAGATGATACAAAATAGCTCCTTCTTCCAACTCAGTCCAGTGCTGCAGTAGCAGCAGAAACAACACTATGCAGCAGAGTAAGCTCCAAAAATGGAGTTTCATTTCAGCACTAAAAATGAAAGATGAAGGAGGTGAGAGATGGTATATGGTGGCTGATGTGATATAGATGGTACATTAGGCCTTAGGGTTTCGTGGTTTTTCTGCTTGCTTCATATTCTGGGCAAAATTTGCTTTTATATCCTTTTCTCTCTTCTTTGGCTCTTACATTAAAAACCCAATGAAAATTTGATATTACGAAAGGCCACTTCTTTTAGAAGACCCTTGTCATGCAATTGGGAAGACCACTTGTTGGGAGAGTGCCTTGCATGCCTTTTATACATCTAACTTTCCAAATTTTGCAGTTACAATTCATAATTTTGCACTTACACTTCATAAATCTAGAGTTACACTGCATTAACTCCCAGCATCAAACACATCAATTCCATTTAGAATTCCTACACACTCCAAAACACCTTATATTCCGAACAAAGGGCACTTAAAGTGCCCAAAACACATTTTAACCATTAAAAACTATAAAATAAAAATTCTCAAACATGAAAACTATTTAGGTACACAAATTACTCTAAATTGAGCAAGATTCTTGTTAAATGAGTACTAATAACTCTTATTTCTAAGAGTTATCATTATACTATTATTCTTTATTTTTATTTGCCTTAGTCATTATCTGGTGTAGTTAACTTTTGGATTATTGGAACTTATAGGTTGTTCTCACAAGTACAAATCCATCTGAAATGTGCATCAATGGCATGTCATTTTCTCAACGAGCATCTAGGTGGGCCAATGCTGCACTTGTGGTGACAGTCACAACGAGGGATTTTGAAGCTTTGAATTATCATGGTCCTCTTGCTGGAGTTGAATTCCAGGTGTTCTAAATTCTTTTATTGTGTTTTTTGTTACTTATATCTGAATATTGCATTTATTATGAACAAGGGATTTACAAATATATATCCAAGAGAAAAAAAAATGTAAACATGATCCCATAATATGTGTATAGAAATTATTAGAATGTTGTGTATAGTTAATACACACATAATCTCTATTTATATTACAAATTAGTATCTCTAAATAATTATAGCCAACAAGCAAGAAGCAATCCTTTGCCTGGTTCATTCTTAATATACCTATGAATGTGTATTACAGCATTCCAATGGCTGTCACGTGGAGCATTTAGAAATTGACCGACTACACTCGCAGCAAAGGTAATGTCAGGCTTAGTCACTGTAAGGTAATTTGGCTTACCGACCAGACGCCGATATCTACCATGGTCTTTCAATGTGGCTCCCCTGACCTGGTTGTAGCTTAACGTTGGGATCCATGTGAGTATCACTGGGTCGGCAATCAAGCATACCAGTCTCATCAAGTATATCAAGAGCATATTTTCGTTGAGTAATAGCTACACCCGTTTTGGACTTGGCGACTTCAATCCCCAAAAAGTATTTCAATGGACCCAAAAGTGTATGAACAAGTGTTGTTTGAGTCGATGAATACTAGCCTAATCATTTCATGTGATGATGATGTAAATCGACAGTGACAAGCAGGTATAGGCAGGTGGTCGGTGAAGAGTGCATGAAGAAAACAAAGTAATCTGCCTCACATTCCTGCATTACAGTGCTAAACCTCCCAAACCAAGCACGAGAAGATTGTTTCAACCCATTGAGAGATCGTCGTAGGCTCGTAGCCGACATACGTGGTAAGGGGTAGGGAAGGCAATTGTGTCAATGCCTATTGGGCACCCGCAAAAATTACAAGTATCTCCTTACTTGTGTGGATGCATTCACCAAGTTCACGTTGGTATATGTTAGGATCCCATTATTAAATAGGATCTACGGTAGGGATAGTGGGGTGTAATGTAGGGCATCATATCCTAGGGACTGGATTGAGAATATTCTGTTGTAACTAATTGCTGACTTGGCAGTTAGGAAAGCAAGGGTGCGTGAGTTTGTTGAGTAATATAAAGGATTGAGTGACGGAGTGGTGGGGTAGGCTGGAATTAGACATGGAATTTGGGAGAAAATAGGCCTCTCGAAGTGTCTATACTCTATAGTGTTCTTTCTATTATTTTCTGTTTTCCACCATTATAGAGCCTCTTTTGAGCTCTTGAATCTGTTTCGGTGTGAACGCAGCAAATCTTTGAAGTGCCTATACTGTTTTCCACCTCTCGAAGTGCCTGCAAACCTTTGAAGTGTCTACAAACCTCTCAAAGTGCCTATAGTCTTCTTTCTATTATTTTCTGTTTTCCATCCGGTCCATTTAGTTGAAATCTTTAAAGCGTTCACTAGTGGACTTCATTGTTCAATTTTTTCTTAATAAATCTAACTTTCCTTACCTACAGGCTAAAATATATTTTAACTTTATAATTATTAAATAATAGAATATAAAGTTAAATGGAGCAGTATTGGTTGAAATTTTGTTCAAAAAATTTGTAATTGTCCTTGTTGTTGATGGATACTTTTATAAGTTTGACAGTATCTGTTTTGTCTTAACACTAGTATTTTTTTTAGAGAGAGTTCGAACGAAGAGCTGCTATGATGGGAGGAGGAAACTTTAAAGTGCCTGTCCAGACGGTTACAGACTTTCTTGAGAATAAGTTGTCTGGTAAATATATATTACTATTATTGCCCTCTATTTGTTACTCTCAGGCCATCATAACTTTGCTGAACTACTTTGTGCCAGTTACATCTCTTCCAACGTCAAGTTATCGTTTGGGTGTGAAGGCAGCAAATCTTCATCAGATATATCCGGTTCATATAGTTGAATCTTTGAAGCGTTCACTAGTAGCATTTGACAAGGAGGTTTGTAGTTTTTACTCTAACGAGAACAACACCAAAACTGATCTGAACAATTTTTGTTTTTTTTTTATTTTTTTATTTTTATTTTACTAAACTACCAAACTTACAGTTACCAGGATTTATCTGCAATGAGGCCCTCCTTCATGGTGTAGAGGTAAATAGAAAGACACTCCTTCACAAAAAATTTCCTATAGTATTCCCCGACTCCGGTCGGTCATAAATTTGATCTGTTCTTAACTTTTATTCATTTGTTCCAGACTAGGACGAGTTCCCCAGTCCAAATTCCTCGCAATGATGATTCTTACGAAAGCACTTCAGTAAAAGGACTATATCCAGTTGGTGAAGGAGCAGGTTATGCTGGCGGGATAATTAGCGCAGCAGCAGATGGAATGCATGCTGGTTTTGCTGTGGCAAAAAAATTAAACTTATTTGATGGAGATATTAAGTCTGTTTTTGGAAAGCCTCAAAATGATGGATTTGTCAAGTATTAGTAGATATTTCTTTTTCTTTCATTCATTGCGTTCAATATCTAATTAGCTAGAAATTAGTTTAATGTTTTTGGGTGTTAGTTACCGATTACTCTTATTCTTATTCGGAAAAAGCTTTCATTATTTGAGAATAGAGAGATTATGAGTGCCGGTTATGAGTTTCATGGGAACTAGCAGTATACCCGTGCATACGCACGGGTGTTGTCGTGTTATTTTTGTTAATAGACTTAGACATAATTTAATTAGTCTGAACATTATCCCGTGAAAATGAAGACTACTTTAGAGTAGATAAACAAAAAGTTTTAAAATGTAATTGAGTTCGTCCGAACATTACCCCGTGAACATTGACCAACAATACGCAATATTTCCTGTAGAGAGAATTTGAAAAAGTTTGAAAAAGTATGTGAGAGAAAGTGAAAAAATTTGAAAAAGTAAAAAAGTTTGAAAAAGTGAAAAAGTCAAATTACCAAAATATCCAAAAATTGTTTAATTGGGAAAAGGGTAAATTTGGTATTTTGGTAGTAGGTTAATGGTATAGATAGATAGTAGATATATTGTAAGAAATAGAAAAATGAGATAGAGTTAATGGAAGAAAGAGAAGGAGAGAGTAAAAAAGTTTGAATAAAGTGTGTGAGAGAATTTGAAAAAGTTTGAAAAAGTATGTGAGAGAAAGTGAAAAAATTTGAAAAAGTAAAAAAGTTTGAAAAAGTGAAAAAGTCAAATTACCAAAATATCCAAAAATTGTTTAATTGGGAAAAGGGTAAATTTGGTATTTTGGTAGTAGGTTAATGGTATAGATAGATAGTAGATGGGATCCTCATCTCTATCTCTCTCTCTTCTTAAATTTTTTTAAAATAAAATAATTCAATGGTTGAGATCGAGTATGTGATCCAATGGAAGAGATTAGAGTGACAATACTGGATTCTGACTGGAGAAGATCCGGGTCCAGTTTCAAGCAACGTCCCTCCCGCCCAAGCCTCCTGACGGCGGGGTTCCCAATGGAGGAAAGCTGGGGGCCTCTGAACCCTTGCCAAGGAGGAAATGTAGGGACACTTGATAAAAGAGAAAAGTTGTGATAGAGTTTAAAGAAGGAAACAGATTTAAGCCGAAGTGTGTCTTAGATGAGGAGTATTTGAAAGAGTTATGGACTCCATGAAAGGATGTTGTAATCATCAAATTGTTGGGGAAGAACAAGAACGTGAGTTTCTTTACGATGAGAGACTGCTTGAAATTAGTATGGAGGACTTCAGGGGCTGGAGGTTGTGGACATTGGGCATGACTTTTGTATGGTGAAGTTTGATTGACAGGTTGATAGAGAAAAAGTTATTAGTGGAGGTCTGTGGATGATGATTGACCATTATTTGGCGGTACGTTCATGGAAAGCGGATTTCATATCCTCAAAAATTGTCATTGATAGTACCATGGTCTGGATTCACTTTCCAAGTCTAGAAATGGAGTATTACGATGAAAGCGTGCTATTGGCTCTAGCATCAGCGGTGGGTAAACCAATTAGAGTGGATATTCGAACTCTTGACGCGTCATAAGGAAAATATGCAAGAGTATATGTCATAAAGCAAAGTTATAGTCTCTGGAACTGAGATATTTGATATATTCTTAGCACACAACTCTTTTACTCAACATGAATAATTTTTGCAGATCAAGATGAGATTTTGTTTTTCAAAAAAAATTATATGAAGATATTTCTTTATATCTTGATCCTTCTGGGATTTTCCACTTAGAGATAGGTTCAACGTCCAAATCCATTATAAATAATTTGAGGTCATTCATGTAGAATTATTTCTTTGAGCAATCTATAATTTTTGAAAGCTCTCTAGGAGTTCCAATAATAGGAAACTGTAACAATTCCATTTCTTGATCTTTTCATACAACTATATGGATACGTGATATTATTTTTATATCCCTACTTTAGAATATGAATTGAGCCGATTATAACATATGCGTTCAAATTATATTAACTCATGAATGGACTGATTCAATTTGAGTAATCTTCTCGAGAATTCGAAAAGTGTGTTTCGAAATATTAAATCATTTGGGGATCTTCATATAATTATGAGTATCAAATGAGTCATACAAATAAGTGGTAACAACAGTCATCATGTGCGAATCGAGCTCTTCATGTACTACAAGGTTAATTAAGTACCGAAAATTACTTCCATCCCCTATAGGTGAATATGTCTAATAGAAATCAATTTAAGATCTTTGCGGAAACCCTTGAGCAACATGTCGAGATTTGTATCTCACAATTTTGCCATTCTCATTCCGGTTTTGCATAAAAACTCACTTGTATCCAACTAATTTTCACACCACCTTTAAGTGTTTGGATTATAGGTCCAAAAACTCTTTGCTTGGTAAGCAAGTTTAATTCATTTTCAATTTCATATTTCAATTTTCGCAAATTCTCACTTTGTCTATAATATTTAATAGACTTTGATTAATGATCGTCACTATCATTTATCACATTTAGAGTTATAAATAATAGCATATTTTAAATATGGTATTTTAAATTATAATTTATATGATATTTTAATGTATAATTTATTTTTGATAAAAAAAAGTATAATCTTTATTTGTCTTGATTTTATTAATAAGCACCGACGCATTTCAATACGTGACCTTTTGGTACAAGAATATACATCTGTTAGTCATGATGTGTAATTTTACAAATTAAGTTTAACAGATATTAAAACTTAAGTCTTGAAAATTTAAATTTTTGTTAATCGACATTGAGCTTTGACCTAATGATCCAATTAATACCTCACTTAGTTGGTGAGTTGTACGATTCTTAAAAGATTGCATCGCAGAGTTGACACTCACTAGAAGTCTGAGAAGTACAGTAAAAATGTGCTTCTAGTAATTCATTTACATGTGAGGAGGGAGAGAGAGAGAGAGAATAATTAATTTGAGTGTACCTCGGTGAGAGTAATGATAGATCTTATGGAATCAATTGAATGGTGAAAAGGGTGATTAACTTATTAATCCTTAACACCCACCCTAATCATTCATCCCCACCAAAGAGAGAGTGAGGAGAGAGAGAGAGAAGAAAAGGCAGGCAAATAAAGAAAAGCAACCAACTACTCTTTGCTTTAGAAAGGGATCCCGATGCTGCACCCCACCAACCTCCATTGCTTCACCTTCAAGCCAACAACATCTTATCCGTTAACCCATCATCATTGCAAGCTTGTTGTTTAGAAATAAGATAAATTGGGGCGGGGGATGGAAGTTAGTAAAAGGAGGGGGTGTGTGGTTGCAGGGTCTGTTTGGGAGAGCAGAATGAAAAGTGATGAAGTGAGAGGAGGTATCAAAGTTTTCAAAGCAGAACAAAATCCCCAAGAAGAAGATGGAAAAGCCATTGCTAATGTTGCTTCCAGATTGAGAAGTAGAAACTCAATTGGAAAGAGAAAAACATGGAAATCAGAGGAAGAGTGTAAGGAGGTGATCTCTTCTTCTACTTCTTCTTCTTCTAATGGAATCAAAAAGAGTCCGAGAAAGATTGGTGGTGGTTGTGCTGAAAAAGTTGAGAGGAGGGCAATTCAAATGAGAAAGGTAAGATGTGATGCACAGAAGGGTGGTGGTGAAGGGGAATTGAGGAAGAGTAAATCAGATCCTATAAAGAAAAATGTTTCTGAATCTGATTCAATTGAAATGAGGAAGACGAAATCATCAGATTTGGATAAAATTGAAGATGAAGCAAGGAAGGAGGAAGAGGTTGATAATTGTGAAAATGAAAAGATTGAAGTTGAGATTGAGAAAGAGATTGATGCATGTCATTGCGAAGAGAAGGAGATATCATCATCGTCAGAGAATGTTGGTGATGATGATGTTATAATTGATGATGAAGAGGAAGTGGTAGTTGTGATGGATGAAGAGAATGAGAATGAGAATGAGAAAGAGAGGTTTGAAGAAGTGAAGGAAATTAGTAGTAGTATTCCAGAATCTAAGAAGGTTGTTGTTGTGAACGAAGTAGAAGTAGAAGCAGAAGCAGAAGCTAAAAAGGTTGTTGTGAGTGCCAACATGCGATTTCCGATCAGAAAAAATGAAACAAGACCTTTTTCTTCTGTGAAGAAATCATCCCCTGCAATCAGATTGAGAAGAAATTCCACAATCTACTCACCCAATTCGAGTAAGTAAGGATTTATTAGTAGTTTAATAATTACAATTAATTATTATTTCAACTTGTGTAACATTGACTTAATTATCTTTTTGGTTCAGTTCCAAAGACAGATGAAGACCACCAGTACCGTAGTAGTTTTCCAGAAACACAAAGCAAGCTGCAGAGTCTAGGTGAGTGAGTGAGAGTGAGTGAATTATTATTCGTCAATTCAACATCAACATTTGTTTTATTATTTATTATTTATGACTATATATATATATATATATATATATATATATATATATATATATATGTTTGTCAGTGGATTTAATTATGTGGAGAGATGTTTCGAGATCCGCCTTTGTGTTTGGGATTGGAACATTCATTATAATCTCATCTTCTTATGCAAACGATATCAATATCAGGTTACAAATTCAATTCAAGAGTACTTAATTACTTTATCTGTTTGTTTTGAAGGAGAATTTACTTTATCTTCTTTTTTCTCCTTCCTTCTGCAGTCTTATTTCTGCACTCTCCTATCTTGCCTTACTCTATCTTGCACTTATCTTCCTCTATAGATCCTTAATTTGCAGGTAATTCACCTAATTAACACTCAAATAAATATTTATTTATTTATAAGATTATATTTCTGATTCTGTTTTTGGGATGGATGCATGGGATATTATTTGTTTTTAGAGGAATATTCATAATAGATGTAGAGAAGTCAAGTTATGTTGTGGGAGAAGAAGATGCAATTTGGATGCTCAAATTGATCCTACCTTACTTGAATGAATTCCTATCAAAACTCAAAGCCCTTTTCTCTGGAGACCCGGGTACCACAATCAAGGTTCTTTTCTTTAATTTTATCACTCATTGCTAAAATATATATATATATATGCTACATTGTTTTCTGCGCCCCTTACATAAATCACTAATTTGAGCAGAAAAAAAATAAAAGTCTAAATCGTTATTCAAAAAAAGTTAAGGAACTTTAAGTGCAATTTAGCCTCAAACCAGGTTGGTTAACAACTTAAAAAACGATAGTTAATTAGTGTTGTATATTGATTTTTATCTAAATTTTTTTAGTTAAATAACATTACTCATTTCAAAAGTATACTAAATGATTAATTTACCTTAATAACATTCAATATTTTACAAGCCTTGAAAAACACTCATGTATGTACATATATGTATGTACGAAGTGCAGATGGCAGTTTCGCTCTTTGTTTTGGCCAGATGTGGCAGTTTCATAACAATATGGAAGATGGCTAGATTTGGTAAGTTTTTAATGGTTAAAAGTAGTTTTCATTTTTAGTACGTTTTTATTGAATTTGTTGGTAATTCAACTTGCACTTGGACACGTCAGGGTTCTTTGGAGTATTTACCGTGCCAATCATCTGCTCTTCGTACTCAGCACAATTATCTGCATTTGGTAATTTTTCTGAATTTGATGTTGCTGCTTATTCCCACCATTATTTAATACTACTATCTTATTTGTTTCATTATACTACCTTTATTCTAACACTAGCACAACGTAGTAGTTTTTAGTTAGTGAGTAAATAAATAAATGTTGCTAAAGTGAGTGAGAGAAGATAACGTGACTCTCACTCTTCTGTTGTTTTGTTTTGACGGTGCGGTGCTTACGTGGCCCACAAGGCCTCATCGTGCATGCATTCATCACTATTTTCCTTTTTGTTTTTTGATGTCGACAAGTTAGAAACGGCTCTATTTTCTATTTTTTTTATTTTTTTTTATTTTACCATATGTGGTGTCTCCAGTGCATCATACACAAAGAATACATTAGATACTAGCGGCGAAAGAAGGGTGTTCCGTGTCCATATTTAATGTGTTGGTGTTTTAGTTGATTATTATTATTATTATTATTAGAAAAATGTTAGTAACAATATTTTTGTCAGAAAAATCTAACAACAAAATTACATTTTTTTTAGAATCCCCTTTATTTATAGTTCTAGATATAAGAGAAAATTTACATTTAGCTTCATTTAATAACTGATGATTTAGAATAGAAGATATTGATTTTTCTTATGTTACACACATGTCCACTTTATAATGTAAGAATAGATAACAAAGAGGATGTTTGTGTGATTTTAAATAATATTGGAGATGTGGGTGTAACTGTTACACTCAATTCACAACAAAACAAGAAATGTGAGTGTTCATTTTAAAAATAAATAAATAAATGCTATCTATATCATTTAGTCATAGACAGTTTAAGAGGGATACATGTAATTTCCACTCAATTACATATCGTAAAATTAGTTAACATTTATTTATATTTTAGACTATAGTATGGCCCAATAATACACGTTAGACAAAGATAACATCAAAATCAAAATTTAAAATCTTTTTTTTTTTTTTTCAAACATGCAATACTTGATGAAGGTAATTGAAACATTATTAATTAAATGCACCACGTGGATGAGCATCTTTGGTTTTCTTTATCTTTTGGGCACAATCATTACTTTATTTTTCTGACAGTTTTAACCCCAGTCCCCAACTGGTCTCCTTCTTTCTTGTCTGCTCCTATATTCAGACTTCAGAGTGATGAGAACGCAATTGAAAAGCTGTGATAACAGCACCCCCTTTTTGATAACCACACCCCTCTCGCTTAATATATTTTCAATTACCAAAAACACTTCCATTTTGAAACAAGCTCTATACGATTAATACCTAAGCATTCTTCATATTTGGCTCACCACTGTTAGTATTATAATGTGACTTCACTTGTTAGTTGATTTTGTTGTTGTTGTTGTGATGTAGGAAATTTTTGGATTCGTAGATTTCGGGATGCATGGGATTCCTGCACTCACAAGAAAGCAGTGGCTCTTGGCATCTTTGGGCTTGTATGGAATTTGTCATCGGTTGTTGCTCGCATTTGGGCAGGTGCGTGCCACTTCAACTCATTTGTTCGTTAATTTAATTTAGAACCTTGTTTTTTAAATGGATAGAAAAAATTTAAAATAACAATGAGAGTTAAGAGATTGAAAAATGGTAAAATCTATCTCAATTATCGATTTTAAATGTTAGCTACGCCAGTTTTTAAGCAATTAATCATGTAGTAGCTTTGATTGGGTGAGTCTTTGCTCGCATTTCATGTATATACTCGGTGGCTGATTTAGAAATTTTTGAAAGTAGGGGCAAAGAATAATCAATTTTTTTTTTGGTTTTTTCTTCAATACCCATCTAGAGTTGGGAGGGTATGATACCTTCTAGGCAAAATACTCAATGACACCTTTTTTTTTCTATTTAAATATTTTAAAATAAAAATAAATATTGAACTAATTTTGCTTTTATTTTACCTAGAAGATGATCATACCCACCCAACTCTGCATTTCTGCGTAAATATGGGAGTAATCACCTTTTTTTGAAGTATTATATATTTACAAAATAAATAATTTCTTGATAAAAAATGAGTAGATATCAAGCTGATACAAAAATAAAGACAAAGTTAGTTTGAAAAAAAAAAGTATCAATTTGATCCTTAAATATCAATTAAATTAGTCATTTTAAAATAATTTTAGGGATATTTTAGTCCATTTAGTGACTAGTATTTTGTATTTTTCAAAGAGCAAATAGATCTTTTTGATTTGTAAAAGACTTTTTTGGACCGCTACTCTTAAAATAACACAAAATACTTGACCTCTTCATATGTTTATTTAATGTTAGAACATACCGTAACAATAAAAATTAGAAGAATAAAAAAATAAAATTAATATCAATTATTCACTCGTACGTATCTTACTATTAAGTAAAAACATTAATCCAAAACATAAATTAACTTATATGGAGGTAATCCCTCTTTTATTATGGGGCCAAAAACCATTTTTATTTAGTTTAGCATACCTAAATAAATATTTTCATTAGGACTGCCCCAAACCCAATAGACACAAATCCGCCACTGTATATACTCACAGTACTGGTGGTGTTGTGTTAATTTGCAGTGTTCGTGCTATTCGTGGCATTCAGATATTATCAGCAACACTATTTGGTGAGGGATGAATGGGTGGAAGATGGTGATGAAACATGGCAAGAACCAATTAGTGTTGGAGGAGATAGAGAGAAAGAAGGACGTGCAGGCAATTTCATTGGTACAAATAAAGTAAAGAAAGGATTCTAAAAGGTTGTGTTGTTGGTGGTAGCTAGCAATAGTCACAGTATTCCCAATTGCATGCTGCATGCTTTTCGCTGTTTTTTTCACATTCAAACTTTTTTTTTCTTCTTATATCATAATAATAATGTCCTTTTTTTATCCCTTCATATATTTCTTACCTGTAAATTTAACTTAAGTTATTATAAGGATTAATGTAGTTATTTCCATCACGGTTCAGTAACCGAAGGGAATAATAGCTTGGACTTTTTTTATTTTACTTTTTTTTTTGAGGTGGCGTTTTTTTTTACTAAAAAATAAGGTATTCATTCATTTAAATCAGTCAATTACAACCGAAAAAACAATATAAATTCAATGTTGCTAAAACTGAAAATGATGAATTTGGGAATAAGCTCACAAAATTCAAGTTAATAGTATAAAATGACAAAATGCTTACAAAAGTCATAAAATTAAAGCCACCAGAGTACCCATGTCTCTAAACTGAAAAGGATGAATTTGGGAACAAGCTCACAAAAGGATGAATTGGACTTGACATTAAAGACACGCAGTACCCACTTGTGCCTTTTTAGATGGGTTCACATCCATATCCATAAGCACCTAGTACCTGCAGCAAACATGGAACCAAGTTCCACCTTGCCAGATTAGCCAATTGCCTACTCAAGGAATTGGTTTTTGTAACCTTGGTCAAGTATTGCATGAGCCACCATGAGTTAATAATCCACCTCAGGTACCCCCGCAGCCAGGGATGCAAGGTCCCCCAGACACGATGTGGCGTCCAACCATTCCAGCTGAGCCTAGGGCCTTGGGGTCCCCACTATTGGTCCCAAATTTGATACCTGATACCATCAAGAAATTATTTGGTATTCAATTGAAGCCGCTTGACAGGCCAGTGTACAGAAAGACTTACCCCGAGTGGGTGGGTAGATTGGTGCCTCTGCCAGAGGATTCAAGACAACCGAGTTCGCCACTTTTTTCGGAGATGATGGCAAGTCAACTATGGAACACATAGGTCGATTCACGGCCCAATGTGGGGAAGGAACCCACAATGAGTACCACAAGCTACAGCTCTTCCCGTCGTCATTAACAAGGACTGTGTTTACTTAGTATTCCCCTTTCCACCTAATTCTATACAGACTTGGACAGTTATGGAAAGGTGCTTCCATGGCAGGTTTTATTGGCAACAACCCGAAGTCACTGCTACCGATCTCTTGAACTTATATAGAATAGTATATACAATACAAAGAGAAGAAGATGGCTACTAGAGGCCGAGGGCCACACCTAGTGGCCGTGATTGATGTTGATGATGACTCAGACTATGATGAGTTCGCCGAGCCTACAACAAACATCATGGAAGCCACGATAGTTAAAGGAAAAACATAATCTTATATAGCTCTAAATCTTGTGAAGGGTAAAGAGAAGGACGAGTGAGACATCAAGACTAGATGTTCCTGTGACATCTACAAGGCAGATCAAATCTTTGACTACTTGCTCAAAGACAAGCAAATTCGGCTACTCGATGTAAGTTTTTACATCTCAACATGTGGCTTATCACTAGATATGCCCAATTTATCCTTTTTCTATTCTTAAGACCCCAAAGTAGTGTCACTTCCTCAAAGTTTACTGTAGCGAAATTTGAGTGTTTAGGAAGGATGATTCGGGCAATTGTGTAGTGGAGAAGCCTAATCCGGGTGGTGAGGGAGTTAGCTAGTATAGGCCTTTTTGTAACATCAGCGAACGGGTGACAAATTGAGGCATAGGCATCTTCAGAGTTGAACCCAATCCAAGAATCTGGATAGAACATTTGGATTAATTTTTCACCTGTACAAGGTAGATGAGTGATATTACTATACTGACCTAGGGTGAGGTGAATCATTGTTCCCTTCAATTCAGCTGTGAGAGTGTCAGTTCTATCATCATAACTTAGTGTGGTGTAGAAAGCCTTAACTAAATCCGGAGCAACAAAACCTTTTGTAGTTAGGAAATCTAGTAACTGGTGATCATCCAACAAATCAATGAAGTCAAAGCCTTTCTGACTACGAAACCAGACTAAATCCAAAGTATATGAAGTACCTAGTTTTCTAAGAGAGTAGTCATTCTTAAAAAGCTCAGAATGTTCGATGCTAGTAAAGTACCCGAAATGAAATGATTGTGAGGGATTTTGAGCTTCACCATCATTTATATTCTTCCTTTTAACACTTACATTCTTGGTTCTTGGTGGCATTGTTGTGTAGTTGAGATTGGAGATGGAGGTGAGATGAGGTTGATGAAGAAAAAAAAAAACAAAAAAAGTTAATGGTGGAAGGAGAGGAGAAGAGAGGTCTTTGAAGTGGTTAGAGAAAAAAGAGGCGCAGGGAGAGATTTTAGGGGAAGGAAGCGCTAGGGTTTTGGAGTGACTTGGAGAGGTGGACAATCGATTATGTTGGTTTTGATAAGGAGGAGGCGCAAAAAAAAAGAGTGGAAAATCGATTTTCAAGGCTAAGACAGAGAGGAAAATCGATTGTGCTCATGTGTGGGACAGTGCTTAATCGATTATACAAGGAAAAGAACCAAAACACACAACAAATTCATTTAAAAATGCACTTAAGTTCATATACAAAATTCAATTAAAAAATCATTTAAATTTCTTTGAGATTAAATTATTTGAGAGACATGTAAACAACAAATATTTTCATTTAAATAGATGATGAATCAATGATTCCAAGTTCTCTTCGAATGAAAAAGAAATTTTCTTTTTGCAATGGTTTTGTGAAAATATCAGCTAGCTGTTTTGACGACTCAATGAACTCAATCACACAATCGCCTTTCTGAACACGATCTCTAAGAAAATGGTGTCTAATCTCTATATGCTTAGTCCTAGAGTGTTGAACGAGATTCTTTGTAAGATTAATTGCGCTTGTGTTGTCGCATTCAATCGGAATATGATCTAACTCTACACCATAGTCAAGAAGTTGTTGCTTCATCCAAAGGATTTGTGCACAACAACTTCCTGCTGCAACATATTCTGCTTCAGCAGTTGACAGTGCGACACTGACTTGTTTCTTACTATGCCATGAAACTAATGCACTGCCTAAGATGTGACATGTTCCACTAGTGCTTTTCCTATCTAATTTACAATCTGCAAAATCAGAGTCAGAGTATCCGACAAGGCTACATGTGGCACCCTTGGGGTACTATAGACCAACATTTTGTGTTCCTACGAGATATCTCATGATTCTCTTGATTGCTACTAGGTGTGTGACTCTTTTGGGTTTGCTTGATATCTAGCACACATGCAAACACTAAACATGATATCCGGTCTACTAGCAGTTAAATAGAGAAGTGAACCAATCATACCTCGATATTTGCTTAATTCTACCGGTTTACCTTCTTCATCCTTGTCTAAGTAGCATGAGGTGCTCATTGGTGTGGTCATTTCTTTTGCCTTATCCATTTCAAATCTCTTGAGCAGTTCTTTGCAATATTTTGTTTGAGAGATGAAGATGCCGTTTTTGGTTTGTTTTATTTGAAGCCCGAGAAAGAAGTTGAGTTCTCCCATCATTGACATTTCAAACTCATTCTGCATAATACTAGAAAATTCTTTGCAAAGCAATTCATTAGTAGCACCGAATATAACATCATCCACATAGATTTGTACAAGTAAGATGTCATCTTTTGACTTCTTTATGAATAGTGTAGTGTCAACTTTCCCTCTTTGAAAATCATGATTGAGTAGGAATTTGCTCAATCTTTCATACCAAGCTCTTGGAGCTTGCTTCAGGCCATAAAGAGCCTTTTTGAGTTTAAAGACATGATCTGGTTTTTCATAATTTTCAAAGCCAGGTGGTTGTTCAACATACACTTCTTCTTGAATGAAGCCATTCAAAAATGCACTTTTGACATCTATTTGATATAGTTTAAAATCCATAATTGATGCAAATGCAAGGAGCATGCGAATAGCCTCTAATCTAGCTACGGGTGCATATGTTTCATCATAGTCTATTCCCTCTTCTTGATTATAACCTTTAGCTACTAGTCTAGCTTTGTTTCTAACAATTATGCCCAACTCGTCTAGTTTGTTTCTAAACACCCATTTTGTACCTATTATTTGATGATTATCAGGCCTAGGGACAAGATCCCATACTTCACTTCTTTCAAACTGATTTAACTCTTCTTGCATAGTGTAACACCCCAAATAATTTAATTAAGAAATTAATTAAATTGTTTAAGTGTTGCAATAATTTTAATTATATTAAATTATAATACGGTGTTTATAATTTAGAAAAAATATTTTTAATTGAAGGGAGTGGTGGAAGAAATGGGCGGGGTGTAAAAGGGCCCAAGTGCACTTGGCCCAATATACATATACCCAAAGTGGAATTTTCTTTCATTTGTGAAAGAAAGAAAGAAAGTTATGAAGGAGAGAGAGAAAAGAGAGAGAGACGGCGCAAACCCTAGGAGAAGAGGAGGAGAAGAACAATTTCGTGGCTTGAAGCTTGGATTGTTGCGGTGGTTTTGTTCGTGACTCGATTCAGGTGCTTTTCTACGGTTTAATTTGAGGTAAGGGGAGTCTCACTCTATAATAGAGGAGATAATGGGTATTATATGTGTCATAGGGGCTGTTTTGATGTTATTTGATGATCACATGTTGATTGATTCCTTGAATTGATGAAATTGTTGGTGAAAAATTGATTTAGGTGTGAGTTAGGGTTTTACATTGTGTGATTTTGTGATTTTGATGTGTTTGATGATTTGGATATGCAATTGGTTGTTTGATTATGCAATTAGGAGTGTTAGAAGGATTATTGGGTGAATTGGTTTGGAAGATTTTGGAAAAATTGGGGTTTTGGTGTTTGGGGCGCCAAGATGCTAGGATTCAGCGCCACGTAATCGCATTCACGGGTGAAATTTGGAGTTTGTGCGAGAATGCACTCGCCGGGCGCCACATTCTTTGGGAAAATGGCGCCCATGCCAATCGTTCATGTCTTTGGAAAATGTTTTTGTGCAGGGTTGTTTCGCCAGGCGCCAAGTTTCTTTGGAAAAATGGCGCCACGTACGCTGTTTGGGTGTGAGTGCGTGTGTGTGCGATGTGGGCGCCAAATGCTGCCCCTGTGGTGCCGAGAATGGCGCTGTGTCACCAGTAGCTTGATGTCTGGGTGAGTGAGTTCTTTGGCGCGCGGAATGTGGGTATTTTGGAGCCGGGAGTGAAACTTGCATTTCTAAACATATTTCCTCGTACAACTTTTGTATTCACCGCCAACTTTCAATTTTAAACCTTTTTGGCTCGAGTGGTTTTACGAGATCAAGTGTATTTTTGAAAATGTCGGTAGGCTCGTTTTAGGTGTGTTTTGGAGCAGGGAGTGAAACTTACTTTTCTAGGCATATTTCACTGTGCCAAATTTTGTGTTTACTCGCCCAAATTCATTTTTAAACATTTTGGCTCGGGTGGTTTTTGGTTTGAAGGTCTTTGGGTGAGCTGGGTCAGCAGGGGCGCCAATTTGTCTTTTGCCTGTGTATGCGGAAATGGTGTCTTTGCGCGCCATCTTGCGCAAGGCGCGCAAACTTACGCGCGCTAGATGGCCAAGGCTTGATCGGGATGCGCGCCATCTTTGCGCGCGTCCCTGCTGCAGCGAACCTCGCGCGCGCGCACACTTCTCTCAAGGACGAAACTTTGAGAGTTAGGCGACTGCCGCGCGCCTTCTTGCGCGCCTTCTGCGCGCGCCGGCAGTGCGCGCCTCAAAGTGGGGATTTTTCCAAAATCTTGTCTTTGTTGAATTCCTAAGTTCTTAAAGGTCTTTGCCAAGTGCCTAAGAGAAGTGTTATTTGGTCCCTAGGTGACAGTTTGGTCCCTAGATGATTGTTTTGGTCCTAAATGGTGGTTTAGGACTCTGAGTAAGGTTGAGTACCCTAGAGGAGGACAGTCCGGTGGGACATAATGGTGTTGAGGGTTATAATGAGGTGATTGAGCATGCCATGGGGCATGGGCGGTGGGCCAAGCCGGAGGGCTATAAAATGAAGTTGATACCGAGGTAAGAGTAATGGGTGTATTGAATTGTTTGAAATGATGTTTGTGATGTACATGGAGTCTCATGCATACATTGGCTGCGGTCGTAGTGTTTATAATATGATTGGTGAAGCCTGAGGGCGGCCGGGGGGCCTTATAAAGTGAATATGAAGCTCGCGGGCCGGGGCCTTGTATGATGATTGTGAAGCTCGAGGCGGCGGTGGGCCAATGGTACCACATGCATGATGACATTGCATACATTCTCATTAGTGCATGAATATTATTGATTAATGATTAGTGTGTTTGAGTCTTTGTACACCATGCTTGTATACTGCTTATTATCACCTTTATTATGTAGTTCGAGACTCACCCTTTCTGTTGTTATTTACCACAGGTAGTCAGGAGTGAGGGCTTTCCACCTTCACTACTCCCCGAGTCGTCTGCTCTGATACGTAGCACCTAGGGGTCGGGGTTTAGACGATTGTTGCTGCTTTGCTCCTTGTTGAGCCTTTATGTATTGTTTTGATATTCTTTGGATTATGCCTTTGAGATAATGATTTGTTTTCCATTTGCATTATGTGAAACTATATTTCTATGAGTTATCCATCGTGTTACGTATTTGGTTTTTGGTTTATGATAAAAAGTCGTGACGCTCCATTTCGTTGATTATTAAATTTTGTTATACTATTAGTGTCTTTGAATGACTATGGCTAAACGTGGTTCGCCACTAAGGCTAGATTTTCTTCATTTGGTGTATTTACAAGGGCATCACTGAGAGCCTTGCAAAGGTGGCCAATGCCTGTTGCAAGTAGTATCAGTTACCTGAGTAATCCCATAGTCAGCCAGTGCACTATTTTATAACACCCTAAACTAGAAAATGATTCAGAAAAGATTTTTGTACACTCTGATTTTTGATTTAAATTACCGGGTAGAAATGGGGTGTTACATTAGTGGTATCGAGCAAAAGTTAGGTCTCTAGCCCAGTGTGTCAATCTGTCATAGTGTGTATGACAGCTAGGTGTCTTAAAGTAATTCTGAACTGGTGGTTTATGCTGCAGTGTTAGGTTGATATGGCCAGAAGGATCGATGCTGCTTTTCTTGAGGCCTTGCAAGCCATAGCGCAGATTGTGGGTACCAGGCAGAATGGGGAGGCCCGCAGTTTGGTACCTTTCAGAGAGAGAACCCTCCCACCTTCGAGGGAGGTACAATCCGGATGGTGCATCAAGCTTGGTTGAAGGAGATCGAGAGGATCTTAGGGTAATTATTGTAATGATGAAGAAGGTAAGGTATGGTACTCATACCCTATCTCAAGAGGGCGATGGTCGGTGGTTGGAGACCAGTGAGAGACTAGGGCTGCCCATGAGGAGGTTACAGGTGTGTTCGGGAGGAGTTCCTAAGAAAGTATTTTCGAGGAGGACGTCGGAGGGACGAGAAAGAGATAGAGTTTTTGAGCCAAGGCGTGGTAGTATGTCGATCACGAGTATCTTTGCTAGATTTCTCGACCTTGCTAAGTTCTACCCACATTACTCGAGAGGTTGGGTGAATTCTCAAAGTGCATCAAATTTGAGAATGGTTTTGAGCCGATATCAAGCGGTGTAGGGTATCAGGAAGATCAGTGTTCACGATCCGTTGATATTGTAGGATCTATGAGGCTGATAGCAATGCCCGCTCTAGGGTCATGAGAGACCAGAGGGGGAAATTTCATCACGGAGGTAAGCCTTATGAGAAGTCCATTTGATGCAGGAAGCAAAGGTATTCGGGTGGTAACAGGTACAATGGTGGGAACAGGTCTGCTGAGGGTAGGAGACACCATGAGGGCAAGAAGCCAAGTGGGGGAGACGCCCCATCTGATATTGTGTGTTTCAAATGTGACAAGCCAGGTCACAAGAGTTTTGATTGTAAGGTGGAAGTGCCAGAGATGTTTTAGGTGTGGAAAGAGTGGTCACATGGCATCTGGGTGTGATCGCAAGGAACCGGTATGTTTCAAGCGTGGTGAAGGTTGGTCACATTAGCTTCAAGTGTCCCAAGCCTAAGAAGGAAAGATCTCTTTGGGAGGGTGTTTGCATTGGCAGGTTCAGAGGGACCTAATGATATCCGAGGTACATGTTTCATCTCTGGCACTCCTTTAGTTGCTATTGTTGACACGGGTGCTACGCACTCTTTTATTGCATCTGTTTGTGCTGAAAAGTTAAATTTAGTAATGTCTACTATGGAGAGAGGATGGTTATCGACACTCCCTAACTAAGCGGTCCGTGAACTACTTCTACGATGTGTGCTAGGTGTCCTCTCGTCGGTCTTCTGAGAGATTTTTACGTTGATCCGATTTGTTTGCCTTTGGGTGGGTTAGATGTGATTACGGGCATGGATTGGTTAGTAGATAACCACGTGCACATCAACCGCTACGATAAGTCCATTAGCTTTCTCCTTCACGAAGAGGAAGAGTGCGCTTCATTGTCTCACGAGCAATTGCGCGCAGGTAATGAAAGAGGGTGGTCGGTTGTTTGCTTTGATTGCGCCCATGTCTGCTGAGAACAGAGCGGTGATTGATGGGTTACTGGTGGTGTGTGAGTTCCACTGAAGTGTTTCCGGATGAGATTCCTAGTGTGCCCCGCAGAGGAAGTTGAGTTCGGGATTGAGCTTGTGCAGTACTAGGCACGTGTCTATGTGCACCGTCTGGGATGTCGACTTCCGAGTTATGCGAATTGAAGAAGAAGAATTAGAGGAGCTTCTTGAGAAGAAGTTTGTGAGGCCTAGTGTATCACCATGGGAGCTCCAGTTTTGTTGGTAAAGAAGAAGGATGGGAGTATGCGTGCGTGCGTGGACTACGGACAATTGAATAAAGTGACTATCAAGAATAAGTATCCTCTCCCGAGGATAGATGATCTAATGGATCGGTGGTGGGTGCTAAAGTGTTTAGCAAGATTGACTTGAGGTCGGGTATCACCAGATTAAGGTGAAGGATGAGGATATCCGTAAGACAAAGATTCGAACAAGGTATGGGCACTATGAGTACTCTGTAATGCCGTTTGGTGTCACCAATGCACCGGGGTGTTTATGGAGTACATGAACCGAATTTTCCATAGTTATCCGGATCGGTTTGTGGTGGTCTTCATTGATGATATTTTGGTGTACTCCAAATCGGAGGAAGAGCATGCGAGCACTTGAGGTTGGTGCTAGAAGTCTTGAAAGAGAGAAAGTTGTATGCCAAGTTGTCGAAGTGTGAGTTCGGTTGCATGAGGTGAGCTTCTTGGGTCATATTATTTACGGTAATGGTATTCTTTGTGGATCCGGCCAAGGTTGATGCGATGTTACTGGTGGGAGAGCCCAAAGTCCTGCAACCGAGATCGGGAGTTTCTTGGGGTTACCGGGTATTACGGGGAGGTTCATTGAAGGGTTCTCTAAGCTAGCCCTTCCATTGACCCGATTGACTGTAAAAGGAAGGCATTTGTGTGGGATGCAAAGTGTGAAGAGAGTTTCCAAGAGCTAAAGAGAAGGTTGACCACGCCCCCGGTGTTAGTGTTGCTGTGCTGCAGAGCGACCATTTGTTGTGTCTTGTGATGCTTCCAAGATGGGTTTGGGAGGTGTTTTGATGCAGGATGGGAAGGTGGTTGCTTATGCGTCCCGGACGAGTTGAGGACCCATGAGAAGAACTACCTACCCATGACTTAGAGTTAGGCTGCGATTGTGTTTGTGTTGAAAACTGGAGACACTATCTCTATGGTACTAGATTCGAAGTGTTCGGTGATCACAAGAGTCCAAGTACTTGTTTGATCGTAAGAAGGAGTGAATATGAGGCGAGGCGTTGGTTAGAGCCGTTGAAGGACTATGATTTCGGCTTGAACTATCACCCCGCAAAGCTAATGTCGTGGTGATGCTTTGAGTCGGAAGACTTTGCATATATGTCGGCTATGATGGTGAGGAGTTGGAATTGATTGAGCAATTCCGTGACTTGAGTTTGAGTCTCGTGAGGTGACACCTCAGTGTCGATTGGGGATCCGAGGATTGGGAAGCGACTTCTTGGTTAGTATCGAGACGCCCGTGAAGTTAGATGTGAAGTTGGTAGATTTGTTGGTTCTTTGGTGAGCAAGTGGCGATGGGGATTACGGGTTGGATTCCCGAGGGTGTGTTGAGGTTCGGGACGTAACTGTGTTCCGGATGATCTTTGAGTTGAAGAAGATGATACTTGAGGAGAGTCATAGGAGTAAGTTGAGCATTCATCCGGTGCCACTAAGATGTACCATGATCTCGAAGAAACTATTTTGGTGGCACCGTATGAAGAGAGATGTTGCGCAGTTTGTATATGCATGTTTGACTTGCCGGAAGTCAAAGATTGAGCACTGAGACTGCGGGCTGATGCAACCTTTGGAGATTCGGAATGGAAGTGGGACTGCATTTCCATGGACTTTGTATTTGGGTTGCAAGAAATCGTGAGAGAGGGTCGACACTATTTGGGTGATTGTGGATAGGTTGACCAAGTCTCGCCCATTTCATTCCTATCAACATCACCTTTCCGTGCCAAAGTTGGCTAGGATTTACATTCGTGTAATTGTGAAGCTTCACGGGGTTCAAGAGTATTGTGTCGGATAGAGACCCGCGGTTTACATCGAGTTTTGGGGAAGCTTGCAGGAGGCTTTGGGGTCCAAGCGAGGTTGAGTTGACTTATCACCCTCGATCGATGGTCGGATTGCAGAGAACCATCCAGTCTTTGGAAGATCTTTTGAGAGCTTGCGTGCTAGAGCGAGGAGGTGCGTGGGATACACATCTTCCATTGATTGAGTTCACGATAATAACGCCTATCATTCGAGCATCGGGATGGCTCCTTTCGAGGCAATCAGATGGGCGGAGGTGCAGAACTCCTTTGTGTTGGCATGAGTCAGGGAGAGTGTTGTCCTTGGACCCGAGTTGGTTAGGGAGACTCATCGAGAAGGTGAAAATGATCGAGAGAAGATGAAAGAGTCTCGTAGTCGCGAGAAAAGTTATCATGATAAGAGGAGGAAGGACTTGGAGTTTCAGTGGTGAGCATGTGTTCTTGAGGTCACGCCTATGGTGGTGTTGGGCGTGCTCTGAAGGCAAAGAAGTTAACTCCAAGGTTTATTGGACCGTACCAAATCACCGAGAGGTTGGAAAGGTTGCTTATAGGGTGGCCTTGCCACCCAATCTTTTCGAACTTGCACGATGTCTTCCACGTGTCACGCCTTTCTAAGTATATTCTGCATCTGGTCTCATGTGATCCACATGGGCGATGTAGAAATGCGTGAGAACCTCACCGTGGAGACTATGCCAGTGAGGATTGAGGATAGAGAAGTGAAGGTGTTGAGAGGGAAAGACATTGCCTTGGTCAAGGTAGTGTGGTTGGGAGCTGCTGGTGAGAGTATGACTTGGGAGCTGGAAAGCAAGATGCGGGAGTCCTATCCAGAGTTATTTGACTCAGGTATGAATTTCGAGGACGAAATCTCCTAAGTGGGGAGAGTTGTAACATTCCCAAATAATTTAATTAAGAAATTAATTAAATTGTTTAAGTGTTGCAATAATTTTAATTATATTAAATTATAATATGGTGTTTATAATTTAGAAAAATATTTTTAATTGAAGGGAGTGGTGGAAGAAATGGGCCAGGGGTGTAAAAAGGGCCCAAGGTGCACTTGGCCCAATATACATATACCCAAAAGTGGAATTTTCTTTCATTTGTGAAAGAAAGAAAGAAAGTTGCGAAGGAGAGAGAGAAAAAGAGAGAGGCAGCGCAAACCCTAGGAGAAGAGGAGGAGAAGAACAATTTCGTGGCTTGAAGCTTGGATTGTTGCGGTGGTTTTGTTCGTGACTCGATTAGGTGCTTTTCTACGGTTTAATTTGAGGTAAGGGAGTCTCACTCTATAATAGAGGAGATAATGGGTATTATATGTGTCATAGAAATTTGTTTTGATGTTATTTGATGATCACATGTTGATTGATTCCTTGAATTGATGAAATTGTTGGTGAAAAATTGATTTAGGTGTGAGTTAGGGTTTTACATTGTGTGATTTTGTGATTTTGATGTGTTTGATGATTTGGATATGCAATTGGTTGTTTGATTATGCAATTAGGAGTGTTAGAAGGATTATTGGGTGAATTGGTTTGGAAGATTTTGGAAAAATTGGGGTTTTAGTGTTTGGGGCGCCAAGATGCTAGGATTCGCGCGCCACGTGTAATCGTTCACGGTGAAATTTGGAGTTTGTGCAGAATGCTCACGCTGTGGCGCCACATTCTTTGGGAAAATGGCGCCACACGTACCAATCGTTCATGTCGCCGGAAAATGTTTTGTGCGAGGTTGTTTCGCCAGGCGCCAAGTTCTTTGGAAAAATGGCGCCCGTGCCGCTGTTTGGGTGTTGAGTGCGTGTGTGCGATGTGGGCGCCAAATGCCGCCCTGTGGTGCCCAGAATGGCGCTGTGTCTTTACCGTGAAGAAACAGGTGAGTGAGTTCTTTGCTGGCGCGCCGAATGTGGGTATTTGGAGCCCGGGAGTGAAACTTGCATTTCTAAACATATTTCCTCGTACAACTTTTGTATTCACCGCCAACTTTCAATTTTAAACCTTTTTGGCTCGAGTGGTTTTCGAGATCAAGTGTATTTTTGAAAATGTCGGTAGTAGGCTCGTTTTAGGTGTGTTTTGGAGCCCGGGAGTGAAACTTACTTTTCTAGGCATATTTCATCGTGCCAAATTTTGTGTTTACACGCCCAAATTCATTTTTAAACATTTTGGCTCGGGTGGTTTTTGGTTTGAAGGTGCTTTGGTGAGCTGGGTCAATGTGGGGCGCCAATCGTGGCTTTGTCTCGTGTCCGGAAATGGTGTCTTGCGCGCGCCATCTGCGCGTCTTGGCGCAAACTTACGCGCTAGATGGCCAAGGCTTGATCAGATGCGCGCCATCTTGCGCTGCAAGGCGTCCTGCCCAGCGTAACCTCGCGCGCACACTCTCACCAAGGACGTAAACTTTGAGAGTTAGAGCGACTACCCGCGCGCTTCTTCTTGCGCGCTCTCTTCTCGCGCGCCCGGTGTGCGCGCTCCAAAGGGGGATTTTTCCAAAATCTTGTCTTTGTTGAATTCCTAAGTTCTTAAAGGTCTTTGCCAAGTGCCTAAGAGGTCTTTGTTTGGTCCCTAGGTGACAGTTTGGTCCCTAGATGATTGTTTTGGTCCTAAATGGTGGTTTAGGACTCGAGTAAGGTTGAGTACCCTGGAGAGGACGGTCAGGTGGGACATAATGGTGTTGAGGGTTATAATGAGGTGATTGAGCATGCCATGGGGGCATGGGCCGGTGGGCCAAGCCAGGAGGGCTATAAAATGAAGTTGATACCGAGGTAAGAGTAATGGGTGTATTGAATTGTTTGAAATGATGTTTGTGATGTACATGGAGTCTCATGCATACATTGGCTGCGGTCGTAGTGTTTATAATATGATTGGTGAAGCCTGAGGGCGGCCGGGGGGCCTTATAAAGTGAATATGAAGCTGCGGGCGGCCGAGGGGCCTTGTATGATGATTGTGAAGCCTGAGGGCGGCGGTGGGCCAATGGTACCACATGCATGATGACATTGCATACATTCTCATTAGTGCATGAATATTATTGATTAATGATTAGTGTGTTTGAGTGCTGTACACCATGCTTGTATACTGCTTATTATCACCTTTATTATGTAGTTCGAGACTCACCCTTTCTGTTGTTATTTACCACAGGTAGTCAGGAGTGAGGGCTTTCCACCTTCACTACTCCCCGAGTCGTCTGCTCTGATACGTAGCACCTAGGGGTCGGGGTTTAGACGATTGTTGCCTGTTTTGCTCCTTGTTGAGCCTTTATGTATTGTTTTGATATTGCTGGATTATGCCTTTGAGATAATGATTTGTTTTCCGCTGCATTATGTGAAACTATATTTCTATGAGTTATCCACTGGTGTTACGTATTTGGTTTTTGGTTTATGATAAAGAGTCGTGACGCTCCATTTCGTTGATTATTAAATTTTGTTATACTATTAGTGTGCTGAATGACTATGGCTAAACTGTGGTTCGCCACTAAGGCTAGATTTTCTTTCATTTGGTGTATTTACAAGGGCATCACTGAGAGCCTTGCAAAGGTGGCCAATGCCTGTTGCAAGTAGTATCAGTTACCTGAGTAATCCCATAGTCAGCCAGTGCACTATTTTATAACACCCTAAACTAGAAAATGATTCAGAAAAGATTTTTGTACACTCTGATTTTTGATTTAAATTACCGGGTAGAAATGGGGTGTTACACATAGCAATAGTCCAATGTTCATCTACTATAGCCTCATCTAGGTTTCTAGGTTCAATTTGAGATACAAAGGCTATATGATTACATGCATTTCTAAGAGAGTTTCGAGTAGTTACCCCTTTTGATACATCACCGATGATATTTTCAAGCGAGTTGAGCTTTGGGATTCTCCATTCCTTTGGTAACTCACTGCTTGATTCTTCTTCAGTTCTTTGTTGAGAAGTGGATTCAGTTTCCTTCTCTTTATTTTCATTTTTCTTCTCATCACCTAGTTGTAATGCCTCAAGCTCATCTGCAACATCATCAATAACCTTTCCCAACCTTTTGGGGTTAGTTTCTTCAAATGTAACATGTACAGATTCCTCAATTACTTTATTTCTTTTATTGAAAATTCTAAAGGCTTTACTAGATAAAGAGTAACCAAGAAAAATTCCTTCATCAGCTTTAGCATAGAATTTTCCTAGGTTATCCTTTCCATTGTTTAAGACAAAACATTTGCATCCAAAAGTGTGTAAGTGTGCAATGTTTGGTTTTCTCCCTTTGTAAAGCTCATAAGGGGTTTTCTTTAAGATAGGCCTAATTAAAACTCTATTCATAACATAACAAGCAGTACTTACAGCTTCAGCCCAAAAGTATTTTGGGATGTCATGGTCATTCAACATTGTTCTGGCAATCTCTTCCAAGGATCGATTTTTTCTCTCAACGACTCCATTTTGTTGAGGAGTTCTAGGTGCTGAGAAGTTGTGATCAACACCAAGTTCTTCACAGAAATTTTCGAACCTTTCATTCTCAAATTCTCCACCGTGATCGGTTCAGATGGAGACAATTTTCAGCTCTTTCTCATTTTGTATGCTACGAGCAAGTTTCTTAAAAGCTCCAAATGCATCACTTTTGTTTGCAATAAATAGTGTCCACGTGTACCTTGAATAGTCATCTACTATGACGAGTGCATAGTAATTTCCACCAAAGCTTTTCGTTCGTGAGGGACCAAATAAATCCATGTGTAAAAGCTGCAATGGTTTGTTAGTAGACACAACATTTTTTGATTTAAAAGATACTTTAACCTATTTACCCTTTTGGCATGCATCACATAATTTATCCTTTTCAAACTTGATTTTGGGAAGACCACTAACTAGTAGTGACTAATTTGTTAAGATGATCCATATGAATATGAGCTTCCCTACGATGCCATAGCCAAGAGTTTTCTTCCTTACTAATGAGACAACATGCATTGTGAGAAGAAACCTCATCAAGATTAATCATGTATATGTTTTCTACTCTGTTTCCTATCATTCTAACTTGTTTGCTCTTTTTATCTTCAATGATGCATGATCCTGAATCAAATATTACCCTATTTCCTTTATCACATAGTTGGCTAATACTTAGTAAGTTATGTTTAAGACCTTCAACATAAAGCACATTATCAATAGCAGTAGATAGATCTTTACCAACTTTACCTTCACCGAGGATTCTTCCTCTATTGTTATCACCATACTTTGTTATATCTCCAGTCATGTGCTTTGAGCATCCGCTGTCAAGGTACCAATCCGACCCCCGTACCTTGAAGCATACCTGCAATGGGTTCAAAACAAGGTTTTAGGTACCCAAATCTCTTTGGGTCCTTGTGGGTTAGCATTTGGTAGGGTCCTTTTGGGAACCCACACCTTTTTTACAACTTGTCTACCTCTAGTCGTGCAAACAGATGCAATATGTCCTGGTTTAGCACAATAATAACATTTAATATATGGACTTGTAGTGTACTTAGGTGTGTGATGCACATGCCTTTTCATGAAATTGTTTCTTGGATACCTAGGATGCACATGTTGTATACTAGACATTTTTCCTATTGTCCATTCAAGCTCATGAATTTTCTTTTCATATTCAGCACATTTGTCACATACATAATTGGCTTTCAAACAACCAAGACTATAATTTTAATTTCTAAGTTCTAATCTTTCCTTAGTCAAGGTGATAACTTGTTTTTGAAGATGGTCAATTGCTTTCTTAGATTGAGTTAATGCTTTAGCTAGTTTCAAAGAATCTTTATGCAATTCAAGAAATGCTTCATGTAATTCATCATATGCATTAAGTGAAGTTTCAGAGTTAGAATCTACCTCATTTTCGTTTTCACTTTCATTTTCATGGTCGGCCATGAGAGCGACTTGAGCTTCTTCACTTTCTGAATCATCCGATGAATCCATGTCATTATCTTCCCATGCTATGTAGGCTTTTCTACTTTTGTTTTCTTTGAATCCCTTTTTCTCAAATTTCGATGTCTTCTTTTGCAAGCTTGGACACTCCATCTTAATATGCCCGGGTTTGCCACATTCGTAGCAAGTTGGAGGATTTGAGTTTTCCTTGCTTGAGAATTTCTTTGGAGGAAAGCTCTTCTTAGGGAAACTTTTTTTTCTCATGAACTTTTTGAATTTTCTAACCATAAGAGCCATGTTCTCATCATCTTCATCATCTTCATTTTCTGAGTCATCACTGTCATCAGGTCGATTTGAACTGGCCTTTAAATCCAAGCTTTTCTTTTTCTTATCTTTTTCTTCATGCTCTGCCAAACGAGTGAGCTCTAGTTCGTGCTCTTGTAGTTTGCCAAAAAGAGTGGCGAGTGTCATGGTAGCTAAATTCCTTGATTCAGCTATAGCAGTTACCTTCGGTTGCCATTCTCTATTCAAACACCTTAGCACTTTGTTGATCAAGTCTTCAGCAGGAAATGATTTTCCTAAAGAACCCAATTGATTCACTATGTGAGTGAACCTCTTTTGCATTTCTTGTATGGTTTCTCCTGGATTCATTCTGAATAATTCATATTCTCGGATAAGAGTGTTTGTTCTTGCCCTTTTTACCTCACTAGTACCTTCATGAGTGACTTGAAGATTGTCCCACATTTCTTGAGCAATTTTGCAATTCGACACCCTAAAGAACTCATCAGGGCTTAGTGCGGAAGTAATAATGTTTTTGGCCCGGAGATTGTGTTGAACCTTTTTCTTATCATCATCAGTCCATTCAGCTCTTTCTTTGACAGTGAGAATACCGTTTACCAAGTGTGTGGGGACATAGGGTCCATTTTCCACAGCATCCCAAACATCGATATCAACCCCTTCAATGAATATTCTCATTCTTTCTTTCCAAGATGCATAATCTTTCCCGTTGAATCCCGGAGGACGGGTAAGAGATGCACCCTCTTGCGTAGACCAACCTGAAGCCATTTCTCTTGAAGCTGCTAGGCCCTTTAAACAAGAGTCTAGCTCTGATACCACTTGTTACCAAGTGGCTTCAGTCTCAAGAGGGGGGTGAATTGAGATTTTTAGAAAATCGTTCCCCTTTTAACAACTTAGATTGTTTTTCGCGCAGGTTAATAGAAAGAACGAATTAGAAATAAAAGCAGTAAAGAACACAAGAGATTTATACTGGTTCAGCCACCTCCTAGTGACCTACTCTAGTCCTCACAAAACCCTTTGTGAGATTTTCACTATAAAATCAAAGCTTAAAGCGGGTGCTTTCAAACCCTTACAAAACTCATGCGCTCTTCACACTTAGGATCCCCCACCTTTGTGCAAGAGCCCTCAAAATAATTGATACAAGAGATACCCCCACCCTTGTTACAATCAAAAACCCTAGAGAGATACCCCACTCTCTAGTAAAACCCAATTACAGTAAAGTCAAATTACAAGAAAAATAGTAATACCTCTAAGAAGGTGAATACAACAACTTGAAGATACCCAACCTAACCCTTGAGAGAGATCAGCTCAAAAAGATGGAAACATTGAAATGTGCAATGGTATGCGATGTGCGCTTCAGCTTTTTGAGAAATGTAGGTTGTGTTGAAATGTGAAGCCCTAAGTCCCTATTTATAGAATATGTGAAAATATGACCGTTGGAATAGTTTATGAATAAGTGGATAATCGATTTGTTGCTTATATAGCCTTGGTTGAAAATCGATTGTGTGCTTTAAGAAACATAAGAGAAGAATCGATTGTGTGCTTTAAGAAGGTAAGTGACCAATCGATTGCTTGCTTGTGGAAGTAAGTGAACAATCGATTGCTTGCTTGTGGAAACAAGTGAACAATCGATTTTGTTCTTTAACAAGGCAAGTAGACAATCAATTGCTTGCTTGTGGAAACAAGTGAACAATCAATTTCTAGCTTTTAAAATACCAAATCAAGAATGTTCTTTAGTTCAAAAACAATTTCTTGTAAGACATTAAGCCATTAATCTATTTCTTTAAAAACAAGTGCCTAACCTATTTAACATGCTTTTATCAATTGAAAACAAATGGTTGGTTCATTGTGAGTGCTAGTGTGTGGTGTGATTTCAGCCGATCATCAAAAGCGGTTTACATTCATTCCTAAGACACGACCCGACTTCCTAGGGACTACCCTTGACATAGACTTACTTCTTGAGCTGGTTGTGCCTTGGAATTCCATTTGTCACTTTGTCTTAGATTACTTCATCATTAAAACTTAACCTGCAACACAAGATATCCACAACTACTATATCAGAACAGAAATAAACACTAAAACAGAAAACAGAAAAAGATTAAGGTGCAGGAGTTCCTGGTTTTGTTCTTGGGCGTGCTCGAACTGCAGGACCCTTGCTTTGCTTCTTTCCAGAGGCCTTTGATGATTGATCCATAGAGGGATTTGGAACATTCGAGGTTTCTGTTGCTGCAGCAATGGATTGTTGCAGCACTGATCCTATATCTGCAACAACAGGACCAGCATCAGAAACACTTGCCTTCTTGTGGGCAAGCACGAATTCCATAGCCTCTTTGGCCTTCTTGTCAGCTTCTACCTTCATCTTCTCGGCAGCTTCCCTTGCTAGGGCTTCATTGGCAGCAGCATTAGCCAATCCTTGCATGACAGCAGCAATTACAGAGTTGTTCTCTTGCTCCATCCGCAGACCGAGCTCCCTTCCGAAGTGATATCAGCTTCCTCAAGCACTTTCTCAACCTTCCTTTTCTTAGCAGCTCTCTTCGTTCTTATCTTTTTGGATGAGACCAGCAAATCAGAACTTGCTGTAGCATCAGAAGTAGCAGTGAGATGGCACATCAGGGGTTGGTGGGATAATAGGGTTTTGTGTGGGTGTTTGTGGTGGATTGGTAGGTGGTATGACAGGTGTTTGGGCTGGTGGTGTAGGTGGGTTGGATGGAATAGTAGGAGTGTCAGGCTGTGGTGAGTTTGGTGGTTGGGTTGCAGATGGAGTGGTGGTGGGGATGGGTTGGTTAACTGGCATGGCTCCCTTAGAGTTGTCAAAGTTGGGGTTCATCTCGAATTCAGAAGAGGCATCAGAATTGTTCTCCTCCTCAGTTTGCTCTTCCTCCTCCGAGGAATCAGGGTCTTCCTCATCACTCTCCTTATTCAATTCTTCAATCACCTCCTTGTTTAACTCTTTCTCAGCCTCACTCAAGGAGTCATCATCATCATATTCTAAAATTTCCTCTTCCTCCACAGGCTTACTCTCCTTTTTCTTTCCTTTTTTTACCTCTTGTCTCTTCCTCTTTTTCTCAACCATCACCTCTTCTTCAATGTCTAGATTGGCTTTGTAACACCCCCTTCTCCATAACTACTATTTAATTTATTTGAAAATCAGAGTGCGTAAAAACTTTTAGTGCGACCACTTGAGGGTGCCACATTTAAACACCATAATCAAAACTCCAAAATATTAATTAAAATAAACTTCAGTATACGATACATAGCACCAAATAACATCCGGGAATAAGTATTACAGAAGTGGAAAATAATAACTTAACATAATAGTTCAAATATAAATGAAATAACAAGCTAAACATCCCCCCCGGTGCTACGTATCAGAGCCGACTCGACCATACTAGAAGAAGGATCTCTAGTCACCTTCAGTCACCGTCACCTGCAGGTTGCCGACATATGAAGCAACACGACGCAATAGGGTGAGTCTCCATACATAGGAAATAATAGATAAAACAAGAAACACAGTAGAATAGGCACACCATAGATACAGTCAATTCAAATACACCATTAATACTCCTTTACACGAAATACAGCTTAAACGAATTACAGTCACACGATGTCTGATTCGATCAAATACACCATTAGTTCATGAACACCCAATCAGTCACCAGAACATGTATGTAATGTATGAAATGCAACCCAATACTCCACGGGCATATGCATGTGGATCCATCACCAAATAGCTTTGAGGGCATTCACCAAAAATTTAAGAGGCCGAGGCCTATTCACCAAAATATGCATATGATAATGCGACACCATGACTATGCACCAGAAACACCAAATCACCAAAATAATGCATTAGCATGCTCACCAATAGCCTTGCGGGCTCACCAACACCAAAGAAAGGTCATAGACCCCAATTCACCAATATTTATTCGCCAATAATACACCACACCATAAATAGTCACCAACACCAAAGAAAGGTCATAGACCCCAATTCACCAATATTTATTCACCAATAAAACACCACACCATAAATAGTAATTCTATAGGGACTAAAAGATCACCAAGACTAATTCTACGCGAAAGGACTAAAGCCACTCCAAGGACTAAAGTCAACACCAGGGACTAAACCCACACCTAAGGACCATTTCAACATCCAGGGACCATTTTGACACCTAAGGACCAATTTAACACCTCAAGGACCAATTTGACACCTAGGGACTAATCTGACACCATAATGATTAATTTAACACCCAAGGACTAGTTTGACACCTCGGGGACTAGAAAGTTCAGAGGGACCAAAACAGTATTTTTGACACTTTTGGTAACATTGGCAACACCCGCACAAAGTGCTGGATTCCTACAGCAGTACTCCTACTTCGGCGAATTATTTAAAATAGCAAACGACATCGAAAAATTACAAAAGACCAATCATTGGAAAGCCCTCTGAGTGTAGTTTTTACCTATGATTTTAGTTTTTCAAAATAAGTGTCCAGTTGGTACAGTTTTTCAAAACACTACACTGAGGTACCAAAATCGGACAGAACGCTTTACCCAACTTGCAACCAAATTGTATTTCTCATTTATTAATGAAATTCAGTGAAATCAGTGCCTATTTCGTAGAGAATTAAGTCTATTTTTCAATGAAATAAGAATCACTCAAAACGGAGTTCAATTGAGTACCCAAAACCTGCAAAGACTGAACCTACTCCCAGTTCGACTCCAGAAATTTGACCTAACTTTAGAGACTCATAACTTGAGCTACACAACTCCGAATTGAACGAAACTAGTGCCAAAACGACCGGCCTTAAGTCTATTTTCAAAAACAATTAGCCACACAATTTTTTGATCAACCAAACAGTACCAGTTGAGAAAAACCGAAACAGTGTCCAGAAAACACACAAAAACCATAAACAAGTAAAGCTCATCTTCAACATACACACTCCTACTCAACTCTAATTCAAACAATCTATCAAACACCTAACAAGAACCAATATTTCTCCTATTCAATTATATCAATTTAACAACCAATCATCTCCATATTAATTAACACCTATTACACATCATATTGCATTAAATTCATGTAATTAACTCACCTTAACACCAACAATCAAGCACAACATTTTCAATTCAATCACATATAAAATCAAACAATCACCCAATCACTCAAATATTTCATGAATCAATTTAAACAACTACTCATAACACCTAATCCCTATGATTTCATGGTTTATAAATTATTAACTATGAAAGAGAGCCCCCATACCTCAAAATTGCCAACCCAAGAACCCTCTCCTCCAACAACCCAAGAACCACCAATTAATAGCTTTTCTCCAACACTAGAGCTTCTAACCCATCCATGGAAAAGAGAAAAAGGAACAAGATTAGTGTATGAAACTTACACTAAATGATAGAGGAAGAAAAATGGGAAAGATTGGTACCCTATACTACTTACCACAAGAAAGATTGGAAATTTTCCTCCTCCTCTCCCCTACCCTTGCTGCCGTCGGCGTGCATCTTCTCTCCCTCCCTTCTTTTTTTTTTCTTTTCTTTCTTCTAATGAGGCTAAAACCCTATCCCTAGTTAAGTCTTGACTTTGGGCCTATTTAGTGGGCTTGGGCCCCTTATTTACACCCCTTAGGTACTTACACACATCCTCCCAATTTAACTAAAATACTCCTCCTTTATTTACTACACCCCACTCCTTAATTTAATTAATTACCTTATTATTATTTTAATAGGGTCAACTAAAATATCACTTAATTAAATTAGTTAAATAATCACCTAATTAATTTTGGGGCGTTACAGGCTTCATCCTCATACACTTCTGGGTCTGCAACCTCTTCCTCAAGCACCCATTCTGGGAATGTTGGTGCTTCCACATCTGACATCTCCTTCAAATTAGCAGCCAAGACAGCACCAATCCAACTGTGCTGCCTCTGCATAAATTCCCAGGTAGCGCGCTGCTATAGCATGAATTGCGGCAACATGGTGGGATTACCAGATGCTGCAGCAACTTTCTTCATCTTCAGAACAGTTGGAAAGGCACTCACAGGGTAACACTTCCTTTCTCCTTTGATTTCCACACCAGCATTGATACACAAAGTTGTAATTAAACACGGGAAGAACAGATAACCAGCGGTCTTACCTTTACAAACCAAGATTTCTCTATTGATAAGCCTTCCCACATCCACATTCTTCTTGCTCAGAATAGCATCCAACAACATCATGCGCTCCTTTTCAACATTTGTAGTGTGGGAGGTAGGCAACAGGGATTGCTTCACGAAGTTGAACCATACTTGCGCATCATGGGTGAGATTACCCCTCTTCACTTTGAATTCATTTGCACTGCAAGGCTCCCACGGTGTTCCAGGCACAAAAATGTTCTTCTTGACTCCTTCCATCTATTTCTTTCTCCATTTGGACACATTGTTGGTGAAGGACAAACTATGAAAATCCAACCCGTAATTAGCATTGATTGCTAAAGAGTCGAATTCCACAGCAACTCCACGCACTTTAGAGATGAACCTCGTCTTGCCATCTTTAGAGGGGACGATTCCTTCGTAGAATTCGCGAACAACAGAGGGATAGAAAAACAAGGGTTGTTGAATCAGCTTTTCCCAACCTAATGCGGTCACAATAGATGTGAATGCATCAGGGGCTCCTTTTAACTCGAACCCACGCTCCGCCCAGAAATTCATATTCTGGAACTTCTCAGATGCATCTCCTTCTTGGTTCTTAGTGTTCTTCCTTCGCATTTGGATCGATTCACCGCGCCCAGGTTTTGATTGGCGCTTTCCAGAAGACTTGACAGCACTTGATTTTGATCTTGTCATAGCGATTGAAATCGAGATTGGGGAGGAATTGGTAGGTTTTGAGAATGGTTTCAATGGGGGAAATTTCAGAATAGGGATTTTGGAGAGTTGGTTACACTTGGATAGAGAGAGCGTGGTGAGAGAAGTGATGGAAGGTGGTTATAAGTTGTAACACCCCTTTTTCTACTCGGTAAATTTAACGCAGAAATCAGAGTTTTCAAAAACATTTTCTAATACACCCTCAAGGGATGCTACACTTGTAACGCCCCAAAATAATTTAATTAATTATTTGATTAAGTTATTTGAGGCTTACAATATTTATTTAAGTAAATTAAATAATTAGAGTTTTATTTTATTTCAGGAGACGTCTAAGTAATTAAGGGGGGTGTAAATAAGGCCGTTAATGTTAAGTGGCCCAATTAAGTTAGTAAAACTATAGGGTCTTAGGAGAAAACCCTCACTTGAGAGAAATCAAAAAAATTGAAAAGTGAGAAGTGTGTGAGAGGAGGCGCGATCGGCTAGGGAAAAGGAGAAGGAGGAGCGCGAGAACTCAAGGAAGGAGGAAGCTTGGATCGTTGGTGACTTTGGAGAAATTGCTAGGAGCTTTGTGTTCTCTTCAATTACCAAAGGTTAGGGGGCTCTCTTTCATTCTTAATAACCAATTGGATTAGCAACCATAGGAGTTAGGTTTTAGGAGTAATTCTTTAACTGAATTGTGGTGTTGTTGATTTATGAGGTGTTGTTGTTGAATGAAGATGTTGTTTTGTGTTGAATTTGAATTGTTGGTTCTATTTTAATTGGTGTTAAGATGTTTGTTGTATTGATTTAATGGAATTAAATATAGGAGGAATATGATAGTTGTTAGGTGTTTGTCAAATTGCCTGAATGAATGATGTTTTGAAGGTGTTGTGCCTGGTGTTGCAATTTGGTGTGCGTGTGGGTGCTGGTGTTGCGTGCAGGGGCGCCAATCTATGGCTGCCCCAAGCGCACGTTGCTGCTGGAGTTGCATGCAGGGGCGCCAAACTGTGGCTGCCCCAAGCGTGCGTGTGTGTTGCGTCGCGGGCGCCAAGCATGGCTGCGCCCAGCGCGCGCGGTGTCTTCTTGTGTCTAGGTGCAGGGCGCCAATTTGGCTGCCCTGTGTGCGGTGTGTGTTGCTGGTGTCTAGGTGGTGGCGCCCATGTTACTGTTCCTGGAGTGTGTGCGTGTGTAAGTGCAGGGAGGGGCGCCATTTGCTAGGCAAAATGGCGCCAGGGGTGCTGTCTGTTGGTTGGGCAGTGTGCAGGGCGCCAATGTCCCATGAATATGGCGCCTGATGGAGTGAATTGGTATTGGTGTGTGGTTATGCAGGGCAGGGGCGCCATTTGCTAGGCAAAGTGGCGCCCAGTTCACTGTTTTGTGAGTGTGTGCAGGGGGCGCCAAATGCTAGGCATTTAGGCGCCTGGGGCTGAGTTTTGTGAGGGGGGGCGCCAAATGCTAGGCATTTAGGCGCCTGGTGCTGAGGGAAGTGTTGTGCTGTTTGGGTGTGTGGGTTGCGTGGTATGGGGGCGCCAAAGTGGCTGCCCCTTGGCGCCTAAGTGTCCAAAATGTGTCTAAGTGATGGTTTAGTCCCTAAGAATTAATTTAATCCTTGGTGTGACAAATTAGTCCCTAAGAATTAAATTAATCCTTGGCGTGACAAAATAATCCCTTAGTGTTCAAATAATCCCAATGCGTCCACATAAGTCCCAAAGTGCTAAATTAATTAATAATGTGTCAAAATGACCTTTAAGTACTAGAGTAACCTTTGGTGGGTCTAAATGGTCCTTAGGTGAGATTTAATATAATAATTGATGTGGTGGGCGATAATTGATCAAGTGGTGGTTAATAAATGATCAAGAGGTGGTTAATCATTGATAAGGTGGTGGTTAATAAATGATGAGGTGGTGGTTAATAATTGATAACGTGGTGGTTAATAATTGATAACGTGGTGGTTGATAATTGATAACGTGGTGGTTAATAATTGATGTTATGTGCTTATTGCGTTGTGATGCATTGTCATAGTGTCACATAAATCATATGCATTACGCAGCGGTGGCTTGGCCAACCAGCGGTTGGTGTTTACGAAGACGGGGTTTTTGAGGTGGTTATGGATCCACATGCATATTGCACACATGCATACAATCATGCATTCCTTGAATTCTCATTGATGCTTAATTGATCCTTTGTTGTGACTTGTTGGTGTTTCAATTGAATGGTGAATGCTTAATTGCTCTGGATTGTTGTTACTAGATATTTTCCGAATATAATGCTTATCTTACTTGTTATTATTTATGTAAAGAGACTCACCCTAGCATTTTTATGTTGCCTGCTCTCGTGGCGACATGCAGGTGATTCTGAGTGAAGATCTCTAGGCTTTTTGGGATTTTGATTCGGCTCTGATCTAGTAACACCCGGGATTGGGGTCTTAGTATTGTTATCTTATGTTATGGACTAAATTGATTTAAATTATGTATTGAGCGTTTTGAACTCAATTTGATTTTCCGCTGCTGTGAACTGTTTTTGGATTATTGTAAACATTAAACAGGTTTTAGGGTTTTATCCCATGTGACTATGATATGCATTTCACGCACTAGATGCGTTTGGATTTTTAATTATACCTTGATGAGGTCTTTCTTAGATGTAGTATATTTATTTGAAGTGCGTGGAAAATGTTTTGAAAAACTTTAATTTTTATTGAATAAATAATATTAAGTAGAAGGGGGTGTTACATTAGTGTGAGAAACAGTTCACAGCAGCGGAAAATAAAATTGAGTTCAACACGCTCAATACATAATTTAAATCAGTTTAGTCCATAACATAAGATAACAATACTAAGACCCCAATCCCGGGTGTTACTAGATCAGAGCCGACTCAAAATCCCAAAAAAAGCCTAGAGACCTTCACTCAGAATCACCTGCATGTCGCCACGAGAGCAGACAACATAAAATGCTAGGGTGAGTCTCTTTACATAAATAATAACAAGTAAGATAAGCATTATATTCGGAAAACATCTAGTAACAACAATCCAGAGCAATTAAGCATTCACCATTCAATTGAAACACCAACAAGTCACAACAAAGGATCAATTAAGCATCAATGAGAATTCAAGGAATGCATGATTGTATGCATGTGTGCAATATGCATGTGGATCCATAACCACCTCAAAACCCCGCTGGTAACCACCAACCGCAATGCGGGCCACCCACCACAATTTGGCCGAAGCCACCCGCCGCGTAATGCATATGATTTATGTGACACTAAGACAATGCATCACAACGCAATAAGCACATCACATCAATTATTAACCACCACGTTATCAATTATCAACCACCACGTTATCAATTATTAACCACCACGTTATCAATTATTAACCACCACCTCATCATTTATTAACCACCACCTTATCAATGATTAACCACCTCTTGATCATTTATTAACCACCACTTGATCAATTATCGCCCACCACATCAATTATTATATTAAATCTCACCTAAGGACCATTTAGACCCACCAAAGGTTACTCTAGTACTTAAAGGTCATTTTGACACATTATTAATTAATTTAGCGCTTTGGGACTTATGTGGACGTATTGGGATTATTTGAACACTAAGGGATTATTTTGTCACGCCAAGGATTAATTTAATTCTTAGGGACTAATTTGTCACACCAAGGATTAAATTAATTCTTAGGGACTAAACCATCACTTAGACACATTTTGGACACTTAGGCGCCAAGGGGCAGCCACTTTGGCGCCCCACTAGCGCAACACACACACACACACGGCACAACACACACTCACAGGCGCCAAGTTTCTAGGAAACTGGCGCCCCCCCTTTGCCGTGCCACTTCCCTGCAGCACACACACACTGGGCGCCAAGTTCCCAGCGAACTGGCGCCCTTCACTGCACACACGCACGCACAAACTATTTGTCACGCTGCAAGACGCGCTCGGGCGCCAATTTGCCTAGCAAATGGCGCCCTGTCTTCCCAGCAACACACGCCGTGCCCAACCACATGGACCAAGCGCCTAAATTCCCAGAAACTGGCGCCACCCCTACGCAAGCACACCTAGCCAGCCCAGCACAGCACCCCTGGCGCCATTTTTCCTAGCAAATGGCGCCCCCTCCTTGGCAGCCTAGCCAAACCGAACCAACCCACAAAAACAGCAACCCAAGGCGCCACTTTCCTTAGGATTTGGCGCCCCTCACCTTAAAACGCTTAACCAAAACACCAAAACACATTTTCATCCCACAATTAAATTCTCAACTCTTTAACACCCAATTAAACAATTACTCAACATCCTTTCATTCACTCAATCTCATAAATCCTCATATTGGAACATTTAAACAAACACTTGACATGCATAAACAACAACACATTCATTTCCAACATTAAGCATCATGGTACATCACATTCAACATCAAATACAACTACAACAACAATCTCATATTAACACACAATCCACACAATCAAATCATGCTAGCTATGTTCCTACACAACACATATCATACCAATTATTATAGACATAATGAGAATCCCCTAACCTTTAATGAACTATGAACTTCAAGCTAAGCACCAAACCAATAAGCCAACACGCAAGCTCTCTCTCTCCCCTTTCTTTTGCAAACCGTAGCCCTCTCCTCCCTTTGGAAATATGGAGAATCAACAATAAAAATGGAATTGAGGGGTTTAAACTACAATACTCAAAAGGAGAAGAAAAATGGAAAAGGAAGGACTAAGAACCTTTACCTAAGGCAAGCTTGAGAGAGAACTTCCTCTTCTCCCTCTCCTTTTTCTTCCTCACTATTTTGCACTTCACCCTTCTCTCACTCTCTCTATTTCTTTTCTTTCTTCCTGCCGTAAGCTCCTTTCCTTCTCCCAATTCCATTCCTTTTAATTCTCATTTAACCCTAGGCCCAATCAATTTGGGCCCTATTACTTACACCCACCTCCCCTCTTTACTACCACCACTCCTAATACTTAAACACCTCCTAACTAATAGAAATAAATCCTAACTTAATTATTCCACTTAATTAAATTAGACCCCTCATTTATTTACTACACCTCACTCTTTAAATAAATTGATTACCTTATTATTATTTAAATATGGCCCACTAACATATTACTTAATTAAATTAGTCATAATCACTTAATTAAGTAAATTAAATAATCACCTAAATAAATTAGTTAAATACTCACCTAATTAATTTTGGGGTGTTACAACTCTCCCCACTTAGAATATTTTCAGTCCTCGAAAATCACGCTAATCTCAACAACAAGATGAATCTAGTTCGCACTTAATCTCTTGAAAACTTACACGATCTAAATCCTAGTGTTAACCTTGGTACATCCACCTACAACCCTTTCAAAGTTCTATTCTTTGGTGCGTGAAACACTAACGTGCGTCTACTTCTCCTCATGGATCTCAACCTAATATATTGACTCCTTCGCTTAGGTTACATAAGCGTGTACTTTCATTCTAAGCATAAATCGCCACTACTGAGTTCAAGAATGACACACAATTCCCGCAGATAGCGTCTCCCCACTTGGCTCTTTGCCCGAACTCTCCTCTCCTCGCACTATCTTATATGAACGATTGCTATCCCCTCGAAAATCTACGCTAAACTCATGAAATCAACATCCACTCTTCTTATCTCCGCTAACCGTTATCATCCAAGCCCTATCGTACACGAAACAGATCAACCACTCTTCCCTACACTCTTACTCCCCAACTAAGTATTCTAACCCGTAGGTTGTCAAAATCCTACCCGACTACCCAACACAAGAGACAACAACAATTATGGCCAGGGGCCCAACAACCCTAACAACCGTAATTAACACAACAATACCAATCCCAACAAGTTATCGTATCTCTAACATCATTCACAGCAACAATTAACACGATCATAATAACAAAATTCAAGTTCGACCTATTCTACAATTAATCATTTCATTCCACGTTCTAATTATTCTTTTTAAACTCGGGTGCAGAAAATTCTGCAACTATGTGTCTACTTTGGCGAATTAATTAAAATAGTAAACGACCTCGGATTTCGACAAATAAATACTTGTTGGAAAGCCACGGATGTGTAGTTTCTGAATATATCCTTAGATTTTCAACACAGTGAACCAATTAGTACAGTTTTTAGAAACAACCCGAACAGTCCCCTGACTGGACAGATTCTGCCCTCCCACTTCATTTTACTCTAAAATGACTTAGACTTGACCAAATGGGACAAAACCTTAGCCCGAACAAAAGCAATTTGAGTATAGTTTCTAATGGAAAAAGAATCGTTCAAAACAGAGTTCATTTGAGGACATAAAACTTGCAAAACTGAACCTACCCACAGATTGATTCTAGAAATTTGACTCGACTTTAGAGATTCATAACTGGAGCTACACAACTCCGAATTTAACGAAACCAGTGCCAAAACGACCGGCTTTATGTCTATTTTCGAAAACACTCAGCCACATAATTTTTGACTCAACCAAATAGTGCCAGTTTTTAAAAGACTGAAACAGCGTCCAGAACGCACAGAAATTATACGCAAGTAAAAAACTCATCATTATCAATCACCACAACCAATTACAATTATTACATACTTAATGCATTTCATCAAACATCAAGTAAGCCTAACCAATCATGCAACCACTTAAACACGCAATTTAGAAGATTAAACATGTAGGCATTTTCTTCGATGTCCTTTATTCCTAGGGGTTGGCTAGCATGTGATTTTACAATTTCCCTAGAAAATAACATGGGACTTAAAATCCTACCACAATTGAATCGATTTCATATCACAAAGAATATAACCAATACATGTATCATAAAACAATTGTTTTGATTCCAGACTTGATATTAGTTTAACCACATGAAATTAATTACCCTTGTTAACACTTAGCAAGGAAAACTAGTCAAGTAACAGAAGTGCACAAAAGTCTCGTCGCACAGTTTTCGTCATTAGATTTTATAAGCCACATAAAACAATTTTCAAGAAGTGACAATTATTATTGGACTCACATTCTCATAGCATAAAATTTTTAACTCATTTAATCATGCACTTTATGTCTAATCTCCTAATTTTTCAAACATCATTAAATCACAACTTAATCGGTTCAAAAACTGAATTTATGTCACATTTTGAAATAAGATCTTAGAACATTTCGGAAACAGAATTCGACACTAACTTGACCTCACATTCATTTTTCAATAGCATAAAATTTTTCCAAGTACCGTTTCCTTTTAAAATCATAAAACTCATCGTTTTGTCAAAAAGGGAAACTACATGCAAACTTCAACTTTACTATCACCCAAGCATGCAACCACATAAACAACTACTTATTAGTTCAAAATTTGATTTCCAACATACCCCAGAAGGTAAGAGAAGTTAATCATTTAGTCTTTGACAAATCACACTATGCTCACGAAACAAGTCAAATTAAAACATTAAAAATGTCAAAACTTCAAGTTATGCAACCTTACTTGAAAAATTGAAAATTCAGCATTATGCAAAGATTTCGTTCTAGCATACTATCTTGAAAACAATTTAGTACTAGTCAACTCAAATCCCGACACATCACAACAACAATCAACCTATAACAAAAATGTCAATCAAGCACAACAATATTCAACAAATAATCCTGCAATTATTGTCTAGTGTATAATTTACCAAGATTTAGGTCGCATGAGGGTACTCTCTATGTTCTAATAAGCTACTCAAGCAATCAATCAAATTAAAATTAGTGCATGCATCCGAAGTTAATAGTAACTATGAGTTTCATTGGGGATGAGTGATTGGGGTGATCAGTCCCTCCTACTCATGCAGCCAACTAATTAAGGTCACAAAAACTACTTTCTTTCAAATTTATATATACTACATTAAAAGACTTTTAACGCAGTCCGGAGTGCGAAGGCGTCGTCACGACTTTCACTCCTTTGACGTCGTTAGAACTCTTTTAATCACACATCTTAATGATACAAACAACAGTCACGAACAGACAAAATCAATGGTATAAACCACGGTTACGATTCGATCACATATACTTCAATAATACAATATAATTTTCAATCGTAATCTAACAATTAAGTCACAAGGTACGTCAATGAATGAACAAACCAACAAAATTAACAGTAATAAACAGCAACATAATTATGATTTAGAACGAGTACCAAGACTCGAGGGTTAACAGACTCGACAACTTGGCCGGACGGACCGAACTGCTCTGATACCACTAATGTAACACCCCCTTCTACTTAATATTATTTATTCAATAAAAATCAAAGTTTTTCAAAACATTTTCCACGCACTTCAAATAAATATACTACATCTAAGAAAGACCTCATCAAGGTATAATTAAAAATCCAAACGCATCTAGTGCGTGAAATACATATCATAGTCACATGGGATAAAACCCTAAAACCTGTTTAATGTTTACAATAATCCAAAAACAGTTCACAGCAGCGGAAAATAAAATTGAGTTCAACACACTCAATACATAATTTAAATCAGTTTAGTCCATAACATAAGATAACAATACTAAGACCCCAATCCCGGGTGTTACTAGATCAGAGCCGACTCAAAATCCCAAAAAAAGCCTAGAGACCTTCACTCAGAATCACCTGCATGTCGCCACGAGAGCAGACAACATAAAATGCTAGGGTGAGTCTCTTTACATAAATAATAACAAGTAAGATAAGCATTATATTCGGAAAACATCTAGTAACAACAATCCAGAGCAATTAAGCATTCACCATTCAATTGAAACACCAACAAGTCACAACAAAGGATCAATTAAGCATCAATGAGAATTCAAGGAATGCATGATTGTATGCATGTGTGCAATATGCATGTGGATCCATAACCACCTCAAAAACCCCGTCGTAACCACCAACCGCTGTTGGCGAAGCCACCCACCACAATTTGGCCGAAGCCACCCACCGCGTAATGCATATGATTTATGTGACACTATGACAATGCATCACAACGCAATAAGCACATCACATCAATTATTAACCACCACGTTATCAATTATCAACCACCACGTTATCAATTATTAACCACCACGTTATCAATTATTAACCACCACCTCATCATTTATTAACCACCACCTTATCAATGATTAACCACCTCTTGATCATTTATTAACCACCACTTGATCAATTATCGCCCACCACATCAATTATTATATTAAATCTCACCTAAGGACCATTTAGACCCACCAAAGGTTACTCTAGTACTTAAAGGTCATTTTGACACATTATTAATTAATTTAGCGCTTTGGGACTTATGTGGACGTATTGGGATTATTTGAACACTAAGGGATTATTTTGTCACGCCAAGGATTAATTTAATTCTTAGGGACTAATTTGTCACACCAAGGATTAAATTAATTCTTAGGGACTAAACCATCACTTAGACACATTTTGGACACTTAGGCGCCAAAGGGCAGCCACTTTGGCGCCCCACTAGCGCAACACACACACACACACACACACGGCACACACACACACTCTCACAGCGCCAAGTTTCTAGGAAATCGCGCTTCTTTGCCGTGCTACTCCTGCAAACACACACACCGGGCGCCAAGTTCCGCCGAATCGGCGCTCTTCATCGCACACACGCACGCACAAACTATTTGTCACGCACACGCAAGACGCACTTCGCCGCCAATTTGCCTAGCAAATGGCGCCTGTCTTCCCAAAGCAACACACGTCGTGCCCAACCACATGGACCAAGCGCCTAAATTCCCAGAAACTGGCGCCACCCCTGCGCAAGCACACCTAGCTTGACCAAAGACAAAGACCCCGGCGCCATTTTGCCTAGCAAATGGCGCCCCCTGGTGACCTAGCCAAACCGAACCAACCCACAAAAAACGACAACCCAAGGCGCCACTTTCCTTAGGATTTGGCGCCCCTCACCTTAAAACGCTTAACCAAAACACCAAAACACATTTTCATCCCACAATTAAATTCTCAACTCATTAACACCCAATTAAACAATTACTCAACATCCTTTCATTCACTCAATCTCATAAATCCTCATATTGGAACATTTAAACAAACACTTGACATGCATAAACAACAACACATTCATTTCCAACATTAAGCATCATGGTACATCACATTCAACATCAAATACAACTACAACAACAATCTCATATTAACACACAATCCACACAATCAAATCATGCTAGCTATGTTCCTACACAACACATATCATACCAATTATTATAGACATAATGAGAATCCCCTAACCTTTAATGAACTATGAACTTCAAGCTAAGCACCAAACCAATAAGCCAACACGCAAGCTCTTCACTCCCCCTTTCTTTGCAAACCGTAGCCCCTCCCTCCCTTTGGAAATATGGAGAATCAACAATAAAAATGGAATTGAGGGGTTTAAACTACAATACTCAAAAAGGAGAAGAAAATGGAAAAGGAAGGACTAAGAACCTTTACCTAAGGCAAGCTTGAGAGAGAACTTCCTCTTCTCCCCTCTCCTTTTCTTCCTCACGGCTGCACTTCACCCTTCTCTCACTCTCTCTATTTCTTTTCTTTCTTCCTGCCGTAAGCTCCTTTCCTTCTCCCAATTCCATTCCTTTTAATTCTCATTTAACCCTAGGCCCAATCAATTTGGGCCCTATTACTTACACCCACCTCCCCTCTTTACTACCACCACTCCTAATACTTAAACACCTCCTAACTAATAGAAATAAATCCTAACTTAATTATTCCACTTAATTAAATTAGACCCCTCATTTATTTACTACACCTCACTCTTTAAATAAATTGATTACCTTATTATTATTTAAATATGACCCACTAACATATTACTTAATTAAATTAGTCATAATCACTTAATTAAGTAAATTAAATAATCACCTAAATAAATTAGTTAAATACTCACCTAATTAATTTTGGGGTGTTACACTGGCGCCCAATTTGGTCGCCCTGTGTGTGTGTGTGTTCTTTGGTGTCTAGCCCAGTGTGGCGCCAATTTGGTCGCCTGTGTCTGCTGTGGTGTCTAAGTGCAGGGCGCCAGTTTGGCTGCCCTGTGTTCTGTGTCTAAGAGTAGGGCGCCAGTTTTGGCTGCCCATGGCGCAGGAGAGTGCGCCTGTGTCTAGTGCTGTGGCGCCGATTTGGGGCCGCCTGTGTCCGTGTGTCTAAGGTGATGTCTTAGTTTTGTCTTAGTTCGTGTCTAAGACAATGTTGCCTAGTTTTGGTGCTGTTTTGGTCCTTATGTCAATGTTTGGTTCTGATGGTGCTGTTTTAGTCCTTAGGTGCTGTTTTGGTCCTTAAGTCAATGTTTGGTCATGATGGTGCTGTTTTAGTCCTTAGGTGCTGTTTTGGTCCTTATGTCAATGTTTGGTCCTGATGGTGCTGTTTTAGTCCTTAGGTGCTGTTTTGGTCCTTATGTCAATGTTTGTTCCTGATAGTGCTGTTTTAGTCCTTTGGTGCTGTTTTAGTCCTTGTGGTGCTATTTTAACGGTGATGTATACTAAATGGTGTGAATAATTATTGGTGAGTGGGGTCTATGACCTTCCTTGTTGTTGGTGAGTCAATATAAATGTTGGTGAGCTTGCTAGTGCATATTTTGGTGATTTTGGTGTATATGGTGCATTGTCATGGTGTCACATAACCATATGCATTTTTGGTGAGTAGGCTTCGGCCTCATTATATATTTTGGTGAATGCCCTCAAGGCTATTTTGTTGATGGATCCACATGCATATGCCCGTGGAGTTTTGGGTTGCATCTCATACACTAAACATGCATCCAGTGATTCATTTCGGTGAATAAAAAATTAATAGTATACGTGACTGTAATTGTAATTGGTGTCTTTAGTTGCCTTCTCTAAATGTGATGCTTGTCTTATTGTTTATTACTTATGTAAAGAGACTCACCCTACTGCTTTATGTTGCTTCTCATGTCGGCAACGTGTAGGTGACAGCGAGTGAAGGTGACCTGGTACCTTCTTCTAGTTGGTTGAGTCGGCTCTGATACGTAGCACCGGGGGGGCGTCTTAGTTTATTTTGCTGTTTTATTCAATGTTTTGAACTTCCACTTTGGTTATGTGTTTTCGATATTTTACGACTTGATATATTTCCGCTGCGATGGTTTGTTTTACATTTATGTTGACTGTGGTGCTATGTATCTCGTACCTTACGAATTAATTTGGAGTTATTACACGTGGTTATGTTTTAAATGTGACACCTTCTTGCAGTCGCACTGAAAGTTTTTTGACTCTGATTTTAAATTAATTAAATAGTAATTTATTTAGAAGGGGGTGTTACAACACTCACACCAATAAATGCATTCAAGAACTGATAATAAAATTCACCACATAAGGTTTAGCGTGATACATAGCACGTCATAAATGGGACGAACCCCAAAAACACTTGTTTAGTCTACATACGATGAGTTCATTCACCATACAGCGAAATATAGGATAATCATGACATCACCAAAATAAAATCCGACAGACAAGTAATTAAATCAACTAAGAAAACTAATGTTCGTTTCCCCCCTGAGTGCTACGTATCAGAGCAACGACACCGACTCAACTGAAAAGGTAGACAAGCCTTCACTTGCTATCACCTGCACGTTACCAACAGAGGGGTAACATTCAAACAGAAGGGGTGAGATATCTAACAATATAATGGCATGTATGATAAGAAATATGCTAGGGTTTCGGCAACCAACTACTACTCAACAACAACATCCGCATACAACAGCATCATTTATCCATTCAAATTTATCAGCACATAGATTCAACACATATAAGCATTTTATCAAACACCTCATGTGCATAAACGAGCAATACAACACCGATAGCCTAGGATACCCGAACCCCACATACAAATCCCTCATACACACCGTTATAAGGTCAGGACACAACAACATCAATATACAATCCACTACTTAACAACAACATCAGCACATAACAGTAACAACATCAACAGTAACAGCAACATCAATATACAACATCATTAATATCAATCACCCAAGGAAAATCACCAATAAAATGAATGAGAGATGAAATGCAACCCACACCGACGGGCATATGCATGTGGTACCATTCATCACCAATATTGAGCATAGCTCGAAGGCCGAAGCCTTATACACCAAATAATGCATATGAGTTGCATGCGACGCCATGAACAATGCACCAGAGACAATCAACAATCATGTCATGTAATTGACACAACAATACCAACAACAACAAATGGTCATAGACCCATCACCTATCACCTTAGCCAATAAAATAGGCACATCACCGGTTATAACATCACCAACTGGTCAAAGACCCATCATCATCATCGTCACCAAATTTATTCATTAAAAGAGGCACATCGCCTGTTATAACATCATCACTAACACCAAGAGCACCAAACACCAACACCAATAAGAGAACACCAAACACACCAACACCAATAGGCAAACACCAACCACACCAACGCCAATAAGAGAACACCAAATACACCAACCCTATAGGACAGTCTAACATTTAACAGCAACCTCAACAACTACCAACACCTATAGGACAGCCAAATGAGGTGCCCAAAACAGCAAAAAGTGGCGCTCAAAGGCAACACAGCGACATGGGGCGCAACATCACACAGAACATGGCACCTAGTGGCAACACAAGCACGCATCACCTTTCAAATATTGGCCATTAACAGAGGCACTCAAATTCCACATCATTACCTTTCACAACAATGCAATTATGCTTGCATATACATCACCTTTGGTTAATACAACACACCAATTATAGCATTTAAAGCTAACACCAATTTCCCCATCCGCACCAACACCTAAGACACCAATTATAGTTTACACACCAATGACACAGGCAACACAGAATTGGCGCCAGGCAACAACATAGGGGCAACACATCGCCAAACCGCACACCAAATGGCGCCTAGGGGCAACACAGCATGCCCAGGGCGCACACAGCACGCAAACATTGGCGCCTAGGGGCAACACAACATGCCCAGAACGCGCACAGACACATAACTGGCGCCTAGGGGCAACACAGCACTCCCTGGCGCCACACCGCAACATAAATTGGCACCTAGTGGCAACACATGCACACGCAGGGCGCACAAAACACAAAAAATGGTGCCTGGTGGCAACACAGCCACCCTGGGCGTAACACACACAACAACACGTCATTTAGGCATTCCATCAAACATCTCATAGGCATCAACTTCAATTAAGCATCATCTAGGCATCAAACGTCATATAGGAATTTCATCAAACATCTCATAGGCATCACTTCAATCAAGCATCATATGGGCATCAAACTCAATCAAACATCACATAAGCATTCCATCAAACATCATACAAGCATCCAATTCAATCAAGAACATCATAGGTCCTAGTTCCCCCACATAACACCCATCATATACCCCATTATAGAGATAGAACCCCACCCTTACCTGGGATTATAGACACAACTCTTTCTCCTAACGAAGCTCTTCGATTCTCCAACTACGACAACTCTCCTTAGATTGTAAGTTGAGAAGATTCACTTTCGTTCTCACCTCTCTTAGTTTCTAACTCAGGAACTGCTCTCCTATCGAATCCCTTTGCGATACGAAGAGAACGCAACAAACCGCGTCAAAAACGGAGCTCTAGAGACAAAGTTATGCTCAGAGGAGTGAAAAAGGTGAAAATGACCCAAATCTGTATTTGAAACACAATATATATAGCAGATGGCTGGTATGACGCGCCACTCACGCCAGCGACAAAGCGCCACAAGGCAGATGAAGCATTGAGGACTGGCGCGCGCGACGCACCACTTACGCGCGACAGGTGTTGCGTTCGTGTGGTATTCGCAAATATAGTGCAAGTATACACGTCGTACAAGTAATAAAGTGGATTTAAGTACGAGATCGTTCCCACGAGGATTGGTTGTACTTTCAAAGTTCAAGTTTCAAACACAAGAGATTCAAGTAGCAAATCGGCAATAAGAGTTGGTTTTAATGTTAAAGACGTAAATAAAGCAAGTAAACAAATGTTGGTTGTGAATATGGATGAGAGATGAGTTGGGTTGTTGCATGTAAATAAATCCTTTCTAGTCAGACGTTATAACGTTTACACGTTATTACGCACAAATGCTATTTTGTATAGACATTACCACGTCCTGAACGCTGTTGCAACAGAGTGTGCTTTTCAAAGACAAAACGCGTCGAGTTTCAAGTATAAGAGGTCCTATGTCTAGGTTCTAAATAGGCCCACTCTCGTATTTTAAGCACCCACAAAGAATGTTCTATGAACTATTATCCGTTCTATGTCTAGACTTAGATAAAAATGCCTAAATGTCTTTAGTACATCGTTCGTTCATATAAATCTTTGATTTCTTTTCATAGACCATGTCTGTACCTATGAATCTACCTATTTTAAGAGGCCAACCTCAAAACAAGTTTGGAAATATTATTACACAAAGATTTAAAACATGGAAACATCATTACTTCATAACATTAACTAGAGATTCATTATAACAAAACAACAACCTAACTACAAAGTGTTTAGCTCATGCTGAGCATCTTTACAGAATGATAAGGAGTAATCCAAATACCATACATAAAAGAAAAGAAACTAAGTGCAAAAGATACACCTAAGTAACTCTTCAGCATGTATGTTGTAGAGACGTTACAACGTCTGAGCCTCACAGCAGTGTAGAAAATAAAAAGTTCAGAAAAGCAAAATACAGAAGTCTGTTTCCAGATCTTCTTTACAAACTATCTCTGAAATTAATGGAGGGATGGTGAAGGGATGAAGATGGAGTGAAATGTATGAATGGTTCTGTATGTGCGTGCCTTTCTTGAGAGAGTGTTGAGTCTTCATTAAATAGCCTCCTTGCTCACGTGTTGCTGATGTCACTTGCCCATCTACCAGGTCTGTTTTCTCTTCTGCCTGACACTATACAGTGCTACAGTGTATCTTCCGTGTCAGCTCATGGGGAATAGAAGATCTTCTGACTTTTTATATCTTTGACCATCATTACTAGTGCGCCAAAATTGAGATCTTTCACCCTTGCTCTGCTTCGCTGCGCTCTGAGACGTGGTGAGGGACGTGGTAACGTTCAAGCACTTTTTCTGCACAAGCACAAGAAGCATCAAAAACGCTCTCAAAGGCACCACTTGGTGCCAAAATGCACAGATTTATCTATTTAACCTCTCATTTACTAAGAACTAAGAAATTAACATAAAACTAATTAAATTAACCTTGTATTGCTGGAGAACTTGCATGATTTATTCTCTGAATGAGTATAAATAACTCATATAAATATGAGTTATCACACCCCCAAACTTAAATCATTGCTTGTCCTCAAGCAATCAAGACAAAACACACATAACAAAACGCATGAAATTAACTACACTAGCAGGTTATATTCTACTCATCCAACAGATCAAAAATTCATTCTCAGGAGGCTAATTTTCCACGCACTCACACACCAATGCAAAGTTAAATTCCAGATTCATTACTGCTCAGGTGAGTGTGTGATCTCTGTATTAATTCCTCCACTAGCTAGTTCAGAAACTACTTTAGCTTATGAAAGAGTGGTTTCCAAATGGTGACAGCAAAACATTTTTCAAAACAAAGAATAGGCTAACATTTTCACATAAGAAATGGGGGTTTATTTGAAGCATGACAAAGGGTCTTATTTGGGTGCTAGGACTAGGTTAGTGCAACTAATTTTCTGACTCACACACGCAAACGACTGTAACCCATTCATTACTGAGCAACTCTCCTTTATTTGCTCCATTTTGGAGTTCTGTTTTTCTCTTCTTTTTTTTTTTTTGTTTTTTTTTAGTGCTCAGCATTTGCTTCAGGGTATTACAGTGAACACAGAATACATGTGGATTTTCCACTTATTTGTAGCAACACACTCTTTTTGGTCTTTTTGGATTAGACGTTACAACGTTTGTGGGTGAGACGTTGTAACGTTTGAACACATAACACAACACACACGGCATACGTTATAACATTACGGGTAGACGTTACAACGTTGCACTCACGCTACACCTGCACTAACTATCCTACAGTCTTTGCACCCAGCCTTTGTATAACCTGATTCACCCCCAAACTTAGCTTCTACTGCTATTCTAGGTTTTTAATCAAGTTTTTTCTCACCATAGTTCACCAAAACTTGTGTGAAAGCAGCAATCAATTCCTTTCATCTAATCATGCATTAGCTACTCACACATACACATTTAATTACTAACTTTAGCCCAAAGAGAATTATTTTCACTGTTTGACAGGGTAAGAACAAAGACTGCTTTTGCATTTGATTTCATGTTTGCACAAACAAAAATTTTAAAACATTGAGATTCCCCCCCCCCCCACACTTAAAGTTGAGCAGTGTCCTCACTGCTCAAAGGTAAAAAAAAAAAGCATGCAACAGAAACAATTAAAAACAAAAACTAAAAGACAACTTAAATCTACAAACTACTGCTAGAATTAGAGGGTAACTTACTTGTTTGCAGCACTGGACACAGAGCCTTCCGCTGCATGCTCGTGGGGATTCTGACCGACCTTCTCCTTTCTTCTTTTCCTTCTTCTCCTTCTTCACTTTCGCTCCTCTTTGTTCAGTTGTGGTAGTTGTTGTTGTTGTTTCATCAGATCCTTTTTCTTTTGAACTAGCACCCACACTTGCAGCAGCACTTGAGGCTTCAACAATTCTCTTTTTAGCCTCCTCCCACATTTTCATTGCCAATTCAGTGAGATTGACATGCACCGCTTCATTGGGGTTCATCAGGGCTTTTTCCACCTGCGGTTCTTTAGAGCGTTGCCACGTCGTTGATGATCCTCCAATGTCAGCAACTTTATCTTGGGCTTGCTTCAATAGGTGCTCGCTAATTTACGAGTAGCCTCTCGCCATTGCTGTTCCTTTACCTTTTCCAAAGCGACTTCACGTTCATTCGTAACTTGCATTTACGCAAGTTTAGGCTGCGACCTCTTTTTCGGCCAGACGTTACGACGTCTGCGCAGTCCTTCTTCAAAGAATGACAAGGAGGGCTTCAGAACCACTAGCGAGAACAAATGCTTTGCACTAGTAGCGATAGTGAGGCTTTCTGAGGCACTCGACCTTTCCTCTTCACGGGAAGTTTTGCCTTATTGTTGTGGGGGCTTCAACTTGCTCTTTCTCGCCACTCACTTGGGCTTCTTTTTTGACTCGGTGACTAGCTCTTGTCTCTTCTTCCTTCCAAAGGGGTTATACTTGAGTGCACTTTTCACTCGTGTTTTCTTGGGTGGGGAAATAGGTTGGGTATCCGGGTTGCTTGCTTTGTGTTTGTTGTCTCGCACGTCGCCACGTCTAGTTCTGCACTTTACGGGGTGATGGTTGCTTCTCGAGTTCGGGTTGGGGTGGTGGTGGTTGTGGGGTAGGTTGGTCTTGGGCTTTGGATTGTGGAGTCTTAGGAGTGCTCTAGTCATGGGTGGATTGTTGTTGTGGTGAAGGTGGTGGTTGTGTGGCTTGGGGGGGATGGTGATTTAGGGCTATTTGTTTTGGACTTTGTCTTGGTTGGTTCTTGATTTGTTTGGATTGTAGGGGAATCACTTACTTGTCTTCTCACTCGAACTTCCTTTCTCCTCGGGGCTCTCTTCTTCCTCCTCCACTTTGATTATCTCCATGCTCACCTTTCTTGATTCATCCGCATCCACATCACTAATATCATCTAAGTCAGTGGAATTAAATTCCTCTTCACTACTTACCTTTTTTTGTTTCTTTGCTGGGCTCTTCCTTTTTGGTGGGCTTCTTGCTCGTTTGGCCCTTTCTTTCTTCACGGCTCTTCTTTGGATTGTTGATAGGGGTACATCATCATCATTCTCTTCCTGCATCCAGTCAGGCAACACAGGCTCCTCGAGTACCATCTTTCCTTTAGACATTTGGGCAAACATCTTCTTCTGCCATTCAAATTGTTCTTTGACAAACTTTGCCAAAGTGCTCTGCCTCTCCTCCAGACGTTGCAACGTCTGCGCATCTACAGAGCTCGAAGTTCCTGCAGTTTTTACCCTAGGCTTGAATTTTGTTGAGAAGGGGCCTTGAGGTTGTTCCCTCAGTTCTGAAGCTTCAATCTCTACCCCAGCCTCCATGCACAGATCAGTAATTATGCAGGGGAAATACAAGTAGCCATCCTTCCTATTCTTCCACTTGTTGAGCTCACGGTTGATCAACTTTCCAACTTCAACCTTGTCCTTTGACATGATTGCATCAATCACAATCAGTCTCTCCTTGTCCACCCAGGAGGTGTGGGAGGTGGGAATTAGGCAATGCCTTATGAAATGAAACCAAGTATTGGCTTCATCACACAGGTACCTCTTCAAGATTTTGAACTCACTCCCATGCTCACCACTTCGCTCCCAGACAACACCTTCTACACAAATCCTGTCCTTGATTGCTTCCATTTCAGCTAATCCATAGGTCTTTTGCTTGGTCTCCACAGCCTTTCCATAGTACCCTAGCCCAAAGTAGTCATTGATCACTCTGATACCAAACTTCACTTCTTCTCCTCGCACCCTTGACACGATGGAAGGCTCTCCTTCAGGTCTCTCAACGATTCCTTTGTAGAAATCGTGAACCAATGTAGCAATGTATTCTTTTACGGCACTGCAATTTTTGCCAACCCAACGCCGCGACGGTTGCAAGAAAATCAGGATTGGGGCTTTCTTGACTAAAGCCCCTTTCTGGAAGTAGGGCTTTCTTTTTGGAGGGGTTAGGAATTTCTGGGATTGGGGCTGAGGATGTGCTTAGGTCAGTGTTTTTGCCTTTTCCGGAGGATTTGGCCAGATTGCTTGACTTTTGTCATGGTGGTTTGTGAGAAATTTCTTGGAAGGGAATGGGGGAATTTTGGGATTTTAGGTTTCTGAATAGCAAGATCGGGAAGTTGTTGTTTCAGAGAGAGAGTTTAGAGAGAGATTGCAGGTGGTGAGATAATGGTGAATGGTTAGATTTTTATGGGGAAGTGGTTATGGGGAGTTGAGAAATGGTAGAGTGGAGTAATGGAGAAAAGTAACCGTTGATTAGACAAGTTAGGGGGGGAGATGACGTCGTGGTCAGTTACCACATTCGTGTTGCAGAGGAAATCATTTCGACACGTCATCACTTACGCATTTGACTCAGTTTAAATCTGCCTTGACCGCCTTCAACTCTGCCCAGACGTGCCCACGTCTAATGTGTATTTAGACGTTACGACGTCTACCACCTTTTACTTTCTCCTTTCTTCAACCTTTATTCCTGCAAAACAAAAATTAAAAAGACACAAAAAATTGTTGGTTAATTAAAAATCATTGGGTTGCCTCCCAAGAGCGCTTGCTTTAAGAGTCTTCAGCCAGACTTTTGCCCTTTTAATTCAAGAATTGTTGAAGGACATTTGGATCTTGTCCCTTTCCACATGCTCTCCATGATACTGTTTCACACGTTGGCCATTAACTTTGAACATGGTGTTTGTCTTTTCATCAAATAAGTCCACAGCACCATGAGGATAGATTTTCATTAATTTGAAAGGACCTGACCACCTTGATTTCAACTTTCCTGGGAACAACTTTAGTCTTGAATTGAATAGCAACACCTGTTGTCCTTCTGCTAGTTCTCTTCTTTGGATTCTTTAGTCATGCCATTTCTTGGTCTTTTCTTTGTATATTGCTGAATTTTCATACGCATGGTGTCTGAACTCTTCTAGCTCATTTAATTGTAGTAACCTTGCTTCACCAGCCCTTGCATGATCCAAGTTTAATTGTTTCAGTGCCCAATAGGCCTTATGTTGGAGCTCAATTGGTAGGTGACAAGCTTTACCATAGACTAGCTTGTAAGGAGACATGCCCAATGGTGTTTTGTATGTTGTTCTGTAAGCCCACAGTGCATCATCTAAGTGTAATGACCATTCCTTTCTGTTAGGACCAACCATTTTCTCCAGTATTCTCTTGATTTCTCTGTTGGATATTTCTGCTTGGCCACTGGTTTGGGGGTGATAAGCTGTAGCAATTCTGTGTTTCACTCCATACTTAGCCAACAGGTTCTCAATTAGCTTGTTGCAGAAATGAGAGCCTTCATCACTGATTATGGCTCTTGGAGTACCAAACCTTGTGAATATATTCTTTTTAAGGAACTTGCTAACTGATTTGGCTTCATTGTTGGGTAATGCCACAGCTTCCACCCACTTTGACACGTAATCCACAGCTACCAGAATGTAGAGATTTCCATGAGACATAGGAAATGGTCCCATGAAATCCATTCCCCATACATCAAACAACTCAACTTCCAGAATGTTTGTGAGTGGCATTTCCTGCTTGCTTGATATATTTCTTGTCCTTTGGCACTTGTCACAGCTCCTTACCAACTCATGGGCATCCTTGAAGAGAGTAGGCCAATAGTAGCCAGATTGTAGGACCTTTGCAGCTGTTCTGGTACCTCCAAAATGTCCACCATAAGGTGCTGAGTGACATTGTTGCAGCACATGGAGTTGTTCTTCCTCAGCTAGACACCTTCTTAGTAACTGATCTGGACACAATTTGTACAAGTATGGCTCATCCCAGAAATATTGCTTTATAGTGTGGAAGAACCTCTTCTTCTGTTGATAGTTGAATCCTACAGGCACAATCTTGCTAACAAGAAAGTTAACTATGTCAGCATACCATGGTTCAGTAGTATCAGACGTTATAACGTTTGACGAAAGTGTCATAGACGTGGTAACGTCTTCAACTACTGTGGCTACTGACAATAGTCTCTCATCAGGGAATTTTTCTCTTATCTCCTCTTCACCTGTACCTGTATCAACATTCTCAAGTCTAGAAAGATGATAAGCTACTTGGTTCTCCACCCCCTTTTTATCACGAAATTCCAAGTCAAATTCCAAGTCAAATTTGGGCTTTGCATCTTTTTTAGAAATTAAGTACTTAATGGCTGAATGATCAGTATAAACAATCACTTTTGCACCCACTAAGTAAGATCTAAACTTATCAAAAGCAAATACAACGACCAAAAGCTCTTTTTTGATCCACAGTATAATTTAATTGGGCATCATCTAAGGTTTCTTGGCATAATAAATAGAATGAAATTTTTTCATACCTTTGCCCCAATCTGACTCCTACAAAGATAATCACTTGCATCACACATCAACTCAAATGGCTTAGACCAATCTGGAGTGACTATTACTGGAGCAGTCACCAAGGCAGTCTTCAGTTTATTGAAAGCTTCATGACATTGTTCATCAAAGTTGAAGACGTTGTCACGTTGCAATAACAGACACAGGGGTTTTGAAATCTTTGAGAAGTCCTTGATAAATCTTTTGTAAAACCCTGCATGTCCAAAGAAACTTCTGACTCCTTTGATAGTTGTTGGTGGAGGTAGCTGATCAATAACATCAATCTTTGCTTTATCCACCTCTAATCCTTTCTTTGATATTCTGTGCCCCAACACTATTCATTCTTGTACCATGAAATGACATTTTTCCCAGTTAAGAACTAGGTTGGTCTCTTCACACCTTATCAGAACTCCTTCCAAATTATCCAGGCATGCCTTGTATGAATCTCCATAGACTGAGAAATCGTCCATAAAAACTTCCATGGAATTCTCAATGAAATCAGAAAATAATGCCATCATGCACCTTTGAAATGTTGCGGGAGCATTGCATGCACCCCAAATGGCATCCTCACGAAAGCAAAGGTACCATAGGGACAAGTGAATGTTGTCTTTTCTTGATCTTCGGTGCTATGGCTATCTGGTTGTAGCTTTGAATAACCATCAAGAAAACAATAGAAATCCTTGCCTGGCAAAGCCTGTCTTGCATCGATCAATGAATGGAAGAGGGAAATGATCCTTCTTAGTTGCTTTGTTTAGCTTTCTATAATCCATGCATATCCTCCAGCCTGTTACTGTCCTTGTTGGAATCACTACAAGAAAATCGCTGATTTGCCACGGACATTTCCGTGGCAAATGCACAAATTTCCGTGGCAAATGCACAAATGCCACAGACAAAAATTGGTGGCAAAAACGGCACAAATCATAAATCGTTTGCCACGGAATTTCCGTGGCAAATTTTTCCGTCGCAAATCCGTGGCAAATTTTTCCGTCGCAAATCCGTGGCAAATTTTTCCGTCGCAAGTCCGTGGCAAATTTTCGTCGCAAGTCCGTCGCAAATTTTTAAAAAAAATTAAAAAAAAATGGAGCAGTAGTTTCCTACTACTCCAACTTCTTCACAAATTGGGTTATCTTTCAATCTGTAGGTAAAAATGCAGTTATCAAGTGTTAACTCATACAATTAAATGGTATAAACGACATATTCATCAAGATTTTAAACTTTAGTAAATAAGTACAATTTTCATATCCAATTTGGTATCAACAGTAAATAGTAAACAATAATTGCAAAATACTAGTAAATAATTTGACATTGTTATAAACTTATAATAATGAATTAACTCTCAACTATTCTACATTGTTGCGTCAAAAGTGCCTGATACATCCTACAACCATGCAAAATAACCAAATAAATAACTTGATTTGACCTTGCTCATAATATATGCTTCCCAAAATGCTGGGGTCACATGTGATAGCTTGTTTGTAGTGCGAAATTGCCATGTCCGATTGACCTTGCTCATAATATATCTTGACCAAATTGCCTACACACCATATGATATAAGGTACGATCGGTGTGAATAGCATAGATTAGTTTACTAGATAGAAAATAGTAAGCCAAACACAATTTGAATAAACTTGAAGGAAAACAGAATACGAGAAAATTTGTTTTATTATTGTCGATTTGCAACGAAACATGGTCATATATTGGAGACGTTCTCGGGCATGACCAAACTTAATTATTATATATCATGAACAAAGCGGACCATGAGATGAGCCATAAAGTTTGAAACACATTCAGCGGGAATAATGGTACACTTGTCAAAAATGCGGTTTGTTTCTATGAGCTCTCTTTCAAAAAATTAAGCACAAGTCATAATAATAGCAATATATAAAATATACAAACCGATTATATTACAATATATCAATGGCTGTTCATGACATGTTAGCATTAGTAAGTGGTTCATGTAATAGATACCCATCGATTACTATTGGAAGAATTATGGTGTGACTAAATCGGGGAATCCAAAGAGAGAATTATCTCAAATTGGAAACCAAATGGCTGTTTGTCTCTAATGAGGATATGTGATACACTAAGATCCTGGGTAAGTAGTAATGTTGTAGAAAAGGTCTTAAAAAGCCTAACGTCCCCACATAAAAAGACTAACCAACAAAATAGAGTACCACTCATACCGCAAATCTCAATTCCACCCTAAGAGAAACTGGATCAAGCTATAGCGAGAAGGATGTGGTATAACAAATCCAATATCGAGATATGTTGCCTTTGTGTGAGAAAAGCCATTAAGACAAGACTATTTTCCTTATCCATAAGATTTGTGAGTTCAAGCAAGCACATTATAGATTGGAAAAGGCATCAAATTTCAAAAGAATACCGATTAAAACTAGGAAAATGCATATCAAGTGTAAGGACTTACTTCTTGGACCAACCCTTGAGCTTTCATTAGATTGCCCAAGTTACTATGAGCATCAACACGTAGTATGTAGATAATGATAACAAAAAATAATGATACATCACCAAAAAGCTAGTGAAACCAGCGTAAAATGGAATGGAGAAGATTACACCCTATGCCTTTGGAATAATAACTACTTAGCTTAAGCAGTGATCAATCATCAAACAAAAAGAAAAAATTACCATTAAAGGGTTTATAGCAAGTGCCTGACGACAACACTGAGCTGCTTCAATGAGTCTTCCTTTACGCATGTATGCACTAGCTAGGTTTGACCATGCATCGGCAAAATTGGGGCGAAGGCAGTAGCGCAGAGAACAAGGAGGAATAATGTAAAGCAAACCAATCGAAAAGGGCACAAAAAACGTACAATATAGCCCATAAGGAAAAGAAATTGCATCCAATGAAGGCTAAATTAAGCTTATCCATCACTTTCTACAAAAGAATTCACATCAAACATATGGTGAAGCTTATATGGTAGTCTCTAATAATAAATCAATTAATGACTCAATACAGGCAGAATATTTGTGACCTGCCATTATTACTGGCAGCAACATTTGAAGGATAACATTTGAATGATTTTTCTAGTTGATTCAATGCTTTGTCCCCACCCCCCTCTCAGAATTTATAGCATAACCTCGATCGGACATATTCAAACAAAAATTGACACTTTAGTAGTGAGAAAAATATGAGGAAAAATTGAAGTGGCAATTCACCTTATAAGATGTACCACCCATTCGATCTACAATTATGTCAAAGCAACAACTACAAAAGTATAAAAAAAAAAGCAAAAATTAAAACTCTGGCCACGTCGGTTTAACAAAGACATTGAAATAGTAATATAAATGATAAATTAAAGGTTAAACAATCATATTATGAGCATCTAAAAAGTCAAAAATTTAAAGCACCATATAAAAATCATGTACATTGCGATTGCCCAACTACATTATATGTCATAAGATGAATACTAAGTCCCATAAGTCGGTGAAACAAAAATAATTGAAAAACTATATACCAATCCATCCTATGGACTTTGAGATGCTTTGGAGCAAATAATCCAATTCAGACACGGTTAACACACATGACACACATTCATCGTCCCTCTTATCTTGCTAGAAAATACTTTTTGGATTGGATAGATGAAGACGACTCTAAGAATTTCATAGATATTGTTAATTTAACCTCAGTAAACAACTTGGAAAGCATTGAAGCAGTTATTTCCTTCAAAGCTGTTGATAACAATTTTACAGTTTTGTTATTTGCACACACACAAACAGTTGTAAACCAGCTAATACATAATGACGGTATTGGTATTCAACTGGTCATATTTTTTGAATTTAAAAGACTAAAAGATCATTTAGTACCTACTGACCTGTTTAATGAATTTAATGTACAACTTTTATGAATCAATGTAGATAATCCAGAATAGTGGTTGTACCTGCAATAAGTTGGGAAATAATCCTGCACAGAGAGCAGGAACACTGCCTTGCTCAACGATCTTGACAACATAGTAGACAGCACCTAAAGGTGCCCTGGTGATTATAGAGGGTACTAAACCTTTGTAAAGAGAAAATAAGCCTTCTATTTTGATCATGTGGCGGAAGACACCAATTACACCTCCCAAGGCTTCACTACCAGGTGCTAACATTACTGTCCTGATTTGAAAAAAAATGCTCTTAGAAACTACAACAAAATTTAAAATTGTACAATTTTGAACATTTGAAACAATTTGTACTAAATTAAACACATAGCAAGAATAACAAAAACTAAGGGGATCCTAAATTTGCACTATAGTGTCCATGGGCAAGTAGAGCAAGATAGTTGTATTCCCCAAGAAGAAAGACTCCATAACAAATCTCTCAAAATTTGTTGATTCATAAATCCCTAGCATCTGCATCAGTTTAGTTTTATATGTATCATAGGCGTAAAAATCGATAGCCTTAAAGGGTGACGTCCTAAGAATATCGACAAAATCTCCTTTCCAAAAATCTCTCAACCTTTGTGAAGCTGAAATTGATTGGATGAGCTCAAAAAGGTTCTTCTGCTCACCCAGAACTATGTCTTCCAGTTTAAGTCTCTCAAGCAGTGCAACAAAAGTTCTTAAAGATCAACAACCATAATCAATACACACCCAGATATTAAACCATGAACTCATAGTCCAAAATCAATAAAAAATAAAAAGAAATAAACAATAGCAACTATAAAAGAAACTGAATGAGGGCTTCTCCTCCACACTCCTTGCACCACTTTGGAGACAAATGCTTCTTTTCAAGATACTCACCGTTCACGATCGAAACGCCAGCAGGAACACGGCTTGTGCGCATCAAGAAACACCTGCTCGAAAGTCCTTGTTGATTATTGTTCCGTCATTTGCAGTTGAATTGAAACCACTCGCTAACGAGTAAAAAGAAGGCGTGCGTGAGAGTTCATTCTTTGTCTTCGCCATCAACGGCGCTCTATTTTCTCTGTTTTGCAAACAATAGAACGGAATCTGCACATACCATAGTTCACTCACAACACCCATTATTTTAGTTATGCATGTTAAAAAAAGTTTTAAAAAATAATCCAGAACCACCACACAAATACCCCCACCACAAATCCAGAACCAGTAAAAGAAAACTATATCATCATGAATCATGTCCAAAGTCCAAACCCTACACACACAAAAAATTAATAAAATGAGAGCATGTAAATGTGGTAGCATTTAGGAGCATAGACAATACAGGAAGTAGGGGTTGTGAGTTAAAGAAGAAGGAAGTATAAAAGCGAACGGTGAGGAAAATGAAAAAAAAAATCGTGAGAGCAAGAGATGAATGTAAGAAGTTAAACCCCAAAGAAATAGATTAATTTCAAGCAAAGGAACAATACAAAAAAAAATCAACAAAAGGGCAAAAGATGGTTCCCTTACCTTCAACCGTAACCATCGCCGGCGCTCCACCATCCCTTTTCTCGTTCGTGTTACGCAGCGCCGTGCACTCTCTCGCTCTTCAACTCTCTCACACACATTCCTTTCATCTTCAATCTCTCTCGGCCTCACCATTGGAACTGCGAATCGGAGATGGCGACCATGGGGGATTTGGTTACGGCGAGAGAGAAGGCCACGGCCGTAAAAATGAAGGTTTGTGAGAGATTGGGGGAGACTGAGGGTGGAGGCCAGAGTTGGGTTGGGGTTTGGGGAAATCGGAGGTTAGGGTTTGGGGAAATCTGAGGTTAGGGTTTGGGGAAATCTGAGAGATTGGGGGAGACTGAGGGTGGAGGGTGGAAGAAGGCGGAAGGTTGAGGGAGAAGAGAGTGGAAGGCGTTTGAGGGAGAAGAGAGTGGAAGGCGTTTGAGGGAGAGAAACGAAACGTTCTGATGCTGGATCGTGGGAGTTTTATTTTTGATATAGAGTTTTATTCGGTTGCCACGGACTTGCCACGGGATCTCCGTCGCAAATTTTGTCTTTTCACAAGTCCGTGGCAAACACCAGCGGGAAATTTCGCGCTCACATATTTTGCACTTGCCGTCGCAAATCCGTGGCAAATTACTGACGGAAAAAGCTCCGTGGCAACTGCTGGTGGCTAAAACAAGGTTTTCTTGTAGTGAATTAGCTCATCCTTATCATTTGTTATCACAGTAACTCCACCTTTCTTTGGCACACATTGTACTGGGCTCACCCATGAGCTATCACTAATAGGGTAGATGATTCCTGCATCCAACCACTTGATGATCTCTTTCTTTACCACCTCCTTCATTATTGGGTTTAATCTCCTCTGCCCTTCAATGTTATTCTTGGCATTTTCCTCCAAAACAATTCTGTGCATGCAGATTGTGGGACTGATACCTTTGATGTCGGCCATTTGCCAGCCAATTGCCTTCTTATGTCTCTTGGGGTAGTAATGAGATCACTTTTACGCTCTTGGGTGAGCTTGGAAGAAATGATCACCAGTGAGAATCATTTTCCCTAAAAAGACATATTTTAGATGATCAGGTAACACCTTTAGTTCCAAGGTAGGTGGTTCTTTTATGGAAGGCACATTCTTCTTAAGATTTGATTCCTCTTGCCCCAAGGATTCATACCTCTTTGTCCATGACTTTGGTGTAGGGGGCTCAGACGTGACCACGTCTGTATTAGACGTTACAACGTCTAGAGGAACAACTTCTTCTGGTAACAACTCTTGCATTTCATTATTGCATAGAATCTTCTCCAAATGATCATTATCTTTGTTGAATTTGTTTTTGCACCATATGATCAATGGCAACCACATACGAACATTCCTCGTGTTTGGATCGGATATTTGAGTGCATTGAGGACGTTGAACTTGACTTCTTGGTCATTGACTCTCATGATTAATTCTCCTTTCTGCACATCAATGATTGTCCTTCCAGTAGCTAAGAATGGTCTCCCCAGAATGATGGGAACTTCTTTATCTGCATCAAAATCCAAAATAACAAAATCCACTGGAAACACAAACTTGTCAACTTTAATCAAAACATCTTCTAGTATGCCTTCAGGATAAACTCTACTTTTATCAGCTAAAGTTAGACTTAAAGAAGTAGGTCTGGCAGTTCCTATACCAAGTTTATCATAAATGGACTTGGGCATCAAGTTGATACTTGCTCCCAAGTCACACAAAGCTTTGCCAATATAAAAATCTCCTATGGAGCATGGTATAGTAAAACTGCCAGGATCCTTGAGTTTTCTAGGAAGCTTATTCTGCATAATTAAACTACATTCCTCAGTTAAAGCAACACTTTCAAACTCCCCTAGCCTTCTCCTTTTGGTGATGATGTCTTTCGGGAACTTAGCATAGTTAGGGCATACGTTGTAAAGCTTCATCCAAAGGAAGGTTGATGTGTAAATCGCTTTAAGATCTCCATAAACTTCTTTGAATTGCTTGTCTTCATGAGCTTTCTTCAATCTTTGAGGGTATGGTGGAGGAGGATACTCGGTACAAGCCTAGGCACGATCTTGATTCACAGTTCAAAACTAGACGTCGTGCGTCCGGCTTAGACATCACAATGTGCGGAGTATCTTTCACACCACTTGAACTTGCCTCTTTCCCTTTCTTTTTCTCTTTCTCTCGCACCTCTTTCACCTTCTGCGGTACTTCTTCCTCCACAGGGCATAGTTGGTTCGGGATATTCAGTACCACTTCTTAAAGAAATTGCATTTACTGTCCATTCACCCCATTATTACCATTAGGGTTTGATGATGATGATGGAGTTCGGTTGTAAAAAGGAGAGATCCATTACGCCTCGAGTGAGAGTGAAGCTATCTGTCCAATTTGATTTTCGAGTTTTGATTGAAGACTCATGAGTTTGCAGAGTTGTTTTACAATCACTTATGAAGCTTTTCATCATGGCCTCCAAGTTGCTATTGTTGTTATTCTGCACATACTGCCTCTGTTGTTGTTGTTGTTGGGGAATCACGGAGGTATTGCGGGAGCGAGATTGCTGGTATTCGGTGCATTGTTGTTTCTCCAGCTGAAATTTGGATGATTTCTCAGTTTGAATTGTAGGAGTTGGAATAGGGACGATTTCCTTTGTTACGAGATACAAAGTTTTCTGATGAGGTTATAGGGACATTCTTCATACACATGCCCTTCTTCACAATAGACACACACTACTCCCCCAGAGTGGGTAGGTTCAACTGCTGCAGCAGTCTGCTTCTCAAACGTGGCCACGTTTGGTGTACTCAAAGTTTTGATCATGTTGGTCAAGGTAGCCACTTGAGCAGAAAGAGCAGTCACTTCACTTATCTCATGAACACCTGCCTTCTTTCCAGGAGTAAATCTATCAGATGGCCAATGAGAGTTATGGGTGGCTATGTCATCAATAAGATTGCATGCCTCAGAAAAGGACATATTTAGAATGACACCACCTGATGAAGCATCAAGTATCAACCTAGTAGGCTGATCTAGACCATTATAGAACGTCTCCATTTGGATCACCACAGGAATGCCATGGTGTGGGCACATTCTCAGTAATTCCTTCCACCTTTCCCAAGCTTCAAATAATGATTCCCCTTCCCTTTGTTTGAAGGAAGTGATGTCATTCCTTAACTTAGCATTCTTGTTGGGAGGGAAGTATTTTGAAAGGAACTTCTCTGCTAGCTCATCCCAAGTGTGAATTGAATTCGGTTCCAAGGAGTTCAACCAATTTTTGGCCTTATCCTTGAGTGAGTATGGGAAGAGCTTCAATCTAAAAGCATCCTCTGAGACTCCAGGGATGATAAAGTTGCTGCACACATCCAGAAATTGCCTTAGGTGAGAATATGGATCTTCTTGAGGGAAACCTCCAAATTGCCCTGCAGTTTGCAGCATTTGGAACATCATTGGCTTGAACTCAAAGTGACCAGTATGAAGGGTTGGTCTTGCAATGCCTGTTTGTAGATGAGCAGGGTTGAGCACGACATAATCACGCATAGGCCTGTCCCTGTCATTGACCATATCTTGTGGTCCTGCATTGATGAGTTGCTGCCTCTGCCAGTGTTCATCATCAACAACTATTGTCTCAGTATGAGTTTGTGGTCCACGACCATGTCCTCTACCTCCTCTTGGTGTATGTCCACCTCTAGAACCAGTGTTATGATCAGACATGGTTGGGTGTTGTTGTTGTTGCCTCCTTCTTAACCTTTGTTGTCTCCTTAGTTCCCTGAAAGTTCTTTCAGGTTCTGGATCAAACTCAGGCTCAGACTCACTCCTTGGTTCAGTTGAACTAGAGCTTGAGTTGGAACTAAGCATACGCTGTAACGTCTACCTGTTCAAACACAGAAACAACAAACAACACAGTAAAATTCTTTCAATTTGTGTTCTAATACCTTTGAACAATAATAGTTAACTACAATCCCGACAGCGGCGCCAAAAACTTTGTTGCGTTAAGTGTGGAATTCGCAAATATAGTGCAAGTATACACGTCGTACAAGTAATAAAGTGGATTTAAGTACGAGATCGTTCCCACTAGGATTGGTTGTACTTTCAAAGTTCAAGTTTCAAACACAAGAGATTCAAGTAGCAAATCGGCAATAAGAGTTGGTTTTAATGTTAAAGGCGTAAATAAAGCAAGTAAACAAATGTTGGTTGTGAATATGGATGAGAGATGAGTTGGGTTGTTGCATGTAAATAAATCCTTTCTAGTCGGACGTTATAACGTTACACGTTATTACGCACAAATGCTATTTTGTATAGACGTTACCACGTCTCGACGCAGCTGTTACTGCAATTTGTGCTTTTCCGGCACAAAGCGTCGAGTTTCAAGTATAAGAGGTCCTATGTCTAGGTTCTAAATAGGCCCACTCCTGTATTTTAAGCACCCACAGCAATGTTCTATGAACTATTATCCGTTCTATGTCTAGACTTAGATAAAAATGCCTAAATGTCTTTAGTACATCGTTCGTTCATATAAATCTTTGATTTCTTTTCATAGACCATGTCTGTACCTATGAATCTACCTATTTTAAGAGGCCAACCTCAAAACAAGTTTGGAAATATTATTACACAAAGATTTAAAACATGGAAACATCATTACTTCATAACATTAACTAGAGATTCATTATAACAAAACAACAACCCAACTACAAAGTGTTTAGCTCATCATTTGAGCATCTTTCTGAGAATGATAAGGAGTAATCCAAATACCATACATAAAAGAAAAGAAACTAAGTGCAAAAGATACACCTAAGTAACTCTTCAGCATGTATGCTATAGAGACGTTACAACGTCTGAGTCTCACAGCAGTGTAGAAAATAAAAAGTTCAGAAAATCAAAATACAGAAGTCTGTTTCCATATCTTCTTTACAAACTATCTCTGAAATTAATGGAGGGATGGTGAAGGGATGAAGATGGAGTGAAATGTATGAATGGTTCTGTATGTGCGTGCCTTTCTTGAGAGAGTGTTGAGTCTTCATTAAATAGCCTCCTTGCTCACGTGTTGCTGATGTCACTTGCCCACCTACCAGGTTTGTTTTCTCTTCTGCCTGACACTGTACAGTGCTACAGTGTATCTTCCGTGTCAGCTCATGGGGAATAGAAGATCTTCTGACTTTTTATATCTTTGACCATCATTACTAGTGTGCCAAAATTGAGATCTTTCACCCTTGCTCTGCTGCTCTGCTACAGACGTGGTGAGGGACGTGGTAACGTTCAGCACTTTTTTCCTGCACAAGCACAAGAAGCATCAAAACGCTCTCAAAGGCACCACTTGGTGCCAAAATGCACAGATTTATCTATTTAACCTCTCATTTACTAAGAACTAAGAAATTAACATAAAACTAATTAATTAACCTTGTATTGCGGGAGAACTTGCATGATTTATTCTCTGAATGAGTATAAATAACTCATATAAATATGAGTTATCAACAGGCGCGCCAACAGGCAGTGACTCTTGCGCGTAGGACGCGCGCAGGCGCCACATACGCGCCAGACACGCGCATGAAACGCCACACACAAGTGTAACACCCCAAAATAGTTCAATTAATTATTTAGTTGAATTATTTAAGGTTTACAACTTTTTAATTAAGCTAAGTATTAATTAGGAGTTTATTTCATTTAGGGGACGCTTAAGTGAAATGGAGAAGGTGGGCGTAGAGACCCATGAGCCAATTGAGGCCCATGAGCCATTAGAAGCCCAAGGACTTGCATTAAAGGAGAGTGTCGAAGGGAAAGGAAGCATGTTTCACCAAAGAGAATCTAAGAAAAGTCAAAGTGAAGTAAGAGAGAAGTTGGTAGGTGAGATCGGTTTTCTAGAGAGAAGGAGAGCATTTTGGCGTGGAAGAAGCTCAAGCTCAGCGGAGGCGTGTTGCTTTGCAAGTGTTAAGCGGAGGAATCGGTGAAGAGAGGGTCGTTTACTCAGCCCGATCAAGGTTAGGGGCTCTCTTCTCACGTATAATTTTGTAGTATGATGAGTGTTATGTGTGAGTAGTTGTATTTGTGTTTTCTGAAATGTGTTGCATGTGGTTGTGTGTTTTTCGATGTGTTGCTTAACGCTATGTTTAGCTCGTTTGATGAGCTTGTGTTGAGATGATGAGGTGATGGTCGTGAGAGACTAAGGAGTGAAATGGGAGCTGAGAAAACTCTCAGTCCCAGTGAGCTAAAGTGAAAGACGTGAGAGTGTAAGGTTCTTATGGAGTAGAACACTAGACTACCGAGGTGTAGGTTGGGAGTTGAGTGTTCATGACAAAGAGAACGTGTGTGCAGGCTTAAGCGAAGGGGTTGACTTGGGGTAGTAGAGGTGCATCTACCTACCACTAGTGTAACGAAACAAGTGATGATCGTAAGTCAAAACGCGTAAGTCATGAGGCATAGAAGCCGAGATGAGTGATAGAGCACCAGTAACTAAGTGTATGAGTACATAAGACTAGGTATAAGGATCGGTTTGTGCTTGCTGAGGTGTAGAGTAAGTAGGCCGAGATGCTTAGGCCGAGGTAAAGTACTTAGGCTTAGCTGCTGAAGTGTCGTTGATAATGTGTAGCGTGTAGTGTCGAGGTGGTTGATGGTGAGGCGGCGGCCTTAGCGTTGTGCGTGGGCGATGTAGAGGCGTCGGCCTTAGCCGAAAAATGATATATGTGCGTTGTTTGGCCCTATGGCTATGTGTAGAGGAGTATTACATGATGAAGTCCCCAGGGGCATTAAATAAATGAAAATGGTGAATGCAGAGGACTTGGTCCTATGGAGAAAGCAGAGGACTTAGGTCCTATTTATGAATAAAAATTTGCGGTCTAATTGGTGAGTTCTTGAAATTATGTTATGACTTAATTGAATAATGTGTATGTTGTGATATGCATTGTTCATGGCGTCGCATAAATCATAAGCATAAGGTGATAGCGAGAGGACTTGGTCCTAAGGTGATAGCGAGGACTTGGTCCTAAGGTGATAGCAGAGAAGACTTGGTCTTAATGGATCCATCATGCATATGCCCGTGGAGTTTTGGAGTGCATCATGCATATAACTCATGCCTTTGAATAATTGTTATTTGTGTCTTGTGTGTCGAGGTGTTTATATGTGTTTGCTTAGCATAATGCATCATAAACCTTATTATATGTGTTTAGAGACTCACCCTCTTTGCTTTTATGTTGCTCTCATGTGGCAACTTGCGGTATCCACGAGTAGAGTGGAGTTCTCACTTTCGATTATGTCGTTGGCGTCGTCATTTTGCTCTGGTAGTGTAACCTTTGGGGCCGAGTAGTGTAGGGAGTGCTGTATGTAGGTTATTTTGTGTTGCAAACCTATGTCTTTTGGAACTTGTATTATTTTGACTAAGTTGTAACTAATAACTTGTTACTTGATGAGCTCGGTTCCTTACAGCCGAGGTGATGTATGTGCATTACACTACCCTTTTTTTTTAGCTGCTGCGAATGTTTTGTTGTTTTGCTTGGTTAAGTTCATGTAGAAAAATGTAGCACTCCTTGAGTGGTTTTTGAAAACTCGATTTAATTGCTAAGTAGTATTAGAAGTAAGGGGGTGTTACAATAGTGGTATCGAGCAAAAGTCGGTCTTGTCAGGCCAAGTGTTGAGTCTTGAGTTCCCAAAGTTTGAGTTTTATGGCTCGTTCTAAGTAGACTTGTTTATGTGTTTAGTGTAATGTTTGGAAGAGTGGGAGGCATGATCTTTGCGTTAAGCTGCTTTGCTTTGGAGGCGATGGTGCTTTGCTATAGGAATCGGCCTCGTGACGGTAGAGGATCTTTGGAGCGAGGAGGTTGGCTACGTTTGAGAGGAGAATCCTCCTACTTTCAAAGGAGGTATGATCTGAGCGGAGCTATGGCACAGTTAAAGGAAATAGAAAGGATCTTTCGAGTGATGGAGTGTTCGATTGCATGAAAAGGTGAGATTTGGTACTCACATCTTGGCCGAGGAGCGAGATGATTGGTGGCTTGAAAATCTTCAAAGGTTGGAGATTCTTGAAGGAGAAATCACTGGCATATTTTCAAGAGGAGTTCTGATGAAGTATTATCACGAGGATGTCGAGGAAAGAAAGAAATGGAATTCTTAGAGAGTGAGCGGGGAATAAGTCGATGGCGAGCACGCGGCCAAGTTCACCGAGTTGGTGAAGTTCTACCCCATTACACTGGAGCTCTTGCTTGAGTTCTCCAAGTGTATTAAGTTTGAGAATGGTTTAAGGCCGACATCAAGCGGGCCATTGGGTATCGTGAGATAAGGGTGTTTGCTCTCATTTGGTGAATAGCTGCGAGAATCTTCGAGGAAGACAAGGTGGCTCGCGACTACCACCTATAAAGGCTGGAGGGGAGAAGCGAATTCTCGATACTAAGCCTTACGAGGGTTACGGTGGAAAGGGTAAAGGAAAGTGGAAGGCTGGTTGGGCAAGGCGCGCAAGTGGGGAGATGCTCCTCAGGAGTATAGTGTGTTTCAAATGTGGAAAACACTGGTCACAAAAGCTTTATTTGCTTTCGGTAGTTAAGTGTTTTAAGTGTGGCAAGGAAGGCCATGAGGCTCCAGCACTATGAGAGGAAGGATATAGTTTGCTACAAGCCGTGGAGGAGGAATTTGGGCATATTAGTTCAAGGTGCCCCAGCCGGAAGAAGGAAAAGAATGTTGGTAAGGTGTTCGCGCTAGGTTGAGTCCGAGGTGGTGAATGAGATAAAAGGTACGTGTTTTATAAATGGAATTCCTTTGATTGCAATCGTGGACTTTGGTGCCACACACTCTTTTATTTACGCATTGTGTGCTAAGAGATTGGATTTAGTTTTGTCTACTATGGTGAGGAGATGGTTATTGGCACTCCGTGAAGGGGTCGATGACTACCTCTCTCGTTTGTTTGAAGTGTCCTCTGTTAGCCTTTGGCGGAGACTTATTAGTTAATTTAATCTGTCTACCTTTGGAAGGGATGGGCGTCATCACAGGTATGGGTAGTTAGTGGCTAACCGAGTTCATATCAATTGCGCTAGTAGTCACTAAGTTTCCTTTCTTAGAGGTCGAAGAATGCATTACGATGTCTGCAGAGCAACTTGCACGGAAATTAAGGAAGGGGCTACGTTGTTTGCGTTGAGTGTGTCAATGTCTGCAGAGAGCCGAGCTAAAATTGATGAAGTGCCAGTGGTGCGAGAGTTTGCAGAAGTGTTTCCAGACGAGATTCCTGAGGTTCCACCAGAAAGAGAGGTCGAGTTCAACATTGAGTTAGTACCGGGAACTAGGCGGTGTCTATGGCATGGCTTATAGGATGTCTGCTGGTGAGCTAGCCGAGTTGAAGAAGCGATTGGAAGAGATTCTTTGGAGAAAAGGTTCATAAGGCCAAGTGTGTCGCCTTGGGGCGCACTGTATTATTGGTGAAAAAGAAGGATGGAAGTATGAGATTATGCGTGGATTACAGACAAGTTGAACAAGGTAACAATTAAGAACAAGTACCCACTCCCAGGATTGATGATTTGATGGACCAAGCTGGTGGGGTGCGCAAGTATTTTCAAAGATTGACACGAGGTCGTGGTACCATCGGATCAAGGTGAAGGGCGAGGACATTCCTAAGGCGACATTTAGAACTCGGTATGGACACTACGAGTATTCGGTGATGCCATTTGGTGTTACTAATGCTCTGGAGTATTCATGGAGTATATGAATCGTATCTTTCATGAATATTTGGATCGATTTGTGGTAGTGTTCATTGGCGACATTTTAGTCTACTCCAGTCGGAAGAGAGACACGCAGAGCATCCGAGATTGGTATTAGAGGTATTGAAGGATAAGAAGATGTACGCCAAGTTGTCCAAGTGTGAATTTTGGTTGAGGCGGTGAATTTCCTAGGTCATGTGATCTCCGGTGAAGGTATAGCGATTGATCCTTCCAAAGTAGAAGGCGTGTTGCAATGGGAAGCACCCAGTCGACCACCGAGGTGAGAAGTTTTACAGGTTTATTTGGGTATTACTGAAGGTACATTGAGGGTTTTCCAAGTTGGCGTTGCCACTAACTCGATTGACTGTAAGGGAAGGCATTTGTGTGGGGCCTTACGGTGTGAAGAAAGTTTCAAGAATTGAAGAAGAGATTGACAACGTCTCTGTCCTGGCGTTGCCTAATCCAAGTGAGCCGTTTGTGGTGTCTTGTGATCGTCAAAGATGGGTTTGGGGTGTGTCTTTGATGCAAGAAGGTAAGGTAGTTGCTTACGCTTCAAGGCAATTGAAAATTCGTGAGAGAAGAACTACCCTACACACGATTTGGAGCTTCTTTTAGTGGTGTTTGCATTGAAGATATGGAGGCATTATCTATATGGCTCAAGGTTGAAGTGTTTAGTGACCATAAGAGTTTGCGATATCTGTTTGATCGGAAGGAGAGTGAACATGAGGCGAGAGGAGATGGTTGGAGCTCTTGAAGGACTATGATTTTGGGTTGAACTATCACCCCGGTGAAAGGCAAATTTGGTGGGTGATGCACTAAGTAGGAAATCGTTGCATGCATCGGCAATGATGGTAAAAGAGCTAGAGCTAATTGAGCAATTCGAGAGACCTAAGTTTAGTGTGTGAGCTAGCTCCTCAAAGCATTAAGTTGGGAATTTGAAAATCACAAATGAATTTTACGAGTGACATCAAAGAAAGCGCGAAAGGTGGACGTCAAGCTTGTAGGCGTGGCGGTATTAGCCGAAGTGAGAACAAAGATTTTGAGTTGGATGCGCAAGGATTGCTAAGGTATAGAACTTCGGATTTGTGTCACGATGGCGAGAAGATCAAGAGAGCAATCTTAGAAGAGTGTCATAGGAGTAAAGTGAGTATTCATCCGGTGCGGCGAAGATGTATCAAGACTTGAAGGGTTGTTTTGGTGGCACGGTATGAAGAGTGATGTAGCTCGGTTTGTATGCGCTTATGCAGGGTTTGTTAGAAATCCAAGGTAGAACATCGAAGAAGCGCGGGGTTGTTGCAACCATTGAAGATTCAGTGGAAGTGGGGACGATGTGCGATGGACTTTGTAATCGGTTTGCGCAGTCAAGAAGGAGGTTTGATACCATTTGGGTAGTGGTGGATAGATTGACGAAGTCGGCTCATTTCATTCCCATCAACATCACCTATCCGATGTCAAGGTTGGCGGAGATATACATCAGTGATCGTAAAGCTACGGGGTTCCTCGAAGTATTATTTGACAGCAGATCCAAGATTTACTTGAGTGCAGGGAAGTTTGCAAGATCGTTGGGTGCGAAATTGCGCTGAGCTCGGCATATCACCCCTGGTCGATGGTCGACCCAAGAGGACCATCCGGTCGTTGGAGGACTTTCTTTGAGCGCGTGTGTTCGAAAGCAGAGGAGGGCGTGGGATTCGTATCTACCACTAATTGAGTTCACGTACAACAACGATTTTCATTCTAGCATAGGGATGGCACCCTTTGAGGCATTATATGGGAGGAGGTGCGAGGACTCCATTGTGTTGGAGTGAGGCAGGAGAAGGTGTGGTACTCGGACCCGAGGTCGTGCGAGAGACCACCGAGAAGGTAAAGCAAATTCAAGAGAAAATGAAGGCTTCGCAGAGTAGGCAGAAGAGCTACCATGACAAGAGGAGAAAGGATTTGGAGTTTCAAGTCGGTGAGCATGTGTTTCTGAGAGTCAATCCGGTGAGTGGTGTGGGTCGAGCTTTGAAGGCTAAGAAGTTGTCCCCTCGTTTCATTGGTCCATATCAGATCCTAGAGAGAGTTGGGAAGGTGGCTTACCGAGTTGCTTTGCCACCTAACCTGTCAAATTTGCATAATGTGTTCCATGTGTCTCTCGGTGAGAAATACATTTGGGACCAGTCCCATGTAATTCGGATGGACGACGTGCAAGTAAAGGAGAACTTATTTGTGGAGGCAGTCTGGATTAGGATTGAAGACCCAGAAGTTAAGACTTCAAGAGGAAAAGAGATCAAGCTAGTGAAGGTGATTTGGTTTGGGGTCACGGTGAGAATGCTACTTGGGAGTGGAGAGCAAGATGCGGGGAAGCTTATCAGAGTTGTTTGCTTGAGTAAGATTTCGAGGACAAAATATTCCAAGTGGGGAGAGTTGTAACACCCCAAAATAGTTCAATTAATTATTTAGTTGAATTATTTAAGGTTTACAACTTTTTAATTAAGCTAAGTATTAATTAGGAGTTTATTTCATTTAGGGGCGCTTAAGTGAAATGGAGAAGGTGGGCGTAGAGACCCATGAGCCAATTGAGGCCCATGAGCCATTAGAAGCCCAAGGACTTGCATTAAAGGAGAGTGTCGAAGGAAAGGAAGCATGTTTCACCAAAGAGAATCTAAGAAAAGTCAAAGTGAAGTAAGAGAGAAGTTGGTAGGTGAGATCGGTTTTCTAGAGAAGGGAGAGCATTTTGGCGTGGAAGAAGCTCAAGCTCAACGGAGGCGTGTTTGCTGCGAGTGTTAGCTGGAGGAATCGGTGAAGAGAGGTCGTTTACTCAACTGATCAAGGTTAGGGGCTCTCTTCTCACGTATAATTTTTGTAGTATGATGAGTGTTATGTGTGAGTAGTTGTATTTGTGTTTTCTGAGAATTTGTGTTGCATGTGGTTGTGTGTTTTTCGATGTGTTGCTTAACGCTATGATTAGCTCGTTTGATGAGCTTGTGTTGAGATGATGAGGTGATGGTCGTGAGAGACTAAGGAGTGAAATGGGGCCGAGAAAACTCTCGGTCAGTGAGCTAAAGTGAAAGACGTGAGAGTGTAAGGTTCTTATGGAGTAGAACACTAGACTCTACCGAGGTGTAGGTTGGGAGTTGAGTGTTCATGACAAAGAGAAGCGATGTGTGCGGGCTTAAGCGAAGGGGTTGACTTGGGGTAGTAGAGGTGCATCTACCTACCACTAGTGTAATGAGCAAGTGATGATCGTAAGTCAAAGCGTAAGTCATGAGGCATAGAAGCGAGATGAGTGATAGAGCACCGATAACTAAGTGTATGAGTACATAAGACTAGGTATAAGGATCGGTTTGTGCTTGCTTTGAGGTGTAGAGTAAGTAGGCCGAGATGCTTAGGCCGAGAAGTAAAGTACTTAGGCTTATTCTTTGAAGTGTCGATTGATAATGTGTAGCGTGTAGTGTCGAGGTGGTTGATGGTGAGGCGGCGGCCTTAGCGGCGTGGGCGATGTAGAGGCGTCGGCGCCTTAGCCCGAAAAATGATATATGTGCGTTGTTTGGCCCTATGGCTATGTGTAGAGAGTATTACATGATGAAGTCCCCAGAGGGCATTAAATAAATGAAAATGGTGAATGCAGAGAGGACTTGGTCCTATGGAGAAAGCAGAGGACTTAGGTCCTATTTATGAATAAAAGGCTGCGGTCTAATTGGTGAGTTACTGAAATTATGTTATGACTTAATTGAATAATGTGTATGTTGTGATATGCATTGTTCATGGCGTCGCATAAATCATAAGCATAAAGTGATAGCGAGAGGACTTGGTCCTAAGGTGATAGCGAGAGGACTTGGTCCTAAGGTGATATGAAGACTTCGGTCTTAATGGATCCATCATGCATATGCCCGTGGAGTTTTGGGTCTGCATCATGCATATAACTCATGCACTGAATAATTGTTATTTGTGTACTGTGCCGAGGTGTTTATATGTGTTTGCTTAGCATAATGCCTGTCATAAACCTTATTATATGTGTTTAGAGACTCACCTCTTTGCTTTTTATGTTGCTCTCATGTGGCAACTTGCGGTATCCCCGAGTGAAGTCGGTTCTCACTCGGTGTCGTTGGCGTCGTCATTTTGCTCTGGTAGTGTAACTTTGGGGGCGAGTAGTGTAGGGAGTGCAGTATGTAGGTTATTTTGTGTTGCAAACCTATGTCTTTTGGAACTTGTATTATTTTGACTAAGTTGTAACTAATAACTTGTTACTTGATGAGCTCGGTTCCTTCTAGCCGAGGTGATGTATGTGCATTACACTACCCTTTATTTTAGCTTGCGCGAATGTTTTGTTGTTTTGCTTGGTTAAGTTCATGTAGAAAAATGTAGCACTCCTTGAGTGGTTTTGAAAACTCTGATTTAATTGCTAAGTAGTATTAGAAGTAAGGGGTGTTACAATAGTGGTATCAGAGCAAAAGTCCGGTCTTGTCAGGCCAAGTGTTGAGTCTTGAGTTCCCAAAGTTTTGAGTTTTATGGCTCGTTCTAAGTAGACTTGTTTATGTGTTTAGTGTAATGGGTGGAAGAAGCTGGGAGGCATGATCTTTGCGTTAAGCTCTTTGCTTTGGAAGCGATGGGCACTGCTATAGGAATCGACCTCGTGACGTGAGGATCTTTGGAGCGAGGAGGTTGGCTACGTTTGGAGGGAGAATCCTCCTACTTTCAAAGGAGGTATGATCTGACGGAGCTATGGCACAGTTAAAGGAAATAGAAAGGATCTTTCGAGTGATGGAGTGTTCGATTGCGCAAAGGTGAGATTTGGTACTCACATGTCTTTGGCGAGGAGGCGGATGATTGGTGGCTTGAAAATCTTCAAAGGTTGGAGATTCTTTGAAGGAGAAATCACTGGCATATTTTCAAGAGGAGTTCTGATGAAGTATTATCACGAGGATGTCAAGGGAAAGAAAGAAATGGAATTCTTAGAAGTTGGCGAGGGGAATAAGTCGATGGCGAAAGACGCGGCCAAGTTCACCGAGAGTTGGTGAAGTTCTACCCCCATTACACTGGAGCTCTTCTTGAGTTCTCCAAGTGTATTAAGTTTGAGAATGGTTTAAGGCCCGACATCAAGCGAGGCCATTGGGTATCGTGAGATAAGGGTGTTTGCTCGGTGGTGAATAGCTGCAGAATCTTCGAGGAAGACAAGGTGGGCTGCGACTACCACCTATAAAGGCTGAGGGGAGAAGCGAGAATTCTCGCACTAAGCCTTACGAGAGGTTACGGTGGAAAGGGTAAAGGAAAGTGGAAGGCTGGTTGGGCCAAGGCGCCAAGTGGGGGAGATGCTCCTCCGAGTATAGTGTGTTTCAAATGTGGAAAACCTGGTCACAAAAGCTTTGACTGCTCGGCCGTTAAGTGTTTTAAGTGTGGCAAGGAAGGCCACAAGGCTCCAGCACTATGAGAGGAAGGATATAGTTTGCTACAAAGTGTGGAGAAATTTGGGCATATTAGTTCAAGGTGCCCAAGCCGAAGAAGAAAAAGAATGTTGGTAAGGTGTTCGCGCTAGTGGGTCCGAGGTGGTGAATGAGATAAAAGGTGCGTGTTTTATAAATGGAATTCCTTTGATTGCAATCGTGGACACTTTGGTGCCACACACTCTTTTATTTACGCATTGTGTGCTAAGAGATTGGATTTAGTTTTGTCTACTATGGTGAGGGAGATGGTTATTGGCACTCGGCAGCGGAGTCGATGACTACCTCTCTCGTTTGTTTGAAGTGTCCTCTGTTAGCCTTTGGCGAGAGACTTCGTAGTTAATTTAATCATCTACCTTTGGAAGGGATGGGCGTCATCACGGTATGGGTCGGTTAGTGGCTAACCGAGTTCATATCAATTGCGCTAGTAGGTCACTAAGTTTCCTTTCTTAGAGGTCGAAGAATGCATTACGATGTCTCACGAGCAGTGCGCGCGAAATTAAGGAAGGGGCTACGTTGTTTGCGTTGAGTGTGTCAATGTCTGCAGAGAGCCGAGCTAAAATTGATGAAGTGCCAGTGGTGCGAGAGTTTGCAGAAGTGTTTCCAGACGAGATTCCTGAGGTTCCACCAGAAAGAGAGGTCGAGTTCAACATTGAGTTAGTACCGGGAACTAGGCCGGTGTCTATGGCACCTTATAGGATGTCTGCTTGGTGAGCTAGCCCGAGTTGAAGAAGCGATTGGAAGAGTTCTTTGGAGAAAAGGTTCATAAGGCCAAGTGTGTCGCCTTGGGCGCACTGTATTATTTGGTGAAAAAGAAGGATGGAAGTATGAGATTATGCGTGGATTACGCATATGCAGGTTGAACAAGGTAACAATTAAGAACAAGTACCCACTCCCAAGGATTGATGATTTGATGGACCAACCGGTGGAGTGCGCAAGTATTTTCAAAGATTGACACGAGGTCGTGGTACCATCGGATCAAGGTGAAGGGCGAGGACATTCCTAAGACAGCATTTAGAACTCGGTATGGACACTACGAGTATTCGGTGATGCCATTTGGTGTTACTAATGCTCCTGGAGTATTCATGGAGTATATGAATCGTATCTTTCATGAATATTTGGATCGATTTGTGGTAGTGTTCATTGGCGACATTTTAGTCTACTCCAAGTCGAGGAAGAGAGCACGCCGAGCATCCGAGATTGGTATTAGAGGTATTGAAGGATAAGAAGATGTCGCCAAGTTGTCCAAGTGTGAATTTTGGTTGAGGCGGTGAATTTCCTAGGTCATGTGATCTCCAGTGAAGGTATAGCAGTTGATCCTTCCAAAGTAGAAGCTGTGTTGCAATGGGAAGCACCCAAGTCGGCCACCGAGGTGAGAAGTTTTCTGGGTTTAGCTGGGTATTACAGAAGGTACATTGAGGGGTTTTTCAAGTTGGCGTTGCCCTAACTCGATTGACTGTAAGGGAAGGCATTTGTGTGGGGCGCCTACGAGTGTGAAGAAAGTTTCAAGAATTGAAGAAGAGATTGACAACGTCTCTCGTCTGACGTTGCCTAATCCAAGTGAGCCGTTTGTGGTGTACTGTGATGCGTCAAAGATGGGTTTGGGCTGTGTGCTGATGCAAGAAGGTAAGGTAGTTGCTTACGCTTCAAGGCAATTGAAAATTCGTGAGAAGAACTACCCTACACACGATTTGGAGCTTGCTTTAGTGGTGTTTGCATTGAAGATATGGAGGCATTATCTATATGGCTCAAGGTTGAAGTGTTTAGTGACCATAAGAGTTTGCGATTCTGTTTGATCGAAGGAGTGAACATGAGCGAGAGGAGATGGTTGGAGCTCTTGAAGGACTATGATTTTGGGTTGAACTATCACCCGGTAAGGCAAATTTGGTGGTGATGCACTAAGTAGGAAATCGTTGCATGCATCGGCAATGATGGTAAAAGAGCTAGAGCTAATTGAGCAATTCGAGAGACCTAAGTTTAGTGTGTGAGCTAGCTCCTCAAAGCATTAAGTTGGGAATTGAAAATCACAAATGAATTTCGAGTGACATCAAAGAGGCGCAAATTTGGACGTCAAGCTTGTAGGCGTGGCGCGGCGGTATTGGCCGAAGCGAGAACAAAGATTTTGAGTTGGATGCGCAAGGATTGCTAAGGTATAGAACTTCGGATTTGTGTCACGATGGCGAGAAGATCAAGAGAGCAATCTTAGAAGAGTGTCATAGGAGTAAGGTGAGTATTCATCCGGTGCGACGAAGATGTATCAAGACTTGAAGGGGTTGTTTTGGTGGTACGGTATGAAGAGTGATGTAGCTCGGTTTGTATGCGCTTATGCGGTTTGTTAGAAATCCAAGGTAGAACATCGAAGCCGCGAGGTTGTTGCAACCATTGAAGATTCAGTGGAAGTGGGGGCGAGATTGCGATGGACTTTGTGTCGGTTTGCAGTCTGATGGGAGGTTTGATACCATTTGGGTAGTGGTGGATAGATTGGCGAAGTCGGCTCATTTCATTCCCATCAACATCACCTATCCGATGTCAAGGTTGGCGGAGATATACATCCAGTGATCGTAAAGCTACACGGGTTCCTCGAAGTATTATTTGCATGCAGATCCAAGATTTACTTGAGTGCGGGGAAGTTTGCAAGATGCGTTGGAGTGCGAAAGTGCGCTGAGCTCGGCATATCACCTGTGGTCGATGGTCGGTCCAAGAGGACCATCCGATCGTTGGAGGACTTCTTTGAGCGTGTGTTCTTGAGCAAGGAGGGCGTGGGATTCGTATCTACCACTAAGTGAGTTCACGTACAACAACGATTTTCATTCTAGCATAGGGATGGCACCCTTTGAGGCATTATATGGGAGGAGGTGCGGGACTCCATTGTGTTGGAGTGAGGCGGGAGAAGGTGTGGTACTCGGACCGAGGTCGTCATGCGAGAGACCACCGAGAAGGTAAAGCAAATTCAAGAGAAAATGAAGGCTTCGCAGAGTAGGCGGAAGAGCTACCATGACAAGAGGAGAAAGGATTTGGAGTTTCAAGTCGGTGAGCATGTGTTTACGAGAGTCAATCCGGTGGTTGGTGTGGGTCGAGCTTTGAAGGCTAAGAAGTTGTCCCCTCGTTTCATTGGTCCATATCGGATCCTAGAGAGAGTTGGGAAGGTGGCTTACCCGAGTTGCTTTGCCACCTAACTTTGTCAAATTTGCATAATGTGTTCCATGTGTCTCGGTGAGGAAATACATTTGGACCGCCCCATGTAATTCGGATGGACGACGTGCAAGTAAGGAGAACTTGGTTGTGGAGACAGTCTGGAGATTAGGATTGAAGACCGAGAAGTTAAGACTTCAAGAGGAAAAGAGATCAAGCTAGTGAAGGTGATTTGGTTTGGAAATTCAGGTGAGAATGCTACTTGGGAGCTGGAGAGCAAGATGCGAGGAAGCTTATCGAGTTGTTTGCTTGGGTAAGATTTCGAGGACAAAATATTCCAAGTGGGGAGAGTTGTAACACCCCAAAATAGTTCAATTAATTATTTAGTTGAATTATTTAAGGTTTACAACTTTTAATTAAGCTAAGTATTAATTAGGAGTTTATTTCATTTAGGGACGCTTAAGTGAAATGGAGAAGGTGGGCGTAGAGACCCATGAGCCAATTGAGGCCCATGAGCCATTAGAAGCCCAAGGACTTGCATTAAAGGAGAGTGTCGAAGGGAAAGGAAGCATGTTTCACCAAAGAGAATCTAAGAAAAGTCAAAGTGAAGTAAGAGAGAAGTTGGTAGGTGAGATCGGTTTTCTAGAGAAAGGAGAGCATTTTGGCGTGGAAGAAGCTCAAGCTCAAGCGGAGGCGTGTTCTTTGCGAGTGTTAAGCGGAGGAATCGGTGAAGAGAGGGTCGTTTACTCAACCGATCAAGGTTAGGGGCTCTCTTCTCACGTATAATTTTGTAGTATGATGAGTGTTATGTGTGAGTAGTTGTAGTTTGTGTTTTCTGAAATTTGTGTTGCATGTGGTTGTGTGTTTTTTCGATGTGTTGCTTAACGCTATGATTAGCTCGTTTGGTGAGCTTGTGTTGAGATGATGAGGTGATGGTCGTGAGAGACTAAGGAGTGAAATGGGAGTGAGAAAACTCTCATCCCGGTGAGCTAAAGTGAAAGACGTGAGAGTGTAAGGTTCTTATGGAGTAGAACACTAGACTACCGAGGTGTAGGTTGGGAGTTGAGTGTTCATGACAAAAGAACGTGTAATGGGCTTAAGCGAAGGGGTTGACTTGGGGTAGTAGAGGTGCATCTACCTACCACTAGTGTAACGAACTTAAGTGATGATCGTAAGTCAAAAGCGTAAGTCATGAGGCATAGAAGCCGAGATGAGTGATAGAGCACCGATAACTAAGTGTATGAGTACATAAGACTAGGTATAAGGATCGGTTTGTGCTTCTTTGAGGTGTAGAGTAAGTAGGCCGAGATGCTTAGGCCGAGGTAAAGTACTTAGGCTTAGCTGCTGAAGTGTCGTTGATAATGTGTAGCGTGTAGTAATCGAGGTGGTTGATGAGCTGAGGGCGACAGCCTTAGCGCTGTGGGCCGATGTAGAGACGTCGGCCTTAGCCCAGAAAATGATATATGTGCGTTGTTTGGCCCTATGGCTATGTGTAGAGGAGTATTACATGATGAAGTCCCCGAGGGGCATTAAATAAATGAAAATGGTGAATGCAGAGGACTTCGGTCCTATGGAGAAAGCAGAGGACTTAGGTCCTATTTATGAATAAAAGGCTGCGGTCTAATTGGTGAGTTACTGAAATTATGTTATGACTTAATTGAATAATGTGTATGTTGTGATATGCATTGTTCATGGCGTCGCATAAATCATAAGCATAAGGTGATAGCAGAGGACTTCGGTCCTAAGGTGATAGCAGAGGACTTCGGTCCTAAGGTGATAGCAGAAGACTTCGGTCTTAATGGATCCATCATGCATATGCCCGTGGAGTTTTGGGTCTGCATCATGCATATAACTCATGCACTGAATAATTGTTATTTGTGTACTGTGCCGAGGTGTTTATATGTGTTTGCTTAGCATAATGCCTGTCATAAACCTTATTATATGTGTTTAGAGACTCACCCTACTGCTTTTATGTTGCTCTCATGTGGCAACTTGCAGGTATCCCTGAGTAGAGGTCAGTTCTCACTCAGTGTCGTTGGCGTCGTCATTTTGCTCTGGTAGTGTAACACTGGGGGCCGAGTAGTGTAGGGGTCTGTATGTAGGTTATTTTGTGTTGCAAACCTATGTCTTTTGGAACTTGTATTATTTTGACTAAGTTGTAACTAATAACTTGTTACTTGATGAGCTCGGTTCCTTCTAGGCCGAGGTGATGTATGTGCATTACACTACCACTGTTTTAGCTGCGCGAATGTTTTGTTGTTTTGCTTGGTTAAGTTCATGTAGAAAAATGTAGCACTCCTTGAGTGGTTTTTGAAAACTCTGATTTAATTGCTAAGTAGTATTAGAAGTAAGGGGGTGTTACAATAGTGGTATCAGAGCAAAAGTCCGGTCTTGTCCGACCAAGTGTTGAGTCTTGAGTTCCCAAAGTTTCGAGTTTTATGGCTCGTTCTAAGTAGACTTGTTTATGTGTTTAGTGTAATGGCTGGAAGAGCTGGGAGGCATGATGCTGCGTTAACTGCTGCTTTGGAAGCGATGGCTGCTGCTATAGGAATCGGCCTCGTGACGTGAGGGATCTTTGGAGCGAGGAGGTTGGCTACGTTTGAGGAGGAGAATCCTCCTACTTTCAAAGGGAGGTATGATCTGGCGCGGAGCTATGGCACAGTTAAAGGAAATAGAAAGGATCTTTCGAGTGATGGAGTGTTCGACTGCGCAAAAGGTGAGATTTGGTACTCACATGCTGGCCGAGGAGGCAGATGATTGGTGGCTTGAAAATCTTCAAAGGTTGGAGATTGCTGAAGGAGAAATCACCTGGCATATTTTCAAGAGGAGTTCTGATGAAGTATTATCCACGAGGATGTCAAGGAAAGAAAGAAATGGAATTCTTAGAAGTGAAGCAGGAATAAGTCGATGGAGAAGTGAGCGGCCAAGTTCACCGAGTTGGTGAAGTTCTACCCCCATTACACTGGAGCTACTGCTGAGTTCTCCAAGTGTATTAAGTTTGAGAATGGTTTAAGGCCCGACATCAAGCAGGCCATTGGGTATCGCGAGATAAGGTGTTTGCTCGGTGGTGAATAGCTGCGCAGAATCTTCGAGGAAGACAAGGTGGCTGCGACTACCACCTATAAAGTGGAGGGGAGAAGCGAATTCTCGATACTAAGCCTTACGAGGGTTACGGTGGAAAGGGTAAAGGAAAGTGGAAATTTGGTTGGGCCAAGGCGCGCAGTGGGGAGATGCTCCTCCTAGTATAGTGTGTTTCAAATGTGGAAAACACGGTCACAAAAGCTTTGATTGCTCGGCCGTTAAGTGTTTTAAGTGTGGCAAGGAAGGCCACAAGGCTCCAGCACTATGAGAGGAAGGATATAGTTTGCTACAATTGTGGAGAGAATTTGGGCATATTAGTTCAAGGTGCCCTGTAGAAGAAGGAAAAGAATGTTGGTAAGGTGTTCGCGCTTTATTTGAGTCCGAGGTGGTGAATGAGATAAAAGGTACGTGTTTTATAAATGGAATTCCTTTGATTGCAATCGTGGACACTGGTGCCACACACTCTTTTATTTCTGCATTGTGTGCTAAGAGATTGGATTTAGTTTTGTCTACTATGGTGAGGGAGATGGTTATTGGCACTCCGGCAAAGGGGTCAGTGACTACCTCTCTCGTTTGTTTGAAGTGTCCTCTGTTAGCCTTTGGCAGAGACTTCGTAGTTAATTTAATCTGTCTACCTTTGGAAGGGATGGACGTCATCCTGGGTATGGACTGGTTAGTGGCTAACCGAGTTCATATCAATTGCGCTAGTAGGTCACTAAGTTTCCTTTCTTCCGAGGTCGAAGAATCTGTTCTGATGTCTGCCGAGCAGCTGCGCCGGGAAATTAAGGAAGGGGCTACGTTGTTTGCGTTGAGTGTGTCAATGTCTGCAGAGAGCCGAGCTAAAATTGATGAAGTGCCAGTGGTGCGAGAGTTTGCAGAAGTGTTTCGCACGAGATTCATGAGGTTCCACCAGAAAGAGAGGTCGAGTTCAACATTGAGTTAGTACCAGGAACTAGGCCGGTGTCTATGGCACCTTATAGGATGTCTGCAGCTGAGCTAGCCGAGTTGAAGAAGCAGTTGGAAGAGTTGCTGGAGAAAAGGTTCATAAGGCCAAGTGTGTCGCCAGGCGCACTGTATTATTGGTGAAAAAGAAGGATGGAAGTATGAGATTATGCGTGGATTACTGAGACGGTTGAACAAGGTAACAATTAAGAACAAGTACCCACTCCCAAGGATTGATGATTTGATGGACCAACCGGTGGAGTGCGCAAGTATTTTCAAAGATTGACTGAGGTCGTGGTACCATCGAGATCAAGGTGAAGGGCGAGGACATTCCTAAGACAAACATTTAGAACTTCGGTATGGACACTACGAGTATTCGGTGATGCCATTTGGTGTTACTAATGCTCTGGAGTATTCATGGAGTATATGAATCGTATCTTTCATGAATATTTGGATCGATTTGTGGTAGTGTTCATTGACGACATTTTAGTCTACTCCAAGTCGTAAGAAGAGAGCACGCCGAGCATCCGAGATTGGTATTAGAGGTATTGAAGGATAAGAAGATGTACGCCAAGTTGTCCAAGTGTGAATTTTGGTTGAGGCGTGAATTTCCTAGGTCATGTGATCTCCCGGTGAAGGTATAGCAGTTGATCCTTCCAAAGTAGAAGGCGTGTTGCAATGGGAAGCACCCAAGTCGACCACCGAGGTGAGAAGTTTTTCGGGTTTAGCTGGGTATTACTGAAGGTACATTGAGGGTTTTTCAAGTTGGCGTTGCCACTAACTCGATTGACTGTAAGGGAAGGCATTTGTGTGGACGCACGCGGTGTGAAGAAAGTTTCCAAGAATTGAAGAAGAGATTGACAACGCGTCTCTCGTCCCGACGTTGCCTAATCCAAGTGAGCCGCTTTGTGGTGTCTTGTGATGCGTCAAAGATGGGTTTGGGCTGTGTCTTTGATGCAAGAAGGTAAGGTAGTTGCTTACGCTTCAAGGCAATTGAAAATTCGTGAGAAGAACTACCCTACACACGATTTGGAGCTTCTTTGTAGTGGTGTTTGCATTGAAGATATGGAGGCATTATCTATATGGCTCAAGGTTCGAAGTGTTTAGTGACCATAAGAGTTTGCGATGATCTGTTTGATCGAAGGAGCCGAACATGAGCGCAGAGGAGATGGTTGGAGCTCTTTGAAGGACTATGATTTTGGGTTGAACTATCACCCGGTAAGAGCAAATTTGGTGGTCGATGCACTAAGTAGGAAATCGTTGCATGCATCAAAGAATGATGGTAAAAGAGCTAGAGCTAATTGAGCAATTCGAGAGACCTAAGTTTAGTGTGTGAGCTAGCTCCTCAAAGCATTAAGTTGGGAATCTTTGAAAATCACAAATGAATTTCTGAGTGACATCAAAGAGGCGCAGAAGCTGGACGTCAAGCTTGTAGACGTGGCAGCAGGTATTGGCCGAGCTGAGAACAAAGATTTTGAGTTGGATGCGCAAGGATTGCTAAGGTATAGAACTCGGATTTGTGTCCCTGATGACGAGAAGATCAAGAGAGCAATCTTAGAAGAGTGTCATAGGAGTAAGCTGAGTATTCATCCAGGTGCGACGAAGATGTATCAAGACTTGAAGGGGTTGTTTTGGTGGCACGGTATGAAGAGTGATGTAGCTCGGTTTGTGTACGCTTGTCTGGTTTGTTAGAAATCCAAGGTAGAACATCAGAAGCCAGCAGGGTTGTTGCAACCATTGAAGATTCCAGTGGAAGTGGGGACGAAGATTGCGATGGACTTTGTAATCGGTTTGCAGAGTACAGTAAGGAGGTTTGATACCATTTGGGTAGTGGTGGATAGATTGACGAAGTCGGCTCATTTCATTCCCATCAACATCACCTATCCGATGTCAAGGTTGGCGGAGATATACATCCAAGTGATCGTAAAGCTACACGGGGTTCCTCAAGTATTATTTGAGCATGAGATCCAAGATTTACTTGAGTGCGGGGAAGTTTGCAAGATGCGTTGGGTACGAAATTGCGCTGAGCTCGGCATATCACCCCTGATCGATGGTCACCCAAGAGGACCATCCGATCGTTGGAGGACTTCTTTGAGAGCGTGTGTTCTTGAGCAAGGAGGAGCGTGGGATTCGTATCTACCACTAATTGAGTTCACGCACAACAACAAGTTTTCATTCTAGCATAGGGATGGCACCCTTTGAGGCATTATATGGGAGGAGGTGCAGGACTCCATTGTGTTGGAGTGAGGCGGGAGAAGGTGTGGTACTCGGACCGAGGGTCGTGCGAGAGACCACCGAGAAGGTAAAGCAAATTCAAGAGAAAATGAAGGCTTCGCAGAGTAGGCAGAAGAGCTACCATGACAAGAGGAGAAAGGATTTGGAGTTTCAAGTCGGTGAGCATGTGTTTCTGAGAGTCAATCCGGTGACTGGTGTGGGTCGAGCTTTGAAGGCTAAGAAGTTGTCCCCTCGTTTCATTGGTCCATATCAGATCCTAGAGAGAGTTGGGAAGGTGGCTTACCGAGTTGCTTTGCCACCTAACCTGTCAAATTTGCATAATGTGTTCCATGTGTCTCAGCTGAGGAAATACATTTCAGACCCGTCCCATGTAATTCAGATGGACGACGTGCAAGTAAGGGAGAACTTGACTGTGGAGACAGTGCCGATTAGGATTGAAGACCGAGAAGTTAAGACTTCAAGAGGAAAAGAGATCAAGCTAGTGAAGGTGATTTGGTTTGGGGCTGCCGGTGAGAATGCTACTTGGGAGCTGGAGAGCAAGATGCAGGAAGCTTATCCCGAGTTGTTTGCTTCAGGTAAGATTTCGAGGACAAAATATTCCAAGTGGGGGAGAGTTGTAACACCCCAAAATAGTTCAATTAATTATTTAGTTGAATTATTTAAGGTTTACAACTTTTTAATTAAGCTAAGTATTAATTAGGAGTTTATTTCATTTAGGGGACGCTTAAGTGAAATGGAGAAGGTGGGCGTAGAGACCCATGAGCCAATTGAGGCCCATGAGCCATTAGAAGCCCAAGGACTTGCATTAAAGGAGAGTGTCGAAGGGAAAGGAAGCATGTTTCACCAAAGAGAATCTAAGAAAAGTCAAAGTGAAGTAAGAGAGAGAAGTTGGTAGGTGAGATCAGTTTTCTAGAGAGAAGGGAGAGCATTTTGGCGTGGAAGAAGCTCAAGCTCAACGGAGACGTGTTGCTGCGAGTGTTAACTGGAGGAATCGGTGAAGAGAGGGTCGTTTACTCAACTGATCAAGGTTAGGGGGCTCTCTTCTCACGTATAATTTTGTAGTATGATGAGTGTTATGTGTGAGTAGTTGTAGCTGTGTTTTCCTGAGCTATGTTGCATGTGGTTGTGTGTTTTTCTGATGTGTTGCTTAACGCTATGTTTAGCTCGTTTCAGTGAGCTTGTGTTGAGATGATGAGGTGATGGTCGTGAGAGACTAAGGAGTGAAATGGGAGCTGAGAAAACTCTCAGTCCCAGTGAGCTAAAGTGAAAGACGTGAGAGTGTAAGGTTCTTATGGAGTAGAACACTAGACTACCGAGGTGTAGGTTGGGAGTTGAGTGTTCATGACAAAGAGAACGTGTGTCTGGGCTTAAGCGAAGGGGTTGACTTGGGGTAGTAGAGGTGCATCTACCTACCACTAGTGTAACGAAACTTAAGTGATGATCGTAATTCAAAACGTAAGTCATGAGGCATAGAAGCCGAGATGAGTGATAGAGCACCAGTAACTAAGTGTATGAGTACATAAGACTAGGTATAAGGATCGGTTTGTGCTTGCTGAGGTGTAGAGTAAGTAGGCCGAGATGCTTAGGCCGAGGTAAAGTACTTAGGCTTAGCTGCTGAAGTGCCGTTGATAATGTGTAGCGTGTAGTAATCGAGGTGGTTGATGAGCTGAGGGCGACAGCCTTAGCGCTGTGGGCCGATGTAGAGACGTCGGCCTTAGCCCAGAAAATGATATATGTGCGTTGTTTGGCCCTATGGCTATGTGTAGAGGAGTATTACATGATGAAGTCCCCGAGGAGCATTAAATAAATGAAAATGGTGAATGCAGAGGACTTCGGTCCTATGGAGAAAGCAGAGGACTTAGGTCCTATTTATGAATAAAAGGCTGCGGTCTAATTGGTGAGTTACTGAAATTATGTTATGACTTAATTGAATAATGTGTATGTTGTGTGATATGCATTGTTCATGGCGTCGCATAAATCATAAGCATAAGGTGTAGCAGAGGACTTCGGTCCTAAGGTGATAGCAGAGGACTTGGTCCTAAGGTGATAGCAGAGGACTTGGTCCTAAGGTGATAGCGTGAAGACTTGGTCTTAATGGATCCATCATGCATATGCCCGTGGAGTTTTGGGTCTGCATCATGCATATAACTCATGCACTGAATAATTGTTATTTGTGTGCTGTGCCGAGGTGTTTATATGTGTTTGCTTAGCATAATGCCTGTCATAAACCTTGTTATATGTGTTTAGAGACTCACCTCTCGCTTTTATGTTGCTCTCATGTGGCAACTTGCGGTATCCCTGAGTAGAGGTCAGTTCTCACTCAGTGTCATTGGCGTCGTCATTTTGCTCTGGTAGTGTAACACTGGGGGCCGAGTAGTGTAGGGGTCTGTATGTAGGTTATTTTGTGTTGCAAACCTATGTCTTTTGGAACTTGTATTATTTTGACTAAGTTGTAACTAATAACTTGTTACTTGATGAGCTCGGTTCCTTCTAGGCCGAGGTGATGTATGTGCATTACACTACCACTGTTTTAGCTGCGCGAATGTTTTGTTGTTTTGCTTGGTTAAGTTCATGTAGAAAAATGTAGCACTCCTTGAGTGGTTTTTGAAAACTCTGATTTAATTGCTAAGTAGTATTAGAAGTAAGGGGGTGTTACAACAAGCGCAGACCGATTTCTAACTCGACAACCACCTATGAACATCAATTTTAATCATTTCTACGATGGTTCCCACGCCCCTAAATCCCAATTTCTTCAATAATTCTATTAAATCAACTCAAAATAAATTTTAGTAAAATCGGGGCGTTACATAAGTAATGTGATGGGACGGTTTTATGGGGAAAAGGGATTGGCGCTTTTAATTTAAAAGTAGCCGTTGGTTTAAGGGGTATGTGGAAGGCTAGGATTGGGAATTGGGACAATTAATGACTTGGATTAGACAACCCACTAATGGTGCACAGACCTTGGTACAATAACTGCTATTATTTTATATTTCCTCAACTGCTGCTCATTGCTGCAGCAACAATGCTGAAGGCATTGCTGCAGCACTGATTGCTGTCACACCCTCCAACTTCAAATTGCCAACATAAAACAACAACAACACTAGTTTATTAGTTTAAAACTCTGGGTTGCCTCCCAGTAGCGCTTGGTTTAAGAGTCCTCAGCTTGACTACCCTCCAAGATTAGAGGTCTTGCACATCAGTGGTGATTTTGCTTCTCACCACTGGTTCACTATAGTACTTCTTCACCCTTTGACCATTCACTTTGAAATGTTGCTTTCTTTCATCACAATATAAATCCACAACACCGTGGGATACACCTTCTCAATTTTGAAAGGTCGGACCACCTAGACTTGAGTTTTCCGAGGAACAAACTTGAGTCTTGAATTAAATAGTAACACTTGGTCACCTTCCTGCAGCTCCCTTTTCTAGATTCTCTTGTCATGCCAAGCTTTGGTCTTGGCCTTGTACAATTCAACACTCTCATAAGCAAAATGCCTCATTTCTTCTAACTCATTCAGTTGCAATAGCCTAGCTTCCCCTGCCTTAGCATGATCACAATTTAGCTTCTTCATTGCCCAATGAGACTTGTATTGCAGCTCTAAAGGCAGGTGGCAAGCTTTTCATAAAACCAATCTGTAAGGGGACATTCCCAAAGGAGTCTTGAAAGTAGTTTTGTAGGCCCACAAAGCATCGTCAAGATGATTAGACCACTCTTTTCTTGTAGGCCCTACCATTTTCTCAAGTATTCTCTTGATCTCTCTATTTGATAATTCTCGTGGCCACTAGTTTGGGGATGATATGTTTGTAGCAATTTTGTGCTTGACCCCATACTTGGCTAATGAGCTTCAATCAATTTGTTGCGAAATGAGATCCTTCATAACTGATTATAGCCCTAGGAGTGCCAAACCTTGTAAAGATATTCTTTTGCAAGAACTTGCTAACAAACTTAGCATCATTGTTAGGCAAAGCAACTGCTTCAACCCACTTTGATACATAATCCACAACAACAAGGATGTAAATATTACCAAATGAAGGGGGAAAAGGCCCCATAAAGTCCATACCCCAAACATCAAAGAGTTCAATCTCCAAAATGTTGGTCAATGGCATTTCTTGTTTATTGGAGATGTTCCCACTTCTTTGGCAATTATCACATTGTTTAACAAACTCATGAGCATCCTTGAAAATGGTAGGTCAGTAGTAACAGTGATTGCAAGACCTTTTATCTTTGTTTTCATACCTCCAAAGTGTCCTCCATATCTTTGCTGACATGACATTCTTTGCGCAAAGACTTTCTCTTGTTCTTCGTCAGCCACACATCTTCTAAACAACTGGTCAGGGCACTTCTTGTAGAGGAAGGGTTCATCCCAATAATATTGCTTGACAGTATGGAAGAACCTCCTATTTTGTTGGTAATTCATATCACAAGGAACCACTTTGCTAACCAGAAAATTGACTATATCAGCATACCACGGTCTTTGCAAAGATCGAGTTCTCGCAAAGACTTATAGCGATAAGTGCTCATCAGGAAAATGTTCTTTGATTTCACCAATTATACCTGCACTTTCATTTTCCAGTCTTTGGCCAAGGACAACACCTATGGCATAGTCACTAGCATCACACATGAGCTCAAGAGGCTTGCTCCAGTCCGGAGTCACGATCACAAGTGCAGAAATTAGGGCATTCTGCAACTTCTGAAATGCTGCAGCACATGCCTCATCAAAGACAAATGGAGTGTCATGCTGCAGCAATTGACACAAAGGCTTAGAAATTTTGGAGAAGTCCTTGATGAATCTTCTATAAAACCCAGCATGCCCAAGGAAACTTCTGACACCTTTCACATTGGTTGAAGGATGCATCTTCTCAATGACTTCCACTTTAGCTTTGTCAACCTCAATACCCTTCTTAGAAATCTTGTGACCCAACACAATACCTTCTTGGACCATGAAATGACATTTCTCCCAAATAAGCACCAAGTTGGTCTCTTCACATCTATCCAAAATTTTCTCTAAGTTATCAAGGCATAAGTGGAATGTTTCCCCAAAGACAGAGAAATCATCCAAAAACACCTCCGTAGATTTTTCGATAAACTCAGAGAAAATAGACATCATACACTTTTGAAATGTTGCTGGCGCATTACATAACCCAAATGACATTCTCCTAAAAGAAAAAGTACCATAGGGACAAGTGAAGGTAGTCTTTTGCTGATCTTCAGGCACTATGGCTATTTGAGTGTAACCAGAGTAACCATCCGAAAAGCAATAGAACTACTTACCAGCAAGTCTATCTAGCATTTGATCAATAAAGGGCAAAGGTAAATGATCTTTTCTTGTGGCCTTGTTGAGCTTCCTATAATCCATGCAAATCCTCCAACCAGTTACTGTTCTTGTAGGAATAAGCTCATTCTTCTCATTGGCTACCACTGTGACCCCTCCTTTCTTTGGAACACACTGCACAGGACTCACCCATGCACTATCAGATATAGGATACACAATGCCAGCATCAAGCCACTTGATAATCTCCTTTTTTACAACTTCTTTCATGATAGGGTTTAGCCTCCTCTGTCCTTCAACATTATTTTGAGCACCTTCATCAAGAATGATTATGTGCATACAGATGATAGGACTAATCCCTTTTATGTCAGCCATTTTCCACCCAATTGCCTTGTTATGCCTTCTTAGGGTAGTAATGAGATCATGCTCTTGACTTTTTGAGAGGTCAGAAGCAATGATCACAGGCAATGTATCATTTCCCCTAAGTAGGCATATTTGAGATGCTTTGGCAATTCTTTCAATTCCAGATCAGGGGGTTTCTCTATGGAAGGCACATTCCTCTTGAGAGTAGAATCTTCAAGTTCAAGAGGCTCATATTGTTTAGTCCAAATTTCCTTGACAGTAGCCTCCTCATGCAACAATCCTTCATCCACAAGTTCACTTTTCTCCACTTGAGAAAGAGCTTTCACCAAGTGATCATTTTGCTTGTTGAACTGCTTCTGTACTACAGAGTCTAGGGATACAACAAAAGAGCACTCCTCAGTTCCCTTATCAGGAAGCTTAAGAGCATTCATGACATTGAATTTGATCTCTTGATCATTGACTCTCATAGTCAATTCCTCTTTCTGCACATCAATTAGAGTCTTGCCAGTAGCCAAGAAAGGTCTTCAAAGAATAATAGACACTTCTTTATCTGCATCAAAATCTAAAATAACAAAGTCAGCAGGAAAAACAAATTTATCTACCTTTATCAGCACATCCTCAATGATTCCTTCAAGATAAGCAATAGATCTATCTGCAAGCTGGAGAGTGACAGTTGTAGGCCTTGCAACTCCTATACCCAGCTGAGCGAAAACAAACTTAGGCATCAAATTGATGCTTGCACCTAAGTAACAAAGAGCTCTGCCAGTATAGGTTTCACCAATAGAACAAAGAATGGTGAAACTTCCTGGGTCCTTCAACTTGCTTGGAATTTTGCTTTGCATGATCATACTACACTCCTCAGTCATAGCTACTGTTTCAATGTCTCCTCCTTTTGGTCAAGACATCTTTCATAAACTTTGCATAGGTGGGCATTTGTTGGAGAGCCTCAACCAAAGAAACATTGATGTAAGTTGTTTCAACACCTTAAGTATTTGCCAAATTGCTTGTCTTGCTGTGCCTTCTTCAATCTCTGAGGAAATGGTGGAGGTGGCACATCTTGATCAAGCACAGGTGGTGGCACTGGTGTTGTATCAGATGCTGCAGAATTGGTTGCTGTCGCATCTGTCTTACTCTTTTTTTCATGGCAAAATAGCATCTGAGGTCCTTTAACTTATTTTTTGTTTTCGCTTAGGTCCCTTAACTTTAAAAGCTAATGTTTAGGTCCCTTAACTTTTAAAAACATGTCATCGTAGTCTCATTTAACGTTTTTAAACTAACAACAACTGGGACTTAAACGTTAGTTTTTAACGTTAAATGGGACTACGATGAAACGTTTTTAAAAGTTAAGGGACTTAAACGTTAGCTTTTAACGTTAAATGAGACTACAATGAAACGTTTTTAAAAGTTAAGGGACCTAAACGTTAGCTTTTAAAGTTAAGGGACCTAAGCGAAAATGGAAAATAAGTTAAGGGACCCCGGATGCTATTTTGCCTTTTTTCATTTTTATCAAAATCTTTTTCTTTTCTTTTGTCACCACCACCTGTGTCAGATGATGGCCCATTCAAATCCTTCCCACTACTTAGAGATATAGCTTTGCAGTGCTCCTTCCCCTTAGAAGATGTAGCTTCAGTAGTTGAGGGCAATGCCCCACTAGTTCTTTGGGTTAGAGCAGTAGCTATTTGACCAATCTAGTTCTCTAAGTTCTTGATTGCAGCTCCTTGTGTCTGATATTGAGTTTTTGCTTCATTCATGAAAGCCTTGAACATAGCCTCCATAGAGTTATCAGTTGCAGGAGCTGCTTGCTTTGATTGAGTAGGGAATCCTGGTGGTACTGTAGGTGCTGGAGTAGTTGATGCAGCAGGTGCTGCTGTAGTGCTGCTCCATCTAAAATTAGGATGATTCTTCCACCCAGGATTGTAAGTATTTGAGTATGGATTATTTCCTCTGTTGTACCCAACATAGTTGACTGAGATAGGATTCGCAGGACACTCTTTCATCTGAGATGACCTCCTCCACAGTACACACAACTTGGAGAGGAACCACATGGAGCTGGCTCAATTGCTGCTACAGTCGCTTTAGTTGCTGCAGTAGGTGTTGTTGTAGCATTAGATGCTGTCATGTTCTTGATTTAGTTGGAGAGGGAAGCCACTTGAGCAGACAAGGCAGTTACCTCACTCACTTCATGTACACCAGCCACCTTCTTTTGAACACTTGACCTAGCAGTAGGCCATTGGTAGCTATTTGCAGCAATATTCTCAATTAGATTGTAAGCATCAGTATAAGATCCATTGAGCAGAACTCCTCCAGATGAGGCATCAAGCATGAGCCTAGTTTGAATTTCCAAACCATTGTAGAATGTCTCCATTTGGATAATGATAGGAATACCATGGTGAGGGCACTTTCTCAGAAGTTCCTTGTATCTTTCCCATGCTTCAAACAAAGTTTCAAGTTCAGTTTGCTTAAAGGAGGTAATCTCATTTCTCATCCTGGCAATTTTGATGGGTGGAAAATATTTGGTCATAAACTTTTCAGCCATCTCATTCCAAGTAGTTATAGAGTTAGGCTCTAGCGAGTTAAGCCAGGCCTTAGCTCTATCCTTCAAGGAATAAGGAAACAGTTTCAACATAAAAGCATCATCTGAAACACCAGGGAGAATGAAATTACTGCAAACTTCAACAAATTGTTTCAAATGTAGATGTGGGTCTTCAAGGGGACCTCCACCAAACTACCCAATTGTTTGAAGCATTTGGAACATCATAGGCTTAAATTCAAAATGAGTTGTAGCAATTTCTGGCCTCACTATGCCTGTTTGCATAGTTTGAGAGTCAAAAACTGCATAGTCCCTCATAGGTTTATCCCTATCATTAGCCATGTTGATCACGCCCATTTCAAGAACTTGTGTTCTAAAATCCTCCTCTCTTGCCCTTGAAATTGTATGAGGTGGAGAGTGGGGTGGAGTATGACCACCATGCTCGAATTTTGAGGAGTAGCCATAGCAGTGATTTCTCTCTAATTCAATAAGTCCCGAGTACTTGTGAACTCTTCTCAATCTTCTAAAATGTCTTTCTATCTCGGGTGCAATGGAATTCGGTGTATTGCGTCTATATGCTGTGCATATCTTTGCGACAACAGATGTTGCAGCAATCTAATGCTGTAGCAACAAAAACAACACAAACGGAATTAGTAATCAAAAGGCACTAAGTTGCTAACTAATTAAATAATCTATTAAACTTTAAATCCCCGACAATGCGCGCCAAAACTTGTTGTTGAGAAAAGCGTGATAGTGCAAGTATACACCTTTGTCTAACAAGTAATATAGAGTGTAAGTGAGATCGTTCCCACGAGGATTTAAGCTTAATCTTGAAAGTTTAATTTGATTAACAATTTAGTGAAGAAAGTAAATGACACACAAGTTTTGGGTAACATAAACAGTAGTAAAAGTAAAGGGTAATGTGAAATCAGTAGCTTCATTAATATGCAATTAAGTGTATGTTCAATGCTGCAGCATTAGGTGTTGCAGCAATAAGACGTTATTCTCTTGAATACTTCACACTAGGTTTCCTTGCAAGAGTTTATCTCTAAACCCTAAAGAAGTACCTCCTAGGTCGCTTGAGCAGCAAGCGATATTCACCTTATGGGTTATGCTCTCCTATCTCTAGGGTTAAGCAAGGAACATCAAGATCTCTTGTTAATGTCCACTACCCATATTACCTTGTGAGATTAATTTACAAACCATCTCTGAATTTATAAATGTTATTTAGAATAGACGGCCAATCCTACTCTAAAATGGAAATATTATAGCACACAAGGTAAAATGCACAACATTAAACATACTTCATTAATCACATAATAAATCTAGCTACATCAGATCCAGCATCTCAACTATGAGTATTTAGCTCATATTGAGCTTACAAAACATGGAAAATAACTTAAACAAAAGAGTAGAAGTCATATTACAAATTTCAAGGTAAGAAATGATACTATATAGAGAGAAACGATAAAGGAGCTCCAATGGTGACAATGGAGTTCGATCCGACTCTTCTAAGTAGAAATCCACCAAGAGAAATGCAATTCCAGTGATGTTATCGCAATCGTCTCAGCAATGTATCAAATTTGGTAATGAAGGTGAGCTAAGCACGCTATGAGGAGCTATCTCTAAACTTCCTCTTGACGGCAGAGCATGCAAATGACGAATGAGACACTTGCTTTTATAGTGTCCCTTGCACGCAACCCTAAAAATGATCTTCTTTGGGAAATGTGTCCTAGGTTAAAGGGCAATTGTGGGAAATCCTCATGAGGTCACCTCTTTCCGTGCCATACAGCTCTGACAGCTGCCCTTGCCTCAATTTCCGTGTTTTTCGCATTCCACTGAGCTTTCTCTCTCATCTTCCACATTTTCACTAATGCGCAAGACTTTTTGTTCTCGCAAAGACTTACACCAAATACAATTAAAAGCACAAAGGGCATAAATATGCCCAATTCAAACCAATTCACACTAGTACAAAATAAGGAAAAGAAATAGACATTTAAAGTCACACGCTCAGATGCCTGCCTTGATATAAGGACGCGGTGGCAAACTTGTAATAAACTCGAAAACTTTTTTTGGCGCGCTAGTGTTTAAGTCAAGCGTAAAATATGCGTGACTTCAAAAGTGGAAAATTTTAACATTTTAAGACAAACCGTAATATTGCTTGACTTCAAAAGTATGTCACAATTAAAAATAAATTCCAGCTGAATCCTCCCTTAATTCCAAAAAAAACAAGCTTCCTTCGTATCTCTCTTTCATTGTGTTTCTTCTTCTCTATCTAGGTCACACACCATTCTTCTTCTCCACCATTGTTCTTTGCCATTCTTCTTCTTTTCCTCTACCCGATACATACTATTTTCTCTCCCTCTTTGCAATTCTTCTCCTCTACCTCTGCTTTCTTCTTCCTCTCTTCCATACCACAAAACCCACTAGAAATCGAAGGTCTCGTTCTTCTTCCTCATTTTCCTTCTTAATCATTTCGTTTGCTGTTTTTGATTTTTTGCAAAGACAAATGATTTAGGGTTTGTGGGATTTGGGAATTGGGAACCGAATCTTTGTTTGAGAGCGAAGCATCGGTTTAGGGTTTGCAAATTTTGAATTGGGAACCGAATTTTTGCAAAGACATGAAGAGTTTAGGGTTTTAAATTCACCTTATTTTTAATTGATAGTTTTCCAATTTGAGACCAATTTGTTCTATTTTTCAAAGGCTAGATCTAAGCTTCAAGATCATCGGTGCAATTCGAGTTCCAATAGGCTTGGAGGAGGATTTTAAAGGGCTTGTTGATCTTGTGCGATTAAAGGCATACTATTTTCATTGTTCAAATGGGTCTGCTTTTAAAAATTCTGCATTGTTTATTCACAAGATTAGGTCTCATTTAGCATTTGCTTCACTTACTCAAGTTTTGCTTATGCGGTTGAAAAAATTGTCATTGAAGAAAGCGTGTCGAGGTTGATGATATTCTTCTTTGAAGCTTTTCTTAGTGATGAAACCATTTCAGCTGCTGATTTAGAGGTATGTAGGTAATGACAATAATTTGTCCTCTGAGTTTTCTATGATAATTATTTGATTCTTAGTGACATCATTTATTTGCACCCAACATTTCTTGTAGAAACATGTTGATGGGAGATAGGGTGATAGGGTACTTTGTGCAGTTGAGATTTTGAAAAGTGGGTTTTGCTTGAATATGATTGATACCCCTTTGTTCTCTTTAAAGGTTGTGACAAACTTAATTGCAAGAGGTTGTATGGGATGCTGAGATTGTGATTAATGGTTTTCCATCAACAGAAAGTGGTAAGGTGTTTGAAGAAATTAGTAAGTATTGGAACGAGAGAATCACAATTGCTATCATTATTTCCTTGGCAAAGGGTGTGGAGGTGAGTTGTGTTCCGGTCGCCAATAATAACCCCTACTCAATGATGATCAAGCAAGTAAGTAAAATACATTTATGTTTATTTCATTTATTACTTTATTTAAGTGTCTATGTTACTTGGGTTCTCTGCAGTATGAAGTTTCCTGTTTTGCTACTGAGTTAGTCGCCTTTTAACGTTATTTAGATCTTTCTAATTTTATAATGTGATTCTAAGTGCTGCCTAAGTGATAGGCATTTGAGACTTACTTAGTAAATTAAGTTGAGTTAGTTTGAAGATTTAAATAAGGCATGTTGGCTAAATCTGAGAGGGTTGATATATAATAGGATTGTAACTAGTGGATGGTTTGTTAGTAGTTGGTACTTCTTAATTGAGTTAATATTTTTTTAACGACTTTATCAACCTAACCTTTTGAACATAGAAAGAATGTAAAATAGAGGAGCATCTCCGGATCCAGTTTGGATAACCACCTTCGTGTACAAATGACCGATTTCATTGATAACAATCATAAAAGTTTGGACATTCAAGAATTGACTTCAATTATATTTTGAGCTATTGAACTCATGAGAACTAGGCATCTCCGATTATCTTTCAACAGTGGGAATTGGTCAAGACATTCATCATCATTATTAGTATTATTTTTATGGTTTTGGGATCATTTTGAGTTGTCCATCTATCCATATATAAGGATTTATATGCAACATAATGCAGTAGGCTTGGATGAGAAAAAAGATTAAATGAGTTGCTTGCATGTTTTTCTTTTTCAACAGCTATATCATAACTATATATCAAGTCTATTATTTTTAGATGTAGTTTGTTACTGTATTGGTTTAGTTGTTTAAATTAGTTAACGATTAGCCTTGATTAACCATGTTATATCTGTTTTCTATGTACAATGAGAATACAAAATCCAAAGAAACGATATCCTTAACGATTAGTTGTTTAAACGCATCGCACTTTCCGGCGTCGATCTAGCGTGGTAAGTGATAATATTCCATTCTTATTCTTTTGTTCTTCTAACTTCTTTGCGTGTTTTTTCTTTCTTTTGAGCAATTTATTCCGGCCGATCTTACTTTTTACCTAACCATGCAATAGGTTGCTTATTTAGGATATTGGAATGTGATACAAGTTTTAGGGTGAAGCTTGATAATATGAACCATATTGATCATTTCATCTACTCAACTTGGAGACCATGTTAAAAGTATTAAGTGGTTGGGCTTACGGTTTATTGTATTTTTAATATTTTGGTGTCAACATCATATCATATATCTTTGGTTGACAAGATATTAGTCAAATGAATGTTGAATTGCTAAAGTAATTTTTAGTTTGCTAATGATATTTTTTGAGCAAAATATAATACATTTATTTTATATAGAATATGTATGTTGCTAGATTTAATGAATTTGATGTGGGGCCAAATTAGTATATGCACGAGGGATCACCCAAAAGCTAAAAAGAATTAAAACTTAAATAAACACTTTTGAAGTCAAACATTTAAAATGTATGTCTTAAAAACATAACTTTTAAAGTCAAGCATTTAAAACGACTGACTTAAAAACATCTTTAAAGTCTGGCGCGTGACTTTAAAAGCTATCCACACAGGTGGTCTAGAGAAAACACGAGGAATTAAAGTCGAGCGGTTAAAAGTCTGACTTAGAAACAAACTTATGAAGTCAGGCACTCGCGCGACTTTAAATCTCCTGACATACGAAGCCGCCTTAATAGAAGTCACGCTGGCGCGTGACTTTAAATGTCCAATTTGTCTGACTTTAATTCCCTTTTCTGCACTAGTGTCAACCCTGCACCATTAGTCTAACCTAAACACTTATTTACACACTAATTCATACAATCATGCTAATAAATTCACTTAAAAACAAGCTTAGAAAGCAAGTAATAACCATCATAAATGAGGGTTATCAATAGCTCCTAGAAGTCTTTGATCAACTAATGGGCCCCTTCAAGATTCTTCCAGCTTCTCCACAACATTTGCTCCAAAGAAATCATCAAACTCCACTCTTGGGTGTAACCATCGAAGTGCCAAAGAAGTCAACAATTGCTTAACCATCAAGCAAAGGCCACAACTCAAGGCTTAATCACTTGAATGAAGAAAAATGCTTAACCACCATAGGGTAGAAGCTAATATCAACAAAGCCATTGGGCAAAGGCTTAACCACCAAGCTAAAATTATTCCAAAAAGTTTAACTACTTGGCAAAAGCACATCGACACTTAACCATCAAGAGTACTCAATCACTCAAGACAAAAGTAAAATCTCAAAGCTTGACCATTTAGAGCTATTCCGGAATGGGCCAAGCACAACTCGAGGTTGGACCAGACCCAATCCAACCTTGGCTCCAGCTCAATCAACCTCGTCAAAGAAGAGATGACTCTGGACGGCTCAGATGAAAGTGAGATCATCCAACGGTTTGGCTTCGACCCCGGCGTCTATAAATAGACATGCACCCCCATGTAATCAGGTACGTTCTCATTCATATCACACCTCTCCACTTCTATATGCTGACTTAAGAATCAGAGTGCTTGCAGGTACGACCACAACGACGACCTCAACCACGGAGGACCTATCCCAGCTCGGATCACCGTCGATCTAGCCGAGCCACCGCATCCAGCTACCCCAGGGCAGATCTTCAAGCCTACCCCAAGTACGAACATTGGCGACCACAGTGAGAGTACATCACTTGCTCTCGAATATTTATTCTCAAATTGACAAACCTCCATGGCTCCAAGAGGATTCCCTCCGACCTGAGCCCAGTCTCGGCAGCAACCCCAAAACATTGTGGCACCTCTGCCTCAACTTACCTAGACGCCGGAAGGTCACGTGCAAACACTCCCTGCCAAGGAAGCGCGGACTATTCCACCCTCTAGCCAACTTCCTCCTCTAGTTCCAGCACTGGCTCCTCTTTTTGAGGCCCTTCTACTCAGTTGCAAGTAGTAAGTCATATTCTCGACCTCCTCGAGCATCGCAGTAGGAATCTCATCCAACAGAAGATCCGAGTTAGTCAGATGGAAGTGGCGTTGCTGCATGCGCTGTCAACGCCAGGTCAGCCACGACTAGTCTCGCTAGAGATGACAATATCAAGAAAGCTTCGCTCTCCATCCCGACGCAAAGAAGGATGCTCCCACAGATCTTCGATTCACCGAGAGCGCCGAGCAGGTAGACCTCCAACTCCACCGAGTCCCCCAGACTCAAGTCAGAGTGATGATTTTTCTTTAGACTCCTCATCATCACGTAGTCCTTCCCCCGAAAGAAGACTGGGAAATTAAAACACACCAAAGGTGAAAAAGAGACTCGCCGATCTCGTCCTAGTCCCTTCATTGTAGAGATTTCCAACTGTCACGTTCCGAGGTCCCTAGAGAAACCTTCCTAGCTGAATATGTACGATGGGAAGAGCGACCCAGATGAGCACGTCGACATGTTTTACCTCACGATGGATTATCGTAATGCCACCAACGACGTGAAGTGAAAGCTTTTTCCCCTCTCACTATCTAAGAATGCCTTATAGTGATTCTGAGATCTAGCTCCAGCCTCGGTTTCCTTCTGGGGGCACCTGACCAAGCTATTCTCGGCACGTTTCATAGTGTCGAGACTCAAGTCGAAGTCAGAAGACGTGTTGCGGGCTGTGCAGCAAGGCGAGAAAGAATCGCTAAGAGACTACATCAAATGATATAACAAAGAGGTCGATCAATTTCCCCACCTCAAAGATGGAGTAAGAATGTTGTTTGTGAGGCACGGACTTTGAAAGGGGTCACTCTTCTAGGTTAATGTTGGCATCCTTCGACCCCTAACACTGGATGAAGGCATGGCCGACCCAGATCCCACAACAAGATAATACAAACAAGTGAACATACTGCCAGTATCACAGAAGCCACAGTCACGACATTAAGGAATGTCGAGTCCTCAAGGACGACATCGAAGAGTTAATACAGAGGGGTAAACTTCGGCAAAATCTGAAGGGAGAAGAGAAGAAGAGCTCCCCCTCACCTCGTCGCTCGCCACGGAAAGGCAAAGCAGTGGTGGACGAAGTCACCAAAACTTCGAGAGAGTAAACCAGCGACTCGACTGAAGAAGCTTCGAGGGCACAACGACCTCGGCCTGTTGCTTTGGTTATCATTGGAGGACACTCGGTCGACACTGACGAGAGGCATCGATCCATGAAAAGAATGTGGCAAGAAATCCTCAACCTAGGAGGAAATGCAACCCGCATCCCGGCAGTCACGACAAGGCCGCCATTAGTTTCCTCTGATCAGAACCTCTTGGATGCTTCTACAAAGATCTACTCGGCGTTGGAAGGGTGCCCACAACGGCTTCCACAACTGCTCCCCGCGAGGCAGCCTCCTCTCTGATTCCTAGTCGAAAAACTTAATCAGAGATCGAGGAAGAAGTCCTCAGTGAATTCGCCACTTTTCGCTATACGCAAGCCATCCTCCTCTCTGATTCCGAGTTCAAAAACTCAATCAAAGACCAGAGGGAGAAGCCCTCAGCGACTTCGCCCCTTTCGCTATACGCGAGCCGGCCTCCTCTCTGATCCCGAGTTCAAAAACAAAATTAGAGACCGAAGGAAGAAGTCCACAACGACTTCACAATGGAATCTGCACCCTCTGTGAACCTCTGAAAACTACTTTACTAAAACGAACGACGGGAAGTATCGAATCCTGATCGGAATACAAAACTAATCGTGACGTTGCAAAAGTGATTAACATCACACTAACATTCAAAAGCAAGTAAACATCTCAGGATCAACTAAAAAACAAGCAACACAGATTGAATTACTTAAAACCGGAAATGGACGGCGCCATAATTGTTTTTACAATTGAGGAGTGGCCCCGGACAAGCCCGAAACCACATTCAAAATAACATACAAAAAGGGGGAATACAAGAAATCTAGCGCCTAATGGTCGACTGGAGCGGTAGGAGGAGCGAAAATGATGTCGGCATCGGTCAAAGGAGTACCACCAGACCTTGGCTTAACAATTTTGCCATCCTGAACTCGGTAACCTAGTTGTAGGATGTCGAAATTAAAGCTAAGGTCGACCACTCCCATCAGGTCGATACAATGCTGAAAGCCGAACTTAGCAGCATCAACAATTTGCACCGAAGCATCCTCTCCATATTTCTTGGCGTTGTCCATCTCGGTCAGGTCTTTCTCCCAATCGGCCTCAGCCTTTTTCAACTTTTCCTCCATCTCGGCCACCTTGGTCTGGATCCCTGGCACTTGTTCAGCGATCTTGGATTCTTCTTGCTTAGCAGCAAGGAACTTTCCTACGTTCTCCAAGTCCTTCTCAATAGTGGAAAATGAGGCTATCCGTTCTTGTAGACTCCGATTATCCTCCAAGAGTTCTACAAGTTTTGTATCTCAGCAATATTTTTAGTTTTTCCTATTTATCTAAGAGTTCCCCATCAAGCCAAAGATTTTCAGCTTCAAGTTCATAGATCTTACCTCGGAGGCAAGCTTCTTCCTCCTCGGAAACCTCATTCCTGAGCCCCAGGATCAATTCTCCCTCGATCTTTCCCACCCTCACGCAAGCCTGGAAGTCTTCCAACGAGAGTTCCTCCTTGACGCTCTTTGTTTTTTGTCCTTTTGTCGGGGAGCCAGGACCATCCTTGGCATGACTTCTCTTCAGATATTGCTGAGCCCAGCGCTCTGCATCCTTGGTGGCATTGCCCTTCTTTGTCTTTTGCGGGGCACTTTTCTCGGCAATGATGACAGACTCGGTCGATGCGGCTTTTGGGGTCCCCCTTGAGCCACAGGTCCAGCGCTGGGGGACAAACCCGTGTTAGTGCTCTTGGTGATAGAGAGCTTCACCACTGTAAGGTTGGCCCCAGACTGCTGGAGAACAAAGTCGAAATCAAAGTCGGCCATTTGATTTGCACATACAAAACAAACGTCAGAGTGTGAAACAAGAATAACTAGCAAAAGACAAGTTAAAAACAGAAATAAAAGAACTATCAAAATAAGCCTTCAGTTTAGCAGAAGACTCGACCATGGCCTCAATCACCAAGGCACACTCAATCACCTGGCCTGCCGTGAATTTCTTGGCCCACATCTTGGGCAAGTTAAAAGAAACGGCATCCTCGCCCCTCAAGGACCTCAGCGCCACAACATACATTTTCTCATCCCAGTTAAAGTGCTTCCGGGTCTAAGAGAAGGGGAAGTCTTACCTCACCAAATTGTCGTTATTGAAGTCGGCAATGGATCTTTTAGCAGCTGAATTCATAGCTCGGACATTGAAGAGAACAGACTTGAACCCTTTGTTAGAGGTATTCACCGGTAGAAAGTAAGACTGATCTCTGGTGCATTTGATGCCGACGTGGCCCTACCTCACTTTGTCTAAACCTCGCTTCGGTTGGCGAAACACGTCAAAGAAAGCAAAGGAGACCTTAACTCAAGGAGATCAGTCCATGTGCTCCATGGCGATCTCGAATGGCCGCATGAAACCCTAGACGTTCGGGGACAGTTGCATCGGAGCCAACCTCAGATAGTTAAGGACCCCTTTTTGGAACTCGGTTAGGGGAATCCAAACTCCCATGGTATCCATACGTTCCAAATGATTATTTTATTAATAGGTTTGATTCTTTCTTGTATTATAAAGACCTACTTTTCGAAGATATCTTCCCTCTCAAACATCAGCATCAGATTCGATAAACAATAGATCATTAGGATAGATATCGATGAACAATATACCTCCTAGAAAACGTATTAAGAAGTTTTCTTCTCGCATGCAATTTGGATCAAATTCAAAATTTTGTTTAGGTATAAAATTATGATATGATGTCAAATAAACCAATAAAATTAGCGAATCAATTAGACTATGGATGGTTTCCTTTTTCTTATTCTTTTTCAAAAAGAAATTGTGGAGACAATTTGAAAATGGTATTGACTTCTTCCAAGATCCTTTCGCTTTTTCTTGAATCATTGGGTTTAGATATTACTTCGGGGATCTTTCATTGTTTCCAAAATGACAAGGAGACCTTAACTCAAGGAGATCAGCCCATGTGCTCCATGGCGATCTCGAATGGCCGCATGAAACCCTAGACGTTCGGGGACAGTTGCATCGGAGCCAACCTCAGATAGTTAAGGACCCCTTTTTGGAACTCGGTTAGGGGAATCCAAACTCCCATGGTATCCATTTCCACCCTATAGAAGAAGAATCCGACATCGGGGGCCTCCGTGCATACAGGACTGTCCTCGGGGGTCTCCTCTAATTTCTATCTTTGATCAGAAGGCGCAAAGATGTATTTCTTGAAGGAGGCAAATGGGACCTCGAGTTTGAACTTGGGACTAATTCTTCGAATACCCTCTGATACCCACCTATGGGGATCTCGTCAACCCTGGCCTCAGTCCGAGTTCGGGAAGTAGCTTCAGCAGTCTCAGCCGGGATCTGCCTAGTAATATTCTTCACCGAGGTCGATATCTCAGGCTGGCGAACCGACCTCGCGGAAGATGATGCACAAAAAGAAGAAAACAATTATGGAGCACCCTCTGGAGCCGGCAGTGGTCTACCGTCTGATGACATCCTTAAGATTGACTTGCCGGAAGGGGTGAATGGTTGCCTCTCTTTAGTTCGGGTCTTAACCATTCACCTGCTAGGGGAGGGTTTCGGCGTCACTAAGCGAAGCTAAAATAAGTTTGACTCTGACCTGATTTAGGTCGAGGCGATTTAGTCTACTCCCCAAGAGGCAGGACGGCGGTGACGGCGATCGACGAAGTAACGGCGTCAGTCGTGTTCCCCTAGAATATATAAAAATCAAAAGGTAAAAGACTAGAACATGCATGTAAACTAACCTCGGCTTAAAGCTGAATGATGCTCGACTTGAATATTGGTGTCGGCAAAGAACACTAAGCTTGAACGATATGGAAAACCAGGAAATCGCGACGTAATATGATAGTTCGGTCCTGGAATTCAGATATACCTTGTCCGAGGAGCTTGATCTTGCTTCGTGCACCTTGAAGATAAGAGTCAGGTCCATGAAGAATGAGCTCAGGCGATCCGAGTTAGCCTTCGTCCCACGTCGGGTGGGGTGTACCGGCAGACACTCCGATGCCTAAGTAAGTAGATGAATAAGGCGAAATGTGAGAGGAATGAGGACGTACCTGGAATTGGTGGTGTAACACCCCCTTACTCTCTTTAAATATTTAATCAAAAATCAGAGTTTAAAAATTGTTTTTCTTTTAAAAGATACATCCTCAAGGGAATGCTACGTTCACCATACATATGACTTAAATTTAGTCAACATTACTCTTTCATTAATAAAATATATTGCGTGTTACATATCACGACTTAAATGGGGAGAACCCTCAAAAATACCTGTTTAGTTTTACAACAATCCAGAACTAGTTCACTAGCACAGCGGAATGAAAATAAGTTTAACTTATCCATTACATAATCAATACATACTCCAAAATAGTTTAATACATAAGTAAAATAACGATACTATACTCCCCCATCCCTAGTCTGACTATACAGAGCTTGACACAATAACTCAGGAAGGCATAGGCACCTTCACTCAGTATCACCTGCTCAACACCTGTTTGTCGCCACGAGAGCAGGCAACATAAAATGCTAGGGTGAGTCTCTTTGCATAAATAATAGCAAATAATATAAGTATTATACGAGGAAGGAAGCAGAACACACTCTACAACCATACTAACATACGCCACTAAATACAAATCTCGAGAAGCCTCACTGCTCAATTACACAAACACTCATCATCCGTCATATAGCATTCAACTCCCACTCATCGGGAGGCATCAATCAAATGTATGAGTATATGCATGTGTGCAATATGCATGTGGATCCATAATCATCACCATTCACCTCATTTTGGCCGAAGCCACATCATCATTCGTCATTCGTCACGTAATGCATATGGAATATGTGACACTATGACAAATGCATCACACACAATCCATCACAATAAGTATTAAACCACCTCTTTGGCCGAAGCCACATCATCATTCACCTCAATTATTAATCATCACCTCATCAATTATTAATCATCACCTCATCAATTATTAATCATCACCTCATCAATTATTAAGCCTCACCTCCTCAATTATTAATCATCACCTCATCAATTATTAGATTAAATCCCACCTAAGGGCCAAACCACCTCATAAGGACCTTTTCTTCACTTAAGGACCATTTTTGACACACCAAAATTAATTTAGTACTTAAAGGTCATTTTGACACACTATTAATTAATTTATTACTTTGAGACTTATATGGCATAGTAGAGCTAATTAGGCACTAAGAGATTATTTTGTCACGCCAAGGATTAATTTAATTCTTAGGGACTAATTTGTCACACCAAGGATTAAATTAATTCTTAGGGACTAAACCATCACTTAGACACATTTTAATCCAACAAATCAATTATCCAATTAAGTCATATACACCTAATTCACACACATACTCATACTTCATTTCTTTCCAACAAACATATCATCAAAACGATCCAAATATACCTAACACCCATTTATTCACAACAAAACAATCACACTCATAAAACACCCAAAATGCATATCAATCCCATTTCAACAACAACATAGTGGGTTCCTCAAAAATCAATCCAACACAACAACAATCAAACCAAATAACACTCAATCAACATATAATCACTATTCATCATCTTCACCAAATAATTCAATAATTATTTTAAAACCCTAACCTTCATACAATACAAATCTTACAAGCTATTATGAATGAAAAAGACCCCCTAACCTTAGGAATTGTAGACCACCTAGCTCTTCCTCCTTCACACCTTCAACAAGCCAAACACCAACACTTTAAGCTTCTAACTCCTCTCATGGTGAAATGCAAAATAGAGAGATTGAGAGATGGAAACTAGTATAAATGGAGAGAGCATGGAAAACTAGAGAGATTGGAACCAAAATCAACTTACCAAATCAAAGGGTGGAGAAAACCCTAAACCCCCAAATTCATCACCACACCGCCAGCCCCCCCCTCCTTGCTTCGGCCAGCCCTCTCTCTCTCTCCACCGCGAGCTCCTCCTTCCCTCTCCTTCTCCTCCGCGCTCTCTCTCTCTCTCTCTCTCTCTCTCTCTCTCTCGGTTTCTCTTCTTCTCTCCTTTTCTTCTTTCTTCTTTCTTCTTTCTTCTTGCTCTCGGTTTCTCTCCCTCTCTTCAAACCGATCCCCCCCTCTTTCTCTTTTAATCCATTTCCTTCCTTTCAATTAACCCAGTGCCCAATTGATTTGGGCCAAAGGCCTCCTATTTCCTACACCTCCCTTTTACTTCCACCCTCCTACTACTTAAACAACTTCTAATTAAAACAATAAACCTCAAATTAATTAATCAATTCTAATATTTCTCCACAACTTAATTAATCCACTTAAATAAATATTCAAATTATTTTCGGGGCGTTACAGGTGGCCTCCACCTCTATTTATAGACGAAGTGCCTCGGTCTTGTCCGTCGGATCTGGTCGAATGATCTTAGCCGTCGGTCCCAAATGCATGAGTGAGGCGCGCTGCGCTTTGTTCTGAAGCATGTTGGGCCGTTCAGAAGGTGGATTAGGCCAGGTCCAAGTTCCCTAAAGAGTAGTGGCCCCCCAAGTCGAGGTCGGGTGAGGAATGAGCTTGGCCTTGACTTATTAAGCTTGCAGCTTTCAACAGTCTTGTCAACGGTCACTCCTTGGGGAATCACTGCGTCTCGTAATCATTATGGAACAATTTCCTACGCTTCGCATTGATGTGACATGTGCATTTAATGTGCCGTTACGGTTTCTGAGGCCTGGATGGGTATAAGTAGGGTGAGGAAGACCTCATTTCTCCTACGAAGTGTGAAAATCAACCCCGTTTCCGATTACCCCAGAACCACTTCTTGTGATCTCCAACCATCTTCCGAAATCAAGCTTGCTCGCAGCGCGGGGCGATTATCGCTCCTTCCCTTCGATCCGAGTTCATCTTTCGAGTTTTTTCCCATAAAACATGTCTTCAGTCCAAGTTGAGTTTGTTCAAGAGAGGGACCGAGATTAGCCTTTTTCATTAGTTGAAACTCCTCAGAGGTCTGAGGTTGGGCCTGTCATTCACGACGCGGCGGAAGACTGTTCAGGAAATGTTGATCCCGCCGCTGATGCCGAGGTACCTGAGGATGACCGGAGTCGTACGACTGGGTATCCTCAAAAATACTGGCAACCAGGGCCAAGCTCATAAAGAGCAAACCACTATCCCACTATGTCGGGTACATCGATGCCCCTAAAGGGCAGAAATGGAGGCTTGAGGATACGGGAGATCACCCGATTTGCACTGTCTTTCCGAAATCAGAGCCTGGCTTCTTCTTCCACGAAAGGACCTTGGAACTGATGGGAATCAGTATCCCTTTGACCGAGTTCCAACAAGCATCTTTGAGGCACCTCAGTTGGCCCCCAACGACTGGGGGTATGTCCGGACATTTGAGCTCTTGATGGGCTACCTGAAACGTGAGCCGTCTGTCCGAGTTTTCTTTGCCATGGTCAAGAATACCCGACTGTTGGAGAAGGTTAATAACGGCGGCCATGCACATGTGTGTCTTCGTTTTATCCGGGATGAATCTTACTTCACCCCGGTGAACGACTCGAACAAGGGCTTCAAATCGGTCTTTTTCATTGTGAGGGTCGTTAACACATCCACCAAGAAGGCTATTTATGATTATGTCAGCAGGGAGGAGTATCACCCTAAGTTTCCGTTCCACTGGGCCGCCGACCATTTCGGGCTGAAAGGGGCATCCTATTGCTTTGACCCGGCGTCGCTGACTGGTGATGATGTCGTGTCTTACAACCTCTTCTTGAGGTGGGCCAAGAAGCTCTTTGATGAAGGCAAGAAATTTAGCTGCTAGACCATCATCAATGTTGCATTTGAGTCTGACGAAAAGCTGAAGTCGGTGTTAGGTAAGTGACTCTCGAGTACTCAGTCTTTTCTCTTTTGAACGACATTCAGTCTCACCGTTACAAATTTTTCCTTGTATAAATGATCTAGCTGAAGGTGTCGACCTCGGGAGCCTTCCCCAACTGTTGGCTTTCCGCCCTTGCATCACGTTTCTAGGCAAAGGCAAAAAAGATTCAAAACGGAGGCAGGATGTTTCAAGCTCAAGCGCCCCTACTTCCAAGAAATTGAAGTCCTTGGCTGAAGAAGAGCCCATTGAGATCCCATCTGATGTCGACTCCGATGTCTTTGGTCGGATCGCCGAGGTAGGTAAGGCTCTTCTTGACCAACTTGAAGAGCAAGACTTAGATTCGTCTGTCTCGTGGTGACCTGGAGGACCAAGAGGACAAGATGAGATGTGCCTGGAGTGATCTGATCCCGAAACTTTCTGATGAGAACTCGGCTCTTTGGGCCGAGTTTGAATCCTTTAACTCGACAGAAGAGGACATTGTTGCGGCGGAGGCTCAAGCAGTAGCTTTCCAGGGGGAGGCCGACCAATATGATGCTCTGGAGGATGAGCTTAAGGTTGTGAGGGAGAAGACCGAGCGGATCCGGAGCCGGATTAGTGCAGGTCGGATAGCTCTGGAAGGGAAAGAAGCCGAGAAAACTGCCTTGGCCAAACAAGCAGCATATTCTACCCGCCTTGGATTCGAGCGTTGCAAAGAAAAAATCTGAGTTGTTCATCTCGAGGTGCCCTTGCAAAACCTGGATCTCTACCATGAGGTCTTTGAAGGGAAGATAGTGAAACCTCAGGCCGGGTCTTCTTTGGATGAGGCCAAGGTAGTCTTTTGCCTCCGCCACCGTCGGAAGAAGAAGACGCGACTCGATTCTTTAGATGAATCTTGGTCTGTTAGTGATTAGTGTTTGTACTTTCTTTTCTTATTAATGTAAATACTTTTGATGTAAGTGTTCCAACCATAATGAAATTTAAGTCAGTTTTTAACTTTAACTTGGCATTTTGCTTTTTGGTGATTGCTACATTTTGCCTTTTGCGTTTCTGTTCTCTGCACCGACACCGGATCAAGTGATGCTTGCATGGTGAGTTCAATGAGAGAGCAGGCTACAGTCGTAACAATTCAAATACAGCAAAAGTAGAAAGGCGAGTAGGTTACCTCGATCTTTGCTCTGAGGACATTGTGGGCCTTCGTGGGACTCTCTGATGGAACATTGAGTTCTGACATTAGAGAGGTCTTGGTACCGGGATCGCTGTGGATCTGGGCCTTCACTTCTTACCGGGACCACTGTGGATCCGGGCCTTCATTTTGACCGAAGTCGCAAGGACTTCTTCCCCCGCATTTTGGTGGAGATGAGTACCTTAGACACCAAAAGGGGAGGCGCAATAGCACGGGGCGAAAGAGGGGGCGAAGCCGCAAGGACTTCTTCCTTCATTGTCTGGTGGAGATGAGTACCTCAGATACCAGAGTAGAAGGCACAATCGCATGAGGCGAAAGAAAGGGTCGCCGTGGACCTGAGCCGTTGTGGGCCTCGCCAGTGCCCCACGATGGAGAGTGTGAGCTCGGAATCGTGAAGGACTTTCTTTGACATCCTCGCCTAATCCCATCATCCGCCGAGTGGCCAGCTCGGTGTCAGAGTCAGGGGAGAGTGGCGTTGCGTTGAGTCGGGATTTTTGATCGCCGACGTGCCTGTATGTTAGTTACGCAAGAATATAGGCAAACAATATTTGTAAAATTGACAAGAGTACTTCGACAATCTTTTATTTATTACAAGATTGGAAATATTACATCATTATTTGCTATTGAGGTGTAGGTACCTCATTGATCATCATGTATTCCACTTACTCTTTTCCCTTTTTTGCCGACTCCGACTTGCGAGCTGCCTCTTTCTCGACACGTCATTCGTCTTTTAGGCAAAGATAGTGGCATCGCATTGTCGCTTCGCCGTCTGCGTGGATGGTCACCACTTCACCTTTTTCCGAGAAGAATTTCATCTTAAGGTGAACGGTAGATGTGACGGCCCCAAGTTTGCCTAAAGTTGGACGACCTACAATGCAGTGGTATGGAGACGGGCATGGGAGTACGAGGAATCAAGTCTTTATATTCTTGGAAAGTTCACCGCCGTACATCACTTGGAATTCGATGTATCCCAAGGGCATTGTTCATGAACCGTTGACGCCGGTGAGGCCCCTACCATCCTAAGGAAAAAGGTCGGACTCAAATATTTTAAACTTGGGAAGGAGTTCCCTGAACATGAGGTCCGACGAGCTTCCTTGATCAACCGGAATTCTTTTGACGTCGGTGCCTGCTACTACGGTGGAGATGATGAGGGGCAACCATTTATTTGTCTTGCCATTTAGCAGATAAGAATCGTCGAAATAGAGGGGAGGCTTGTTGGATTTGATCACAACTGGGGTTGTGCTCTTCCCGATGTCTAGTATGTCATTCCATCTCCTTTTCATAGAACAGCGTGTCTTGCCGACCTTCAAGGAATACCCCCTCATGATTACCATTGCCACGGGACGCTGACGCTGTGACCTTGGCACTCTATTTAAGAGTGAGGGGGAAGAGCTTGCAACACACTTTTTCCGGAGCACCTCGGTAGTCCAAGGTGCGGTCGAAGTAGTCGACGTGATCATCTGGGTCAGTTTTCCCGTCGTACGAGTTTAGAAGTGGTGGTTTCTCCCAGGATTTTGGGATTTTGTAGTGCTCTATCCTTGAGATGAAGGGGTTTTCCTGTGAGCGACGTCCCATTCCCTTGGCCTTGCGCTTGTGAATGGCTTTCTTTCTCGGGGACGGGCTTCGCGAGGAGGAGGAATCCGAAGAGGAGTTACCTGCAGGATCGTCTTCGGATCCCGAGCTGGGCGAAGACGGTTGAGTTGGAGGTTTACCTCAGTGCTTTTCCGTTCCGACGGGTGAATCGTAGACCGAGCAGCGTGGTGAAGCCCGACGTTGGCGGGAGATGGCGGTTTGAGGCAATCCTGGTTGAACTCGTGCTGAAGGTTGAACTGTGGGAATTCAGGCTAGAGCGGCCATCTCCAATCGAGATTGTTCTTGCTAACCATGTATCAGCTTCGCGCGCCCAACACGTCTAGCAAATGGCTAATGACTTGTAGAGCCAAGCGCGGATCAATCGGCCGCATAGGCGGCGAAAGTGGAGGTCTTGCCATTACCGGGGCGGCATAAACTTCTTCGTAAGGCAATGTCTGGATGTGGCCTTCCGGGGTTTGGTTGGGCTACGAGGGTGCCAAGGCGCTGGCGGCTTGAGCTCTGGAAGTTGGAAAAAGAAGCAAGGTCGAGCGGAAGCGAACGATTGAGCTCCCACTGTGGTCGCCAATGTTCGGTCCTGGAATTCAGATATACCTTGTCTGAGGAGCTTGAGGATCCGGCCGCGCACACTTGAAAGATGAGTCGAGTCCTTGAAGATTGAGCTCAGGCGATCTGAGTTAGCCTTCGTCCCACATCGGGTGGGGTGTACCTGCAGACACTCTGATGCCTAAGTCAGTAGATAAATAAGGCGGAACGTTAGAGGAATGAAGACGTACCTGGAATTGGTGGCCTCCACCTCTATTTATAGACGAAGTACCTCGGTCTTGTCCGTCGGATCTGGTCGAGTGATCCTAGCCGTCGGTCCCGAATGCCCGAGTGAAGCGCGCTGCGCTTTGTTCTGAAGCGTGTTTGGGCCGTTCAGAAGGTGGATTCGGCCAGGCCCAAGTTCCTTAAAGGGGCTTTTGGCCCAGGCCGGAACAACGATGAATAATGGATTTGGCATGGTGATCGGAGGAAAACGACTATCTCAGATCACCGGAGGCACAGAGGAAATCGATGAGCTCAATATTGTGAAAGGTGAAAATGAACACTCCGCTTCCGCTTATATAGGACTCCAGGGGTCGGGAAGCGAACCAACGCATCTCATCAATGCGTAGACATTGGAGACTGCACTGTCATTATGACAGGCCACCTCGGTTCACCCAAACGTCACCTCAAGCCACTCAAACGTCACGTCTGTTACCTTACCTCTGACATGGTGACACTATCACTTCATGGATCCGATCATCCTTTACATGACACCTGGCATTTCAAGCCGAGGCCAACCTCACCTTGTATGAACGATCTCGATTTGGGGGGCCACTTTTTCGGACTGGGCCAAGCCCAACACAAGGCTGGAGCAACTCCAGTCCGACCTTGGATCCGGCCCAATCAACCTCGCTGAAGAAGAGACGACTCAGATGAAAGCGAGATCATCCAACGGTGTGACTGTGACTCCGGCGTCTATAAATAGACGTGCACCCCCTTGTAATCAGGTACGTTCTCATTCATACCACACCTCTCGACTTCTGTTTGCTGACTTAAGCATCAAGTGGCTGTAGGTACCACCACCGCGGTGACCTCGACCACGAAGGACCTCCCCCAGTTCGAACCACCGTCGATCTAGCCGAGCCACCGCATCCAACTACCCCAGGGTGGATCTTCAAGCCAACCCAGGTACGAATTGAACGAAATGAATGAAGTAGCAATTGTATTCTTGTTCATTGAAGATACAGAAAATGTTTATATACAATTGATACAAATTGGGCTAGAATAGACTAACGCCCAATGGATAAAATGCTTAAACTGAATATGGGCCCAATAGTGACTTAACCGGTTGTTAAACTCTTGCGTTAAATTGACCAAAAAAAAAAACTATTGCGTTAAATATTTAGGATTTTCATTTTTTCGGTCAAGGGGATGGATGTGCATTTTTGAAACATTTAGGCGAAGAGGTCATTTTTTTTTTTTACAATTTCATCGATATTAATTATAAGAATATAAATATTTTGAGATGGTCATAGTTTTTATTTATGATTTTTTATAAATGAGTTTTATTTTTTATTGATCTTCTTAAAATGAAATTTTGTTTAAAGGATTTTGATATATATATATATATATATATATATATATATATATATATATATATATATATATATATATATATATATATATATATATATATCGGATTTATTTTCTTAAAGTTCGATTTATTTTTTAATTAAAAATATAATAATTTGAATTACCTAAAAACTTAACCTAACCCTAGTTCCACCTATGTTGAAATCATTATAAATACGCTGTTATATTCATCAGTTTGAGAACACTAGCAACCCTCGCAGCGGCGTTTTCCCCAAACTAAAAGAGGTTCTTTCCCTTTCTCTATCCTCATTATATTAAGATTTCAGAGTTTACAAGGAGTATTTTACTACCTATCTATATCGCCATGTGTATGTTATGCTCTCACATATACCTGTATGATTTGATTGTTTGACAAGATATGTCAGGATTTTTACATCAATCGCAATTTTTTTTGTTAAACAGACTGCTAGCCTGAAATTTTTATTAAAAAAGAAGAAAATAAAGAAGACATGAGCGAGCACAAGGGCGACTACACCGAAATCTTTGGCAAAAGAGCACAACAGCCAATTTCTGTGGCAAAATATCATTTGCCACGGATTTGCCACGGACAAAAATTGGTGGCAAAAACGCTCGTCGCAAATCATTTGCCACGGAATTTTCCGTAGCAAATGTTTCCGTCGCAAATCCGTCGCTAATCCGTCGCAAATATCCGTGGCAAAGTCGTCGCGAATTTCATCGCAAATCCGTGGCAAATCCGTCGCAAAAATAATAAAAATTAAAAAAAAATTAAAATCTTCAAACATTAATACATGCTGAGTTGGGCAACTTTTTGTATGGCCGGATAATGATTTGATAGTCATAAAAATTTATTGCAATAAGAGGCAAAGTCACAACTAATATACCGCAACAAAATCCAAAGGGCTGGCACATATACTCTTAAGCAAACAAGTGTCATAGAAGTAATTACAATTCTTCCCTTAAGATAACAAACAGGATACGCCAAATCCAAGGAAAATTGTACATAGAAGTCATAAGTTGCAACTACAATTCTATTGAACTACTAATCTCTGTAAATGATCCAGGAAGACTTCAAAGTCGACATCATCCGTAAAGATAATATCCTCCAGAAGTGAAGCTTGGTTGTATAAGTAGTGAAGGATTTAATTTTGCTAGTAGAAATCGAACTGCGCATTATACATGAACGCCAAACATCTTAGATTACAGAAAAATTAATTGACCAAAGTCACAATAATAATAATAATAATAATAATAATAATAATAATAATAATAATAATAACAGTAGTAGTAATAATAATAATAATAATAATAATAATAATAATAATAATAATACTAATAATAATAATAATAATAATAATACAAAAAAAAATTCAAATTGATAAGTGTGCCAATCAGACTGGGGTTGCGTGCTGTCAGCATTAGCGAGGGAATTAGCGAGGGACTGGTCCCTCGCTAATTAGCGACTGACACAAATTCCCTCGCTAAATGCCACTAGCGAGGAGGGAATTAGCGGACCGAATGGTCCTCGCTAATTCCCTCGCTAATGGCAATTAGCGACGGAATTGGGCATGTTAGCGACCGAAAATTCCCTCGCTAATGACCGTGTTTCTTGTAGTGCAAGCAACAAAAAAATACCAATATGCAACAAGCCAGTTCAAGTTCACAATTGAACACATCATTAAAATAATTTTATCATTATAAACAATTTCTAAATCAATGTGCATCTGGCTAAGTGGAAATTATCATGAAAACCAGCTTTTTCTCATTTGTTTTAGAAACTGAGGTATAATAAACCTGTCATAGTTACGTCTAGAGGTAAGTATATACCATTACCATTTCCTCTAAACGGGTTGGCAAGTGATTAGTAGAAGTGCATAAACAGATAAATGGAAAGCAAGCCAAGTTTGCTAAAATGTGCACATTATGATACTACAAGTTTAATGACAATTGGGAAAAGAGGGTAACCTGGGAGCCATGTTGATCACAAACAACCAGGCGGGGCATAGGAAATCTATCTTTAATTATCAAATTTGCATCATCGTGAGGAGCTCGTAGCAACTGAGCAAATGCCTGCAAAACATTTGACTCTAATTAACTAAATTGACAATGTGAAGGCAAGAGCATTAGTGATAGTGATGCAGTTTTGGAATATGAGAAGATCTTATTGTATCTTAGAGGATTTTGAATTATTTCATACAGTTAGAATCTTATCACATAGTTATAATTATGATTAGTTTTCTTACTCTATTGGAATTAGGAGTTGTGTCTTGTATTCACTGTAAATAGAAATTAGTAGGTAACTTTTTGTATTATCTCATTATCATCAATCACAATCATAATTTTAGAGTCTTCCTTTTCTCTCTTCTCTTTCTTTATCTAAAACCCATAACTTCAACATATTTCACCTGTACTTGTATGCTTTCAAGATGTTTAATTGTATCCATCACTCGGATACTCTTATGCTCCCATAAAAAGAATACCTGATGTTTCGGTTCATTATGATACCTAGCCTTGCGCCATTGGGCAATGGTTGAGGCATGAAAAATCACAACAGTGAAAAATGCATCTAAAAGCAGGATCCTGTCTGCCGCAATGGCTGCGACATCGAGTAGAGCAGGTTCAGGACCAGAATGAAAGGAATACGAAATCAGCGAAGGCTGAACCATGACAACAGAATTAGCAACATTTTCTCGGTACAGAATCATTCTAAAGTAAGCAGTCTCATCCGGGCTGTTGTTGAAGACTTGCAATAATTAACGGAATAAATACTGTTGAAGTACAAATATAGCAGCAAGAAATATCAGCGATAACAAACATTTTTAGAGGTCTGAAAACACGGAATGCATACCTGAACAAACTGAGAACGTCGTAAATGAAATATAAATTGTGGGAATATTGACAACCTGGGGGACAAACTGAAAGAAGATGGAGAGTCTTTTTGAAAATCTCCAAACCGCGAACACAAATTTATCAATGTCTTGTCCAACCATCTGATAAGATCAAATTCAGCCTGATACAAAGTTGCACCACCATAGTGTCACAATTGCAACAATATTTTAAATAAGCGCATGTAAAACTACATCAAGTCGATCGGTGAAAAGAGAAAAGCGAGTCCTCGCTTCGACAACTACAGATGTATCACATGCCAACTGGCAGAGAATACTTCTGTCTTGATTGTTAAAAAATTAGCAAGTGAATAAGTTCCAATAGCGCATGCAAAGTTGTGTTGTTCCTCAAGTGTTTGCTTCGTGTTGTTCAGTTTGTCTTGTGCTTGATTTTCATCTAACGCATGCAAAGAGAAAAAAGAAAAACCAGAAATGTAGAAATTTATAGCGCTTGACTTACTTCTAATGACCCAAAAGCCAGTGAAAGAGTAAAGCCGAGTAGGAGTAACTGCCATCACATAATATCTAGTGTCAGAAATTATACTAGTCGTTTCCATCTCAAAAGAAAGGTCAACAACAGAAATCCAACATTTTAGCCACATTTGGAACCTTAAAAAAATCTCTCGAATTGGATTTCTCGTAAAATGGGATCAAACCCAAAGACAACATCTTCAAAAACAGAACTTAAAGAGAGAAAATATACCTGCAACCCCATAAAAGCTTCTGGAAGTTCTGCCAATTCAAAGAGAAACTTGATATACTTCTCCTTCTTGTCCTTATTATCAAAGAAACAAAACAAGCAGAGTGAGGATCATGTGAAGTAATGATAAAACAGAACTGAAAAATAGAGTCACATTCTATAATAAGATAATGTAAAATAGAAACTGGTTTGTATATTTCACTGATCAAAGGAGTTGATACATGTAGCCATAGCTGACCAAATGCTTCCTATAATTGAAGAGCATTTGATAGTATATGATGGCAATTTGATGGCCATTTGACAACACTGGCACAGTGGCACCAATGATAGTCAATAAGCCAGTCTATGCAATAGGTAATGTATAGTTAAATTATCTGCATTTTATTATCATAACATAACATTATACACAAACAAAAGGTAACAGAAGTCGAGAGAAGTAAAACAATCTTGTATCACAGACAATCCTGTATTAGATTTAGTCGTTCAATTTTCTTAATTCCCAATGGCCATTAGATAGAAGTAAAACAAGCAATATATTGTAGACATGTCTTTAAAAGGTAACTCTGTCATACAATAATACCAAAATTAAAGATCTCATGGTTTAACTGAGGAACTCCTCATCCCCACAGAAAATCTGCAACTGCACCCTATGATTTGAATTGTGACATTAAGGTTTTTGATATCTTAGAGGCCACAATTGAAATATCATCTGCATCTGACTGTGATTTCTTTGTAATGCCAATGGCGATGCATCTGTCACTATAGTTGCGATTGCAACTTAAAACCCCGCTGATTACTACTACTTTAGTTTCTCCTTCAAAGTGAAACATGACTTTCTATGTATCTTGCAGCTCTTATTGATTCATGATTTACATAAATCCAAAGATCCCTGGTATGTTCTTCACAGTCATGTCCATATAACACCAACGTTTGATTGGCATCTTCCCAAAGAAATCAATTGCTCCCATAAAACCCCACAGTCATGTGCCTATTATTTTCTAAAAAGTGCATGAGAATAAAATAACATCACCTGTTGAATCCCTTGATGCTCCTTTTCTTGTCTCCAAATCCACTGATAAAGCTTCTCCTGATATCACATTAATATAATATCAACACATGGTAATAACACCAAAAATAATAGCAAATCCAAAGTATAGATACATGAATTATACCATATATAACCAGAACATTAGCGATCCGTGACATATTGCCAAGGAAAATGGAAGTAGCAAGTTAAACTAGAACTCTGAAAAAAGTGACAAATATAGCCACTTGAATCTATACGCAACCAATTAAACTACACAAAGGGTGACATAGACAGAGTAGTCAGTAACCATGAACTAGAAAAAGGTCAACAACAAAGTCAAAACAAACCCAACATGGAAAAAATAAATAAGGACTTAATAAAAAAAGGACAAAGAGATGCTAAAATGATAGAAAGTTTCACAAATGTAGGCATGCTAGCAGCATCTACTATTCTCACCAAAAAAAGCACCATCTACTACTTGTTCAGGTTTAATGAAAGACTAAAACTCTTTAGTAAACTATATTCTCTGTCAATAAACCACGAGTCCACGACTAATGCATGCCATAAGAGCTTCCGATTTTCCAAATTCCTCAAAATAACAGAAAGCAACAAAAGATAACAATAAAATGTACAAAAAGAACAAAACGCTTATTTTGCCATCCAAGCAAATAAATCCAAACAGAAACTAAAATCGAGTAAAATGAAACCAACGAAGTATGAATATGGTGTTAGGGTTCAGATCGATACTATCAAATTGGGAATAGGGGTTAGGGTTTGAGTTCATCAAAAATTAGGGCTTTTTGTGTTAAATAGAAGTAGAGTAGAAGTAGAATTGAAGAAGAAAACTTACCCTTGAGGAAGAAGAAGAATACCTTTACTGTTTTTATGGTGGTGGTTGCCGATTTTAGGGAGCAAGAGTGGTGGGAGAGGAAGAGTGAGAGGAGCAGAGGAGAGGAGGTTGTAGGTGGATAGGAGGGTGGAGAAAGCGTTGACTGCAAGGCGAAAGGGGCGGAGAAGGGAAGAGGAGGGTGGAAGAAGGCTGAGGTTGAGGGAGAAGAGAGTGGGTACGGAGTGTGAGGGAGAAGAGAGAAGTGAGCGTTCGTTTGTGAGAAGAGTGAAACGTTCTTATTATTAGGGATCGTGGAGTTTTATTTTGATCATTCGGTTGCCACGGACTTGCCACGGCATCTCCGTTGCAAATTTCTATCCTTTCACAAGTCCGTGACAAACTCGTGGCAAACATCAGCGGGAAATTTCGCGCTCTTACTTTTTACACATGCCGTCGCAAATCCGTGGCAAATTACTGACGGAATAAGCTGCGTGGCAATTGCTGGTGGCTAAAACAAGCTTTTCTTGTAGTGTCTGTTTGCTGACTTAAGCATCAAGTGGTTGTAGGTACCATCACCGCGGAGACCTCGACCACGAAGGACCTACCCCAGTTCGAACCACCGTCGATCTTCAAGCCAACCCAGGTACGAATTGAACGAAATGAATGAAGTAGCAACTGTATTCTTGTTCATTGAAGATACAGAAAATGTTTATATACAATTGATACAAATTGGGCTAGAATAGACTAAGGCCCAATGGATAAAATGCTTAAACTGAATATGGGCCCAATAGTGATTTAACCGGTTGTTAAACTCTTGCGTTTAATTGACCAAAAAAAAAAACTCTTGCGTTAAATATTTAGGATTTTCATTTTTTCGGTCAAGGGGATGGATGTGCATTTTTGAAACAGTTAGGCGAAGAGGTCATTTTTTTTACAACTTCATCGATATTAATTATAAGAATATAAATATTTTGAGATGGTCATAGTTTTTATTTATGATTTTTTATAAATGAGTTTTATTTTTTATTGATCTTCTTAAAATGAAGTTTTCTTTAAAGGATTTTGGTATATATATATATCGGATTTATTTTTTTAATTAAAAATATAATAATTTGAATTACCTAAAAACTTAACCTAACCCTATAGTTCCACCTATGTTGAAATCATTATAAATACGCTGTTATATTCATCAGTTTGAGAACACTAGCAACCCTCGCAGCGGCGTTTTCCCCAAACTAAAAGAGGTTCTTTCCCTTTCTCTATCCTCATTATATTAAGATTTCAGAGTTTACAAGGAGTATTTTACTACCTATCTATATCGCCATGTGTATGTTATGCTCTCACATATACCTGTATGATTTGATTGTTTGACAAGATATGTTAGGATTTTTACATCAATCGCAATTTTTTTTGTTAAAGATCGCTAGCTTTGAAATTTTTATTAAAAAGAAGAAAATAAAGAAGACATGAGCGAAAGCATGAGGCGACTAGACCAAAATCTTTTGCAAAAGAGCACAAGGGTTCCCCAAACCGAGATCCCTAAAACACTACAATCAATCGCAACTTCATCCTACTCAGATCATTTTTTTTGGTAGAAACTCGGATCATTACTTTATATACAACTAACCCAAGTGATTCATAAATGTAATATATCTAATTATCGTCTCTTTTCTCACATTTAGTTATGTTTTTTTTGCCAAACAGATCCATGAATGAGATAATAATATCCGATTTATCGACTATCATCGAAAGGCATGCTCGAAAGGAAACCGTCAATGTTGTCTTATATTTGTGTGGCCTCTCTATTGTTGTTTGCCCTATTATTCAGTTTGAAAGTATCGAACATAAATCTTCAACGATTGTGATTTCCTTGATTATACATGGGTAAGATAATATGCATAATTGAATGTAAGAAATATGAAATTGTTGCATATATTCCACTTTTATATTTACCATATTGCTGATTTTAAATTAATTGATTTTATTTTACTTGTAAAATTCGAAACACAGAATAGATTCATGCTCCCAAAACTTGTATTAAAGCTCCCAAATGATCTATCCCTTCCTAGAAAGGGAAAAGGTGTCTCTGGGGATTATGGAGACCATTTTCTACTGGTGATTCTCATGTTTAAATGTATCTTGGTTGTCCACAGAAGTAACAAAGGAGAGAGGCTGTGGAAATTCTTTTAAAAGGACTAAAAGAATTTTTAAAACTCAATCAAGATATATACAATGAATTGACAATTATTTTGACATTGAAGAATTTTAGGTTATTGCATGATTTATATGGTATAGTGTTGCTGACTATAAATTGAATATGGATTTGATTAAATGCAGGGAGAGTGAACAATTATCATACTTTGGAGATACTAAATCCACTCGAAACCTGTTGATGTTAGAGCTGAAGAGGCTCATTGGCGTGAATCCTATTTTCCAAGATAAGCTTATTTTCCATCATTTTAGGCATTAAGGTTACAAACTCTTATTAATCAAAGGTAAATATTGTTCAACATAACTTTAGATTGTCTTGAGCATTACACATCCATTAACAATGCTTTAACTCAATACTAATGCGACTGATATTTTGGTAAGTTTGTGGTGATAAATATTTATTTTGAATTAAATTGAGTTGAATGTATAATATTTTATGGTTAAATTAACGAAAAGTGAACAATAATTTTGAGGAAAATAAAGAAGAGATGAGCGAACACAAGGGGTACTAGACCGAAACCCTTGGCAAAAGAGAACAAATCTAAAACAATAATAGGGAGCCCCGAACCGAGATCCCTAAAACACTACAATCAATCGCAAATTCATACACTCAGATCATTACTTTATATACAACTAACTCAAGTGATTCATAATGTTCTTTGATTTATGTAATATATTTGATTATCGTCTCTTTTCTCACATTTAGTTATATGTTGTTTTTTGTCCGTATACATGAATGAGGCAATAATATCTGATTTATCGTCTCTATGCTCAAAAGGAAACTATCAATGTTGTCTTATATTTGTGCGGCTTCTCTATTGTTCTTTGCTCTATTATTCAGTTTAAATGTATCCAACATAAATCTCCAACGATCGTGATTTCCTTGATTATATATGGGTAAAATAATATGCATAATTGAATGTAAGAAATATGAAATTGATGCATATATTCCCCTTTTATATTTACCATTATAGCTTATTTTAAATTATTTGAAATAACAGGAATATTGGACATTAAGTTGCCCCCAGAAGATGTTGAGAATGCATTACAGTTTTTAGAATTCTGCAGAATATTTGGAAAGGTTCTTGACGTAAAAAAAAGGAGAAGGCGAAGCTATCTTACGAGAATTAATACGTAAGCATAATTTGCGGCATGGACAAAAGACCTTAGTGGTTCAGTTCCAGATTAAACTCTTGTCTCTGATACTAACTGATTCAGGAATTGAGTCCCCATCCTTAACTACTTCCACTCGAAAATATTCATGGTTGAAAGCTATGGAGGATCATCTAGTTACTGACTCTGATCCTGTATTTAAAGAATTTTTCCGTGATTGGAGTAAGAAAGGAATAGATGGATACAATGGTTTAGGCTTCTCTGAAAAACTCAAATTTACTCAACTTTATCTCGTGACAAAGCTCTTGGCACAGTGAAGATAAGGAGTTATATCCAATATCAGAATGAAAAATTTGATGAAAAAAGCAAAATCTAAGTTTGCAGCAGCTAAGGAAAAGAAAAAATCTCTTAAGCAACAATTGCAAGATGAAATGGCGAAAGCAGTTATGTCAAATGGGGATAACCTTTCAATTCCAGAGCATGATGCTCTTCTTTTAAAGATAAAAAGTGAAGCAGCTAAAGCTCATGCTGAGATGTCTGAGGCAAAGGGCACAATTCCTAAACGGAACCAGTATTCTGATTCTGTGAGAATTGAGCCCGAGTTTTTGGATAGTAGTGGTCCCTGTCAGAAATTCTGGAAACTGAAAAGTTATGATGGTGACTGTTTTGTTGCAAGATGTCAATGTACAAGTTGAAGATGGTGCGGTTGCTGATAAAAAGTGGTTGGTTTATTTTCCTGAACGTAAAGGTGACATTGATAAGTATATCTCGTCAAGAGGCAATAATATCTGATTTGTCGATTACCATTGAAAGAGATGCTCAAAAGGAAAATGTCAATGTTGTCTTATATTATTGTTCTTTGCTCTATTATTCATTTTGAAAGTATCCAACATAAATCTATGATGATTGTGATTTCCTTGATTAATTAAACATGGGTAAGATAATATGCATAATTGAATATAAGAAATATGAAATTGATGAATATATTCCCCTTTTATATTTACAATTGTTTAATTGATTTTATTTTTTTTGTAATATCGCGGAATACGGAATGGATTCATGCTCCCAAAACTTGTATTAAAGCTCCCAAATGATCTATCTCTTCCTAGAAAGGGAAAAGGTGTCTATGGGGATTATGGAGACCATTTTCTACTAGTGAATTGGTCGTCGCTGGCAATTTGGATTCCTCCAGCCCCAATTTTTATTCCCTTCATTTGAGGTTGTTTACATATTTCGAAAAGATGGACCACCTGACATTCTTATCTGTGATGAAGCCCATATGTTTCCAGAAAGCATATAGAAAATGGTAAACACACCAATTCAACTCAGATTGATGTCAAAATTATGAACCAAAGGTCTCGTATTCTCTGAGTAGTTAAAAGGCTTTGTCCAAAGAATGAACATGAATGTTGTGAAGAAGAAGGATCTACAACACAAAACATTTTTGTCATAACACTCAAGCTTTCTCCCTACAAAGAAAACTTTACAAGATATTCCTGCATGGATTCGCAAATGCGCATGAAAGAACATTTTTTTGTTGGGTACCGGACATTGGGAAGGTTAGTATGCTTTTCAACCGTTTGCAACTCAATTTAATTATTTAAGCTAATTAATTCAGTATATAAATCGACCTGATTAAATTGATTAAATTGAGTAGCTAGGGGGTTGTACGAAGCATGGACTTATTTTTATAGTTTTTTTTTCTTACATTTGATAAATCTTTTTTGATGGAGCACATAAAGATTAAAGCTTAAAGAAGAACATGTTGACTCCCATGCAATGCATCTGTGGTTGACATGTAGCTTTTAAAGTGAATTTTTAGTCATACATACATGGGACTTTATTTCCCTTTCTTTTTCCTTTCCCCCGTCCCCTTTATTTTCATTGGCTTTACCATCATGTTGCATATAATATTTTCATTTAAAACCCTAGACTATTAAGATTCCATTTTGTTAGTCCTAAAAGTTTTTAACAAAAAAGCTAAGTACTATTTAATATTTTAAAAACTACATCAAAAAAACTAAGTGATATTTTGTACAGCGAATTTTCTTTTGTTCATTATATATATGTGTATAAATACGTATTTGTTGAGGAAAATTTTGAATATGATTAATGACATTTTATATTATTAAATATTAAAATGGTATTATATTGCATATAGAATGACATTTGATTTTTACGGAAATTCAACGATTCGTGCAGTGCATGCCGGATCGGAGGGTTCGTAGTGATTGAGTGATTTGGTCTCTCGAGCCGGTCTTCAAAAATAATTAAGATAACTAAAAGAGAATGAATGAGAGGAACTGTAAGGGGTCTCGGAGTCACTCATTGAGATTTGTAATCTCACTGTTGTTGTTTTGTGATTTCAGATCCACAGGTGAAGTCTAAGGACTGTTCAGGAAGTTCAGAAGCTTAGCTATTTGAGGCTATCATATTAAGGAAGTTCACGGGTCATGTTATGTACTCGGTATTAGATATCGGGTTATGGCCGAGTTTAAGTTTAGGATTTATGCACTTGGATTAATGGTTTTTCTAATGACCGGAAGTATACGAAATTTTAAGATTTGTTTATGTATCAAACTATGAGGTTTTAATAAAAATTTAGCATTCCAGTTATTCATAATTGATTTATCAATTATGTAGTTTTTAAATCCGTAGAAGTGCATCTCTGAATGGCTGAAGGTAATATCTCGAATTTGTTTTTGTCGACAACAAATTTGGGGTGTTACAATTTGGTATACTATTAGAGTAAACATACCCCTGTTTCAGATATTGAATAATCCAAAAACTCTCGAATTCCAATCAAAGAGTCGTACACAACTTAGAGTACTTTAGAGTAAAACAATACAAGTACTTAAGTGTCACTTAAACAAAACAACAAGATGCTCAATATCCAAATACACAGATAGATAGTTTAGGTTTTACAACTTAGCAAGTAGCAAGTCATAATCTAAGCTCAAAATAAACAAAGGGACTCCAAGAAACATAGTCTAAGCTACTATGTCTTCAAATCTTCAAGATACATGGTCTAATCGTACCTATTCGCCTTGTGTTTCCCCTGCTTATCTGAAAACAACAACATTTGATAGGGTGAGATAACATATCTCAGTGAGTCTTACCGTGACCCCTTACCTATCACTCGATTCATTTATAAAGCCATAATCAGTAATTCAAAAAGAATTACAATAAATAATCAATTACTTGTGACATGTCCCCAACAACCTAAAGAAGCTCGAGTGACAAAATCACAATATATACATTTTAAAATTTTAGCACATCACCAAATCCGCAAGCTAGAGTGAACCCCACTTAGCTAATAGGAGCGCAAATCCTGAGAGCAGCATAAATATATTAAACGGGGCCTAGGTCAAGGGCTCATGACTTCCCTCACCTAGCATGCTAACACAAACAGGGTCGTCACCCTGACTCAATATATTTTATATATCAAAAACATAATTCTAACTATGATATGTTTTTATATCATATTATCACAATTATAAACTTATATAATCAGACCCAACATCATTTGATTTATAAAACATTGGTTCCCACACGTATTCTAGGTTTCGGTTTTTCATCAATTCCTTAACATTATGTATTTCATTTAAAATACATTCAATCACACTCAATCATTGGCATTTTTCATGTATTACCGTGATTCCTTCAATACATATGTTTGAGGAGGATTAGGAATGAAAAACAATCGGTTTGAGATCGAAAGCGGTGGAAAAATAGTGGGCCAAACAGATTCGACACGGCCACCCATGGCAAGCAACACGGATCGTGTTGGCTGGTTGCGATTTTTAGGTCGCCATACCGAAATCAAGACGGTACTGCGTGGTGGTCGCCACGCCCGTGGCGAGAACAATGATGGTCTGTTTTCTTTGAATTTCGTTTCGATTCTCATTCCAATTCGATTCTGTTCCTTTTCCAACTCATTCCAAACATCAAAAAGATATTATATCAACATATTTCAGTCAAAAATAACAATTCAACAATCAAATAATAATGGCTTCGTTCTAAGTTTTGAAAACACGTAATTTTCGTAAAATACCGTTTTCGACTCAAAAATTCACGAAACTCGAAATTTCGAAAACTAGTCAACCCAATCAAACATGCACAATTCAAAAATCCCTAAACGTGAGTAAGACTCACCAATCGTGATGAGAATCACGAGAAACCGAGTCTTTGACAAAGTTCAATCATTCCGAAACGCTTCGAAATCGAGCCGAACTCGTTCCCACTCTTCCAAATAGCTCCCAATTGAAAACCAAAGCATCTCTAACACTCTCCACTACCGCCCAACGACCCAAAGAGCAACTAAAATGACAATGTGGCTCAACCCAAGCTTCTAATTCAGATTTTGAACTTGTTAGGACCTCAAACTAGCTCCAAGTGGTTCAAACTTCCATTTTTGGGGCTTGAAGCTTCAAAATCCATCAATGGTGTCAAATGTAACACCCCCTTTCTATCTACTATTAATTAGTCGATTTTAAAATCAGAGTTTTCAAAATATAATATTTTTCCACGCACCACAAAGAGAGTGCTACATTTCTTGAAACACCTTACATAACTCCAAAATAGTAGTTAACATAAAACTCAAATTATATGATACATAGCACCAATAAGCCCGAGAATAAAATAGTAGTACAATGATGGAAGATACTAACTTAACATAATAGTTCAAAACGTAATAAAATAACAACTACTAAATATTCCCCCTCGGTGCTACATATCAGAGCCGACTCGACCACACTAGAAGAAGGATCTCTAGACACCTTTAGTAACCGTCACCTGCAGGTTGTCGGCATACGAGGCAACACGACGCCTTGAAAGAGGTGAGTCTCAATACATAGATAATAATAAATAAAACAAGAAACACAGTAGAATAGGTACACCAGATATACAGTCAATTCAAATACACCATTAATACAGTTACACTAAATACGGTTACACCTACCACACCATTATTTTATGAACACCCAATCAATCACCGGAGCATGCATGTAATGTATGAAATGCAATATGCATGTGGATCCATCATCACCGCTTTAAGCCCTGGGGGCACTCACCGCTTTGGCCGAAGCCACATCACCTCTTTGGCCGAAGCCACATCACCTCTTTGGCCGAAGCCTACATCACCACTTTATATGCACATGATTTATGTGACACCATGACAATGCATCACCCACAATACACCTACCACAACAATTATTAAACTCACCACTTTTCATTTCACACCTCACCTCTATTCACAATATTTGGCCGAAGCCTACTCACCGCTTTTCATTTCACACCTCACCTCTATTCACAATATTTGGCCGAAATCCACACACCGCTTAATCATCACCACAACACAACACACCTCATATTGGACTAAATGTCACACCAAGGACTAAACCCACACCTAAGGACCAAATCACCTCTTAAAGACTAATGTGACACCTAAGGACCATTTCAGCACCTAAGGACCAATCTGACCCCATAAGGACCGTTTTAGCACCTAAGGACTAGTTTAACACCTCGGGGACCATTTTGACATCTAGGGACCATTTTGACACCATAAGGATTATTCTAGCACTTAGGGACTATTTTGACACCTAGGGACTAGTTTGGCACCACACGGATCAATTCCACACTTAGGGACTAATTTGACCCACACTTAGACACTTGCACTCCTAGCGCCAAAACAGCGCAGGCAGGCAAACAAATGGCGCCCACACACTATTCACGCCCACCCAACATTCTGTCCTAGACACAGGCGCCATCAGGCGCATTGGGGCAGCCAAAATGGCGCCCCTTGCACTGTTCACGCACGCCCAAAGACTCCCGCACAAACGGTGCACCAGCGCCGATTTCTCGTGGAAATGGCGCCTCCCTGCTGTTGCACCCACCCACGCAAAGAAGACACGAAACCAGCGCCAATTTCCTAGCCAATTGGCGCCCCTCCACGCACATCACCGGACCAAAATTCAGCAACCCAGCGCCATTTTCCTAGCAAAGTGGCGCCCTAACACTATTCTGAAAGACACTAAATTTAATTTCTCAACAACCACACACACACTCCCACCCAACTCTAATTCATACAATCTATTAAACACCTAATAAACACCAACATTCCCCCTAATCAATTATATCCATTAACTATGAAAGAGAGCCCCCATACCTCCAAATTGCAACCCAAGATAACCCACCTCCACCAACAACCCAAGAGTCACCAAAAATAGCTTCCCCAACAATTTGAGCTCCAAAACCCCATCCATGGTAAAAGGAAAATGGAAAGGAATTAGTATATGAAACTTACACTAAAAGATAGAGGAAGAAAAATGGAATGGATTAGTACCAAATTCACCTACCCAAAGCAAGAAGAATTAATTTTTCCTCCCTCCCCTATGGTTGCCCAAATTGTGGCACCTTTACTCTCCCTCTCCTCTATTTTCTTTTGTTTTCTTTCTTTCTAATGAAGTGAGTACCCTACCCCCTAGTTATGTCACGAACTTGGGCCTATTTAGTGGGCTTGGGCCCTTATTTACACCCCCTAGGTACTTTCTCACATCCTCCCAATCTAATTAAAATACTCCTCATTTATTTACTACACCTCACTCCTCAATTAAATTAATTACCTTATTACTATTTAAATATGGGCGACTAAAATATTACTTAATTAAATTAGTCAAATAATCACTTAATTTAATTAGTTAAATAATCACCTACTTAAATTAGTTAAATAATCACCTAATTAAAATTTGGGGTGTTACAACTCTCCCTCACTTAGAATATTTTCGTCCTCGAAAATCTAACTATCATGGACATGTAACCTTAAACACTCACCACAACAAACATTAAATCCTAGCAGAGCACCCTAAATGAAACTTGTACCTCTAAAAAGTACCCATCACTCCACCGTAGGCTCCGAACCTTCCAGGACAAACACTCTCCCGCTATACTTCTCCTTCTTCGGCTTTGGACACTTGGTACTAATGTGCCCCACTTCCCCACAGTTGTAGCAGACCACACCCTTTTTCTCATACTTAGCGGCTATATGACTTCCCTTACCACACTTGAAACATTTGTTGACCATGCAATCTGGACTCTTATGCCCCGGCTTACTACACTTGTGACACACAATCCCCGCAGTAGCGTCTCCCCCACTTGGCTTCTTGCCCGAACTCTCCTCCCCTTTGCCCTTACCACCTGGAACTCCATAGGGCTTCCCACGAAACTGAGAACTTCTCTTCCCCTTCACTATCTTGCATGAACGATTGCTATCCTCCTCGAAAATCCACACCAAACTCACGAAAATCAACATCCACTCTTCTTATCACCTCTAACCGTTCTCATCTAAGTCCTATCGTGCACGTAACAGACCAAACACTCTTCCCTACACTCTTACTCCCCAATTAGGTATTCTAACCTGTAGGTTGTCAAAATCATACCCGACTACCAACACAAGAGACAACGACAATTATGGCCAGAGGCCCAACAACACTAACAACCGTAATTAACACAACAATACCAATCTCAACAATTTATCATATATCTGTTTGCTGGTGTTTTTAGCAAACAATCACTAGTTTTCAATATCGAGACTGTGAGATCAAACTAGAAAATCTCTTTGACAATTGCCATTGAGTTTGTGTTTTTTGAAGTACGTAAGAACAGAGAATGGTAGAAAGAGATAACTTGAGAGCGAAGTAAAAGCAATAAATGCAACGAACGTAAAAAGAAAGTAAAAATTGCATTAAATGAAGAAAGAAAAATGGTTCACCAACACGTACAAGGATCTGTTTCACTCGTGTTTCGCTTTGACTTGGAAGTTGAGTTTCCCAGAGTTTTTTGTAGAATGTGGTGACCCTGGTTTCCTATTACAAAGGGGTATTTATACTCCTAGGAACAATCGTGGGGGAGAGGGTAACTGCCTCCTAAAACTACGGAGAGTAATCGCCACTACTACTCGCTCTGCACTTTCGACTAACCCTTGTCAACCGCTTGACGAAGTGTTGAGCCCAACTCTGTCGAAGTGTTGTGTCCTCTCTTGTCGAAGATCCCTTGCATTACTTGCTTCATAGCTTTGAGAGCTAAGTGTAACGCCCTAAAAGTTATTGGATATTTATTTAATAAATTATTGGGGATTGGATTGTGGAAAAAAATAATAGAAATAAAAATATGGTATTTTTATATGCTATTGGTGATATATGATTAAGAATATTATGTATTTATTTTATTTCTATTCAAATACTAGTGTTGGAGATATTATTTCTTTAGGGAGTTATTTTGGTCAATTGAGATGTTAAAATAATAGTTATAGTGATATTGGGCTCTAAGAGTATTTAAAATGAATGTTTGGGCTGTTTTACTCGCATACACCCCCTGTTGCCTGCTGGGCGCACCCCACTGCAACTCACTTAAGCCCAGCGCATTCCCCAGCCCACGCACGCCTGACCCGACCCACCTGCTCTCCTTCTCCCTCAGCGTGAAGCTGCACAGAACCGAGAAAAACCTATCCGCATCCCTCTTCCACTTCGTTCTCCATCCACAAGCCACGATCGAACCCGAAAATCCACCCTCCCACTCGAAATCATACTCTGAGTTCGATTCCGACGTCCTTTCGACTGTTTGTGGACTCCATCTCGTGTTTATTCACCCTCTTGGAAGAAAGGAACGCAAGAAGAGAAGAGAGAAGAGGTGAAAAACGGCGCGACCATAGAGAGAGAAGGAGAGAGCGTGATCGGCGCGTGGGAAAGGAGAAGAGGAGCTCGTTGTTGCTGTAGTTCGGTTGGTGACTCCGTAGAGAGAGCTCTGTTTTCGGTTTATTCGAGGTAAGGGGACTCTTCTTTATGCCTATAATAATTCTTAAGATTAGTGTTATGTGTAGGCTAGGTTGTAGTGATGGAATTGGGGGAATTGCTGAATTGTGGTGTTAGGGAAACCTTGTTTGAATTGTTTGTTGAAGTGTTGTGTTAAAGGAATGTCATTGGAGTGAATTGTGTATTGTTGTGATATTGCCTTGCCTGTGAATCTTTCACCATTAACAGGGACACATGATATTATACTCAGTGACTATATGTTCTTTCTTAGATCACTTCTCTTGTCTTTTTGAATTGGAGTAATTAACTATTATAATAGTAACTGTTTTAATACAACTATTATAGATATCCTAAAGAAAAATTATGTGGTGCATAGCGTGGTAGTCTTTGTCTAGATAGCTCCAATGGAATAGTGAGTGTTGTTAGTTGAAATAATGATTTTATAATTGATTAGATAATTACTAGAGAGATGAATGTAAAGTATATGAGGAACAAAATAATGACAGTGTTTGATTTTGGTATGGATCAATTGAGAGGATGTGAGGATAATTATGTTGTTGGGAATGAGAGAGTGTGTAGGTCTTTGTTTGGTCCAATAATTGCGAGGTGGGTTAAGTGTTGAGTTAAATTACTAATCAAGGATACAAATTGAATTATAATTGTGTGGAGATGTTAAAAGCGGTGTGGGACTTCGGTCTAAAGCGACGTGTAGCCCTCAAGGCTAATTTGTTGGAGAGATGGAGATGAGTTAATAACTGAAAAATGGTGAGCCTAATAAGTTGTGGCAATATGTGTGTTTGTGGTGCATTAACATAGAGCCTCATGATGCATATGCATAAAGCGATGTGTAGGCTTCGGCAAAGCGGCGTGGGACTCGGTCCAAAGCGATGGGTGCCTCAAGGCAAATGGTGATGATGAAGGATCCTCATGCATGTTGCATACATGCATACACTCATACGGTTGTTAATGAAATTATTGATGATGTGTTGATAATGTGGTGAACTAGTTGTATTTGTTGCCTTGCCAAAATATAATGCTTATCTTAATTATTATTATTTGTATAAAGAGACTCACCCTTTCTGCTTGGAATGTTGCTCTTATGTGGCAACGCTGCAGGTGACAGTGACTGAAGGTGACGTGAGTACCTTCTGCTAGTAGTGTCGAGTCAGCTCTGATATGTAGCACCAGGGGAGGGGCGTAGTAATATAATTATTATTAATTGATGTTTAGAGTATTATTTTTGATGTACTAAGTATGATTCTAGACTTAATGATTTTCCGCTGTGTTGGAGACGGGGTTACTATTTTATTTTGGTGCTGTAAACTAAAACAGGTGTTGTGGGCCCGTCCCTAAACTATCGTGCTATGTATCGTGCTATTATTTGTTGACTTCATGTCACTTAGTTATGAGTTGGTTGTTTTTATAAGCGGTGAAATGTGACACTTTCTTTCAATGATTTAAAATTTGAAAACTCTGATAAAATATATTAAATAATAGTTGTTTAGAAAGGGGGTGTTACACTAAGCTTGTCGAAGCTCACATGTACTCCTTGCACATTGTCTGCCTTTCCTGTCGAAATCACAGTGCACTGACTTGAATATTGACCTATGGCCCACAGAACAATATTAAATGTGAAGTCAACCCCATTTAAAGCTTCATTTAATGTACTGTCGAAATTTTGAGGTAACAGATTGCCCCCCAAAAAATGCTTTTCGACGGAATAAGGAAAGGAGTTAAGAAAAGGCATTTTTTGAATACTGTGCAATGGTCACTTTTACCGCCTTTTGCCCTTCAACAGTGGTCGAAAAAAGATACCATCATCATTACTGCGCGCAGTAAAACGAACCGTTTTATTGGCACACGTCGCATAGTTGGTGGGCCATCACGTCTCCCAAACGTCGCGAACGTGCGAGTTATGGCGAACGTGCCAATAACTGTTTACTTCCAAACATATATAAACGGCTACAACCCTTCAAATTCCTCTTTACTCAGTTTGAAACCTTGTGAAGCCCTTCTGCGTTCTTCATCCTTTCTCTTTGCAAAAACCTCAAATTTCACCAAAGTTTCAAACTTTCGTACTTTTCCTTTACTCTACCCCCAGATTTCAACTCGCACTCACTTTCTCTTACTTATGGCTTCATCATCTGCTGTAGTGACGCGACCTGAGAGTTCAAAGAGGAACGACGAATCCAGAAACGTTCAAACCCTAGATGGCTTCGTTGATGAACCTGACATCAACGATTTAACGATCTACTCACCGCGCACACCGGTACTAATCCCCCTCGAGGTTTATACCCATGCTTACTTGGGTCCTCTACCCGATATCTTGCTGGAGACTCCTGAAGTTTCTGAGATTTTCCCTAGCCATGTTCGCCTTCAACCTAGAATCTTTGCTGAAACCCCTTTTCACTTAGAGTTTCTGACTAACCCTTCTAGGGTTTTTAGGTCTGCTCCTAGGCTCGACCAACAAAACTACATAGACTGGCTTGACAAAGTAGAAGCTAAGAAAGCCAAAGTTTGGAAAAAAGCAGGCATCTTCGACCTTATCCAAATTGTCTAGGTATGGGCCCAAATACGATAGCACCTACTTTTGGTCGCTATGCGATTCTGGGATCTGCATACCACCCACGGCCTTCACCGAAATGTGGCATGTTATCCCCACTCTGCTAGATGTGGCTGCCATTACAGGTCTGAAACCCTTAGGAGAGACCTTTGATCCCACACATCCTGACTATACATACGGTTTCAAATTCACCAATGCCACCTTTGCCCTTACATTCTTTGAGCACCACAAAGCTTGACATCGAGGAAGTGTCTGCTATAGAACATGTAGCCTTTCTAACTCTGTGGTTATCTATTTTCGTTTTCTGCACACGCTCCCTCCAAGTTTCCAAAACTTACATCCCCTTGGCATGTCAACTCCATGACCGAGAAGACATCAACCTTGCCAAGTTGATTTTAGGCTCTCTCTACCAGCAACTTGATAATGCTGTCATAGAGTTGAAAGAGAATGAACCGGCCACCAAGTTTTTGGCTTCTGGCCCACTATGGCTGTTGCAGTTGTGGCTGTTGGCCACTTTCGAGTCTCGACTAAACTTGTATATCCCCAAGTCTGCTCGACTAACTGTGGAGAATAGCAGCACTGAAGGGATTCGATTGGCGCAGTTTAGGCCTAAACAAGCAACCCTTTCTGCCGAAGAATCCTTTCTAGCCTATTTCGAAATCTTCTTGAAATGTGCCACTTTTACAGATTCTATGGCTCCCTTTGTCCAGAGGTCTTGTGGTCCAGCATGGTTTAAACAACCATTTCCTTCTTCCTCTGTCGATCCTGCTGAGGAATGTTGCACCCCGAAAAATCCGGTTTGGACTTCTCGATGTACAACGTGGGAAAATATGAAGCCGCCACCAATATTTTAGTTTTGAGACGAAAACATTGAAAAAACGTCTTTTTATACAAGGCGGGTGGTCTTTTCGAAAACAAGAGATGTAGGTTCGGGGGTCGGTTAGGTACTGAGGGAAGGTATAAGCACTCGTGCCTCCTTTCTACCGAAAGGGAACCTTTAATTTGATGTGTGGTTTTGAAATGTTTGATTTGAAACGATCGTTCTACTTCTTTTCTTTTCTTTTGATTGAGAAATTATTTTATTGGAAACGGGAAAAAGAATATTTTTGGTATCTTTGAAAAGCGGAACAAAACAAAGATTTTTTTAAAAGGGTGCTTGACGGGACAGGAACCCGCTCCTACGTACCCTCACCGAGATGAGGGATCAAAGCTACGTAGTTCTCGTTTGTGCGTCCGAAGACGGCTTTGATGATTTTTAAAAGTGTGATTTTTGCGTCCGAAGACGGCTTTTGTGATTTTGAAAAGAGTGTGCTTTTTGCGTCCGAAGACGGCTTTTGTGATTTTTTTGGAAAAAGTATTTTTTTGCGCCAAGACGGCTTTTGTGATTTTCATGAAAGAAGCGGATTGGTGTTTTTTATTGTAGGGTTCTCGGTCCTAGATCTGCATGCAGTCCAAAAGACCTAAAACATAGACATCCCCGCCTGCATGGACGACGTGCCCCACTACTTTTGGAAAATGATCTTTTGATTTTTTTAGAAAAAGGGTTTGAAATTATTAATTATTTGTTTTATTCTCACAAGTATCCTAAGACGTTTGAGTGCATCTGACTCCGGTCTTAGGACGCTAGACAACACCGGCCGTCACGTCCGACTTGCCCCTCATGAGTTTTAAAAAAAGAAATTATTTATTGACCTCAAAAGATTTGATTAATTTATGAAAATGATTTGAAGAGTGTTGACTCTTGAAAAGAGCTTTTTTTTTTTTTTGTCAAATAAAAGAATAAGAAAAGAATTTGAGGATGGCATTGGCGCAAAGAAAAGAAAGTAGAACATTCAATCAATTTTTAAGTCAAAACCAAAACACAATACTTATTAAATTGCAAACAAAGTAATCCACAATATAATTAGGACACAAGCATGCCCATTATTATTTGGCAACAAGAATGCACAAGAATGACATTAAAGCATCAACAATTAAACAATGTAGCTTAAGGGTAGGAAATTGGATCTTGCTAAACTATCTACAAATGGCAAGCAAATCATGTTATAACAACTTGAGAAAAACTATTTTGAACCACAATTGCACCTTAATAAATTAAAAAAAAAAAAAAGACAAAACCCTAATTCCTAACCTTAAGGCCGAAACCCTTAATCCCCACAATCAAGCCCCAAATATCATGCATTCACAAGAGAGTAACAAGAATTAACCAAAACCTAGCTAGCTCAAGTCAAACCCAAAGCTATTACATGCAATTTAACAAGGTGAATGCACTAAAATCAACACAATTTAATATGGGATCATAATTCAAATTGCAAACAATTTATACAAGTGCAAACTTTACCCATGAAGGGTTCAAAACAGTGGCATATCTATCATGTAAGGGCTCAAACAACTCATTTCCAAATTATCCACCATATATATACAAAAGTAGGTAAAAATCAAAAGGGTGCATCAAAACCTAGCTAAAACCGAACCATATATATACCTAAACCCACAAATTTCTTCATCAAACTTAACCTAATTACATGAACAAACATGAATACATGAAGAACAACAATTAACAAGAACAACTCCTAAAAATTGGCTCAAGGCGAAACTATATATGTAAGGGAAGAAGGGTAGAAAGTGAACTTATGCTTGGAAACTTGAACATTAATAAGCTAATTTGATAATCCAAAAGAACAAATGATCAAATAAGCCATTTGAATCCCTTCTAGCAATCTTCTTCACTTGGATTAAAGTACCTTAAGGTACTAGTGATGAATCATCTTGCTAGATCATCAATACTAACAACACTAGCAACCTCTAAAATAAAATGCTAACAATAAAATTAACCATTATTTTGCAAAGAGCAACAAATAAATAACTTAAGAATATTTTAGCATGAAGATTAACATAATCAAAGTAGCAAATGTGTTGAATCCCTTCTAGTCATCTTCTCCACTCAAATCAAAGTGCCTTAAGCACTAGTGGTAAATCACATGACTAGATCATCAAACACTAACAATAACTAAACTAAATTTAAATCTCAAGAAACATAAAATCAAATATAATGGGTTGAATCCTTTCTAGTCATCTTTTCCACTCAAATCAAAGTGCCTTAAGCACTAGTGGTAAATCACATGACTAGATCATCAACCACTAACAATAACAACATTTACTACTAAAGTAAAATACTCATGACAACATTGAATGAAAAAATACACAATCAACTTGAACATATTTTTGTTTAGTGAAATGACAACAAAACTACAATAAAGCACCATAAAATCTATTTATTAAGGGTGAAATGCCAAATTCCACCCATCAACAACAACAAGCTACATTATGAAAATGAAAATGGTAAATATGCTAAATAATGAAGAAAATGTGAGATGAAGAGAAGAAAATAATTTCTAATGCAAAATGCTTGAAGATGATGCAAAGGTATCAAGGGTTTTACCTTAATCCTAAGAGAGAAAGAAGAAATTGAAGAAATAGAGGAGAGGGAAGATGGAGATGGCTACGGCCTTGTGTTGGAAATAAGGGAGAGAAGAATTGTTTTTGTGTTTTTTTGAGTGAGAGAGGAAGAGGCAAGGTTGTGAGAGGTAGTTTTTAAGGTGCTTTGGTGAATGAAGGTGAATTAATGGAGGGGTGAGAGGAGGAGATGGTTTCGGCTGAGAGAGGAGGAGAGGAGGAGAGGTTTTTCTTCTAGGTTTGCAAAATGAGAGTGTGTGTGAGTGAGTCTCTTATTTTTGGGCTTTTATATGAGGACCAATTTTAAGGGCATTTGTGACAATGTGCTTTTGTAAACCACTAGGATTTGAGATAGAATTTAAATGGAGGGTCAAGATTGCAATGCACAAGGATTAGGGACACTCAAGAAGCACAAATCAGCTGGTTGTACACGTTTTGGAGTGGTCTTGGAGAGCAAAAATTGTTGGGGGCATTTAGGTCTTTTTACATTGAGTTATGGCCTAGGATTTGATCAAAAATTTTAATCAATGGCTAAGGATCATTTCACAAGGATCATGGGCATGAAAAAGCACAAAATATGGGCTGGAAATGAGAGGAAATTCGCAGCACACAAGTGAGAGAATGAGTGGAAAACTTGCAAGTTGTCATTTTTGTACTAATCCTTATCCTTTCATCATTCAAAATGTAGAATATTCCCTTCTAGATCTTTCTTTCTTATTCATGCCATTTTGGGCCCTATCCTATGATTCCATGATTGGGCTCTGAATTCCATGACCTCACCAATCCCAAAATTGATTTTGTTGACCCCACCTCAAAGGAAATGACCATTTTGCCCTTTTGTTCAAAACTTGAATTCCATGCCAAAAATATTTCAATGGTGCACAAAAATGCACAACCTCCACCCTTTTAGACCCAAATAAATTCCCCAAGAGATGCATAGTGGTTTTTACTGAGAAATTATTGGTCTTAGTGAAATGACCAAAATGCCCTTTTGGTCAAAAAACCGTAATTTTGCCCCAAAACTCAACTCTCTCTGCATAAAACATGTCTTCCAACTCCAAACATCATCTTAAAAACAATGAGATGACTTTTAGGACTCAAAAATGCATGTTCCATGGCTTTTCCCGAGAAATTACCCTTTTGCAAAATGACCAAAATACCCTTTGACCTAAAAACTCTAATTTGCTCCAAAAGTGTATTCCAACTCCGAAAATGATTTTAGAAACTTGGAAATGACTTTTAAAAACCTAAATGCAATACATGATGCTCTTTGTTCTTCTACTTATTTATTTTTGGGGAAAATTAGGGTTTTGACCTAAGGTTTAGGACAAAATTGGGGTATGACAATTTTGCCCTCTTTATTTGGATTTTACCAAGAAATGTGAATTGCGCGTGAGACATATTTGAAGGTAAAATAGAAATAAAGAATTCAAAAATTATACCAATTTTGTCCATTTGGAGAAACCCGAATTTTCCTTTCTCTTTTTAATGAATGAATCAACAACCCTCGGTGAAGCAGAAGCGGGGAAATGAATTGGTGCCCACCCTCTCGAAGCCAAAAAAGCAGAAAAGAATTGTCAACCCTCGTAGCGAGACAAAAGCAAGAAATGAATTGGTGCCAACCCTCGAGTAAGCAAGTAAGCAGAAAAGAATTGTCAACCCTCGAAGTCGAGCAAAAGCAAGAAATGAATTGGTGCCAACCCTCGCAGTAAGCCAAATAAAGCGAGAAATGAATTGTCAACCCTCGTGAGGCCGACGAAAGCGGGAAATGAATTGGTGCCCACCCTCGATGAAGCCAAATAAAGCAGGAAAAGAATTGTCAACCCTCGAGCCGACAAAAGCAAGAAATGAATTGGTGCCAACCCTCGATAAGCCAGAGCAGAAATGAATTGTCAACCCTCGTGTAGGCCGACGAAAGCAAGAAATGAATTGGTGCCAACCCTCGAAGCCAAAGCAAAAAGTAGGAAATAAGGCAATAAAGAAAGCGATAAAGCGATAAAGAAGGTATCGGTCCTCGATGAAACCGACATCGAGGTCGCTTAAAGCCTTTTAACGAACCGCGACGATCGAAGTTTGCCAACGGGCGAGGTGGTCTTCAGAGCGACCGGGGAGACAATACCAAGTCTAGATCTCGATACTTCTCTAGGGGTGCGCTACGTCTTGGGCCGACCACGGCTATCCTTTTCGATCGACCTAACGAGGTCGAAGGACTTACTCGTAGCTCGAATACGAGGTGAAGTCCGAAGGGGACGCTTGGGTCCCGGCGGACGCCAGGTCTGAAGGATTCACGAATCTCGTTGGTTGATTGATTGAAATGGCCAATGCTACCGCGATGGATTGAGGTACCGCATACGCCGGTGATGCGAGGAATTGAGATGGAGTGTGGATGCATGTTATGCGAAAGCATGTTATGCAAGGGTGTGTTATGCAAATGCATGCCATGCTATGATTTTGGTGTAATGATGAATGCTAGGAGATGCTATTTTTGATTTTCTTTTGTCTTTTGTCGACTTTTTTCCCGACTATTTTTTCTTTTTGCTTTTTCCATGAAACGCAAACATTAATATGATGCAATGCTCGATGTTTGATGCAATGATTTGTTCTTTTTCTTTTATGGAAATGCTAACGTTAATATGATGCAAATGCATTGCTTTAATGTCCGATGATTAAATGACAAAGGAATGTTTGTGAAATGATGAATGATATGGAGTGTTGGATGACAGGGGAATGTTTTGATTTTCTTCTTCTATTTATTTTTATTTTTTATTTTTTATTTTTTTATTTTTTTTTTTTTTTTTTTTTTTTTTTTTTGAGGTCAACACTTTAAGTCCCTACAAGATACAACCTAGTCCCGAAGGATGAAGGCGAGCACTAAAGCCCTACGGGATAACAACCCGATCCCAAGGATGGCGAGCAGCACCAAGCCCTACAAGATACAACCTAATCCCTAACGATAAAGGCGAGCACTAAAGCCCTACAGAATAACAACCTAATCCCTAAGGATGAAGGCGAGCACTGAAGCCCTACAAGATACAACCTAATCCCTAAGGATAAAGCGAGCACTAAAGCCCTGGCAAGCGGTCAACTTTGGGCGACCTCATGCGCCAAGATAACTGGTTGAAGAAATTTTCCATACTTTTCTATGTGAGGATGCAAATGCAATACTTTGATGCATGATATGACATGAAATGATTTTGTTCTTTTCCTCTTTATGAAGGGCGAACATTAATATGATGCCAATGCAATGAAAAGATTTTTGCTTTTTCTTTTTTTACTATTTTCCTCTATGAAATGCAAATATTAATATGGTGCAACTGACGTGGAACACCTTGTTTGTTTTTGCAATGTGATGAATGCACAAAATGTGAAGATGCAAATGTAATGCTTTGATGCATATGCTATGATGAATAGATTGAAATGTCTAGATGCATGAGGTAAACATTTTTGTGATGACGAGACGCGAGACTTTGGATGCAAGGAATTGAGATGATTATTGACCATTCCGTTGAAAAGTTGAATTTGATTCAAACTCTGGTGTTCTCAAGGTTTTTATTTACAAATAGCCTCATTTGTTTTCTCTTTCCTTTCCATGATGACTGAATTTGGATACCACGTAAACAACTTTTGTTCTCTCTTTTTGAAGCATTGTCTAGTAAGCATGCATAGGAGTGCAAATGTGAATGAGTGAGTCAGTTCACTTGGGATGGACATTCATGACGAGTGAAGGAATGATGATACGATTATTGTCGAAGCTCATGAGGATCAAGAGATACAAGATTGCCCCAATTCGGTCTTTGATGAGTGAATAGCTTGCCCTCGTCTAGTGGTGACAACAACTAGGGTGTAGAAGATGATGAATTGGGGAATGCTTCAGCTTTTGAAATGAAAGGTGGGGCAGAAGAGATTTTGTCTCAACCCATAAAGTTTGATGTTGCCCCGGTCATAACAAGGACAAAACTGCCCCAATTAGAATGACAGGGCCTTGTTTAGGATAGTAAGTTGAGAGATTGCCCCGGTGAGGTTGAATGAGGTGAAGGAATGGGAACGTCCTTGCCCCTGCTTGGGAGGTATTGACAACTGGAGTGACATGGGAGGGCATTGAATAGACATTCCCAAGACCAGGGTGGGCGGGAGGTGAAGAGAGTGCCCCATCTTTTGGATCTGAGTAGTGTTCTCAGTGCAAATGTCTTGACTTTTAGCGTGAAAGAAACCTCACTTGGTGATCACTAAACCTTGTTTTAATGCAGCTTGAATGGGTTTCGGAGTGCAAGTCCCTCTTTTTATTTTGTCAGCTTTCTTTTTTCTGACTGTTTGTTTTTGTTCCCTCAATTCTTTTCCAGGGTTTGTTTTTCTTGATCAGCTTTCTTCTTTCTGATCGTTTGTTTTTCTTTTGAGCAAACACATCATAGACAGATAAACTTAGTTGTCCTAAGATTTAAAATTTGAGAAAACAACAGCAATCAGTCATTGATCGGAATGGACTTTTCGGGATTGTGGTGTTTTGTGGAGGAAGGATGATTGAAATTTGGATGAAGTGCTTAGGGCTAATGGTAGGGTGATTTTTATTCAGCGGCGTTGGTGACGATCGATGATTTATGATGGTTATTTGGCTTGATGAGGTGTTTGGAAGTTTTATTCCCGGCTAAGGGTTTGTGGAGAGCGGGATTCCGCGGTCAAAGGAAGTGTTTGCGGTTTATGGAAGGAGGGGGTGTATGGGAATGATGAAGTGTTTGAAGGTTTATTGAGACAAGGATCTTTTATGTTTTGTGGTAACATGTATCACTCACCACTTACATTTCTTTGTGTTTTCCTTTGTTTTGGGATTTTCATTTTTGAATCCCCTTTTTTTTTGATTTTCTCTTATTTATTTTTCTTCTTCTTTTTTTATGATTCTTTTCCTTCTTTGACTCGGGTGAGGTGATAAAAAGTGATGCATCTGCTTTTTTTTTTTTTTTTTTTTTTTTTTTTTTTATATATTTGAGGTGATCCTTGTCTAGGTGATTTTTGGATTTTGGTTTTTCTTGGCTTAAGGTGGGTAGGAAAGGGACTTTTCAGGGATTTTGGGATTTTTGAGGAGATGGCCAAACTTCATTTCAAATCTCGATTGCTTATCTATTTTTATTTTTGTAAAACATGAAAACTGTTCATCTATCTATATGTGCTTGCTCCTTTCTTTACATTTTTCTCTTTTTTTATGCCCTAACTTTTGCTGGACCGCTCTTTGCGAGTTTTCAATCCACCAGGCGTTTTTAGTGTCTAGGCGCCCTTTACGGGTTTTCAACCTAGCGAGCTTATTTTCTTATTTATTATTATTTTTGAAAGACTTGCAATGAAGGAATATGATATTTAACAAGGGAAATTAGTGATCACGCACTTGCCCCGGCATGGAGGACTTAAAGTGTTAGTGAGAATGAACCAAAAAGTCGGTATGCATCGATGGGAGAGAATATGCGCTTTATGGGTGGGACGGGCGGGATTAGACTTGGATGGGGAATGATGATAAATGAAGGAAACCGATCGACTCAAACAATAGAGATCGCACGTGGCATGCATACTTACTAGAAGAACGCTTCACAGAGAGTTAACATTGGTTAAAGCATGATATAAAAACTTTTTTGATGGAGCGTTTCAGTCTTTTATCATGGAATGGATGAGATGCAATGCCTTTTTATTCTTTGAAGGAAATACAAATGAGCTATTGACGTGAAAAACCGAATGCCTTGGAACACCTTGAAATTTTGAAAGAATGATTGTTTTGCAAGACCATCTCGTCTCTCATCAAAACTCTTTATTGTATGTGAAAACACTATGATATGCAAGTGGAAAAATGATCACTTCAAAAGTGTAATTATTCTAAAAGGTTTTTATGATTTTGATGCAAAATGAAATGCATTTTTGAATGAGGCGAGAAAGATACTTTTCAAAATGAAATTTTTATTTGTTATGCTTGTGGGGTGGACCCGCTCCTACGTATCCTCCTTGAGGAATCAAAGCGTACGTAGTTCTACTGTGTCCCTTTTTGAGATAATGTTTATGCATGAATGCCATGTTTTGGATGAACTTGGCGAGGAGCTTTTTCCTCTTTTTGATTATAAATGAAATGCTTATGCTATGAAGATGATAATTGTTTTCATTTTTATGTAATGAAATGGAATGCATGATACTCACAATGATAAAAAAAATGCATGGAAAGACATGATTTTTTTTATTGAATGGAATTGCATGCAAAATGAGAAGTTAATGTATTATTTTTCATGATGCGTGAAAAAAAGGAAAACAATAATGCATGAGACGCGCCCCTAATAAGACACGATTTTTTTTTTGATTTTTCGAGACAATTAGGGGAAAATGCCTTAGTGAATGGAAATGCACATGTGCGGAGAATGCACTCCTAACAAACCTTAATGAGATAGAGAAAAAATGCATGTATGAATTTTATCAAGTTTTTGTTTTATGCAATGCAAATGATGTCTTTATATGAAGATGACGGCGATAACGCGACTTGACATGCATGAATGAATGCATGATGAGGATGATTGAAAGAAAATTATTTACAACATAGGATTTTCAAAAGTTGGAATTCGGAAAAATAATCGTTTTTCAAAAAGGTTTGGATGCGGGGTATGCAGCTCCTTTGTGTCCTCTGAGGTTTCTAGAGAGACAGGATCTAAGGCTTTTCTAAGGGGTACTTCAAGGTAAGCACTAACAAGAGGGCCCTAAATAAGGTTCCTAGAGCCAACGACCTCATCCGAAAGCGCACCGATCGGCAGGGGGCGTAAGTCCAAGTGATGAGCCCTTCGAACAAAGCCAAACTCTAGGTGAAGTCTTCGCAACCACACTAAAAGACGCGTCGTCCAGGTGTGCAGCCACTAATGACTTCGTTCTAGCCTAAGATATACTCTAGCCCGGGTATAGGGCTGTCTCACCAAAAATCACACAAGGGTAAAAACAGTGAAAGTGTGTGTAGGAGCATAATGATGCATATACCCCCCCACCTGCAAAGAAAATCCAAAAAACAGGTCCAGACAAAGAGAGTCGTCTACCCTAAGGTTTTGCACATATTATTCAAGTCTAAGCAAGAAATCAACCTAAGGTATTAACAATCATCTAAAAAAAACTCTACTTACCTTAAGAAGAGGAGCTAAGAAGAGGGGATCATGATGGAGGGGGGAAGTGCATGAACTTACCGAAGAAAGGGAGCGAAGAAGAGGGGAATATGCGAGATGGGGAGAATATGATGCATAAGTATAAGTAAAGAAAGAAAGGGGTAAGAGAAGAAACAAGAAGCAAACGTAGAAATAAGCAAATGCACATGGATGCAATACAATGAAAGTGCAGAGAACATTCAATGATTATTGGTAAAGAAAGAAGGAAAGAAAAGAAAGAAAGAGAAGAAAAGAAGGAAATAGAACAATCACATTTGAATCAAACAATTTAAAACCACACATCAAATTAATTAGGCTTGACCCTCGTTATTTTTTTTTAAAAAAAAGAAAAGTCCCCAGTGAAGTCGCCAGCTGTTGCACCCCGAAAAATCCGGTTTGGACTTCTCGATGTACAACGTGGGAAAATATGAAGCCGCCACCAATATTTTAGTTTTGAGACGAAAACATTGAAAAAACGTCTTTTTATACAAGGCGGGTGGTCTTTTCGAAAACAAGAGATGTAGGTTGGAATTCGGTTAGGTGCGGGAAGGTATAAGCACCGTACCTCCTTTCTACCGAAAGGGAACCTTTAATTTGATGTGTGGTTTTGAAATGTTTGATTTGAAACGATCGTTCTACTTCTTTTCTTTTCTTTTGATTGAGAAATTATTTTATTGGAAACGGGAAAAGAATATTTTTGGTATCTTTGAAAAGCGGGACAAAACAAAGATTTTTTAAAAGGGTGCTTGACGGGACAGAACCCGCTCCTCACGCACCTCACCGAGATGAGGATCAAAGCTACGTAGTTCTCGTTTGTGCGTCCGAAGACGGCTTTGATGATTTTTAAAAGTGTGATTTTTGCGTCCGAAGACGGCTTTTGTGATTTTGAAAAGAGTGTGCTTTTTGCGTCCGAAGACGGCTTTTGTGATTTTTTTGGAAAAAGTATTTTTTTGCGCCAAGACGGCTTTTGTGATTTTCATGAAAGAAGCGGATTGGTGTTTTTATTGTAGGGGTTCTCGGTCCTAGACTGCATAAATCAAAAGACCTAAAACATAGACATCCCCGCTGCATCACGGACGACGTGCCCCACTACTTTTGGAAAATGATCTTTTGATTTTTTTAGAAAAAGGGTTTGAAATTATTAATTATTTGTTTTATTCCTCACAAGTATCCTAAGACGTTTGAGTGCATCTGACTCCGGTCTTAGGACGCTAGACAACACCGGCCGTCACGTCCGACTTGCCCCCTCATGAGTTTAAAAAAAGAAATTATTTATTGACCTCAAAAGATTTGATTAATTTATGAAAATGATTTGAAGAGTGTTGACTTTGGAAAAGAGCTTTTTTTTTTGTCAAATAAAAGAATAAGAAAAGAATTTGAGGATGGCATTGGCCGCAAAGAAAAGAAAGTAGAACATTCAATCAATTTTTAAGTCAAAACCAAAACACAATACTTATTAAATTGCAAACAAAGTAATCCACAATATAATTAGGACACAAGCATGCCCATTATTATTTGGCAACAAGAATGCACAAGAATGACATTAAAGCATCAACAATTAAACAATGTAGCTTAAGGGTAGGAAATTGGATCTTGCTAAACTATCTACAAATGGCAAGCAAATCATGTTATAACAACTTGAGAAAAACTATTTTGAACCACAATTGCACCTTAATAAATTAAAGAAAAAAAAAAAAAAAAAAGACAAAACCCTAATTCCTAACCTTAAGGCCGAAACCCCTTAATCCCCACAATCAAGCCCCAAATATCATGCATTCACAAGAGAGTAACAAGAATTAACCAAAACCTAGCTAGCTCAAGTCAAACCCAAAGCTATTACATGCAATTTAACAAGGTGAATGCACTAAAATCAACACAATTTAATATGGGATCATAATTCAAATTGCAAACAATTTATACAAGTGCAAACTTTACCCATGAAGGGTTCAAAACAGTGGCATATCTATCATGTAAGGGCTCAAACAACTCATTTCCAAATTATCCACCATATATATACAAAAGTAGGTAAAAATCAAAAGGGTGCATCAAAACCTAGCTAAAACCGAACCATATATATACCTAAACCCACAAATTTCTTCATCAAACTTAACCTAATTACATGAACAAACATGAATACATGAAGAACAACAATTAACAAGAACAACTCCTAAAAATTGGCTCAAGGCCGAAACTATATATGTAAGGGAAGAAGGGTAGAAAGTGAACTTATGCTTGGAAACTTGAACATTAATAAGCTAATTTGATAATCCAAAAGAACAAATGATCAAATAAGCCATTTGAATCCCTTCTAGCAATCTTCTTCACTTGGATTAAAGTACCTTAAGGTACTAGTGATGAATCATCTTGCTAGATCATCAATACTAACAACACTAGCAACCTCTAAAATAAAATGCTAACAATAAAATTAACCATTATTTTGCAAAGAGCAACAAATAAATAACTTAAGAATATTTTAGCATGAAGATTAACATAATCAAAGTAGCAAATGTGTTGAATCCCTTCTAGTCATCTTCTCCACTCAAATCAAAGTGCCTTAAGCACTAGTGGTAAATCACATGACTAGATCATCAAACACTAACAATAACTAAACTAAATTTAAATCTCAAGAAACATAAAATCAAATATAATGGGTTGAATCCTTTCTAGTCATCTTTTCCACTCAAATCAAAGTGCCTTAAGCACTAGTGGTAAATCACATGACTAGATCATCAACCACTAACAATAACAACATTTACTACTAAAGTAAAATACTCATGACAACATTGAATGAAAAAAATACACAATCAACTTGAACATATTTTTGTTTAGTGAAATGACAACAAAACTACAATAAAGCACCATAAAATCTATTTATTAAGGGTGAAATGCCAAATTCCACCCATCAACAACAACAAGCTACATTATGAAAATGAAAATGGTAAATATGCTAAATAATGAAGAAAATGTGAGATGAAGAGAAGAAAATAATTTCTAATGCAAAATGCTTGAAGATGATGCAAAGGTATCAAGGGTTTTACCTTAATCCTAAGAGAGAAAGAAGAAATTGAAGAAATAGAGGAGAGGGAAGATGGAGATGGCTACGGCCTTGTGTTGGAAATAAGGGAGAGAAGAATTGTTTTTGTGTTTTTTTTTTTGAGTGAGAGGAAGAGGCAAGGTTGTGAGAGGTAGTTTTTAAGGTGCTTTGGTGAATGAAGGTGAATTAATGGAGGGGTGAGAGGAGGGAGATGGTTTCGGCTGAGAGAGGAGGAGAGGAGGAGAGGTTTTTCTTCTAGGTTTGCAAAATGAGAGTGTGTGTGAGTGAGTCTCTTATTTTTGGGCTTTTATATGAGGACCAATTTTAAGGGCATTTGTGACAATGTGCTTTTGTAAACCACTAGGATTTGAGATAGAATTTAAATGGAGGGTCAAGATTGCAATGCACAAGGATTAGGGACACTCAAGAAGCACAAATCAGCTGGTTGTACACGTTTTGGAGTGGTCTTGGAGAGCAAAAATTGTTGGGGGCATTTAGGTCTTTTTACATTGAGTTATGGCTCAGGATTTGATCAAAAATTTTAATCAATGGCTAAGGATCATTTCACAAGGATCATGGGCATGAAAAAGCACAAAATATGGGCTGGAAATGAGAGGAAATTCGCAGCACACAAGTGAGAGAATGAGTGGAAAACTTGCAAGTTGTCATTTTTGTACTAATCCTTATCCTTTCATCATTCAAAATGTAGAATATTCCCTTCTAGATCTTTCTTTCTTATTCATGCCATTTTGGGCCCTATCCTATGATTCCATGATTGGGCTCTGAATTCCATGACCTCACCAATCCCAAAATTGATTTTGTTGACCCCACCTCAAAGGAAATGACCATTTTGCCCTTTTGTTCAAAACTTGAATTCCATGCCAAAAATATTTCAATGGTGCACAAAATGCACAACCTCCACCCTTTTAGACCCAAATAAATTCCCCCAAGAGATGCATAGTGGTTTTTACTGAGAAATTATTGGTCTTAGTGAAATGACCAAAATGCCCTTTTGGTCAAAAACCGTAATTTTGCCCCAAAACTCAACTCTCTCTGCATAAAACATGTCTTCCAACTCCAAACATCATCTTAAAAACAATGAGATGACTTTTAGGACTCAAAAATGCATGTTCCATGGCTTTTCCCGAGAAATTACCCTTTTGCAAAATGACCAAAATACCCTTTGACCTAAAAACTCTAATTTGCTCCAAAAGTGTATTCCAACTCCGAAAATGATTTTAGAAACTTGGAAATGACTTTTAAAAACCTAAATGCAATACATGATGCTCTTTGTTCTTCTACTTATTTATTTTTGGGGAAAATTAGGGTTTTGACCTAAGCCGGACAAAATTGGGGTATGACAAGGAAGTTAACCGAATTTGGCAAGCTTACCTCTCTCCTTCTGTCCTCTCCACTAGGCTCACCCCTGGCAAAACAAAAAATAGTTTGGGAATTACTAGATATTTCCCAAGTTATTTTGCTAGGCAGTTTGGCCTTTGTCAAATTCGCCCTGCACCAGTGTGCTTTCACAGGCGAGATTTTATAAGTCCAGAATCAGAGGTGGCTTATAAACAAGCCTTCAAGAGATTTCACTACAAAGCCTTGAACTTTGAACCTCTCAAATTCAATCCAAGGTTTTCATGTACTGAGAAATTTCATGAATGGTGGACCGGTTATTACACCAACGCTGCTGGGGAAGCCATTGATACTTTTGCTGACAACATTGTGAAGAAATTGGTAGCAGCTTTCCCTTCGAACAACACTGGTAAACACTTTTCGACACTCAAAGCTTTCTAGGTCTTAACCACTTGTAACCTGGCTTCATTTCCAATTGCTTACCAATGTTTTAGACATTTTCAGAAAAACCTGCAACAAAGTTGAAGGTCAAGGTAGGCAAAGCTACCACATCAAAACCTTCTCCCCAAGCTACGAAGAAAGTGGCAGCAAATCCCATTCCAGACAACACCCCAAAAAAGGTATGGCGTTTTCCACTTATCTTAAGTTGTCTGTTTACTGTGGCTTTTATTCATGTCGGGAATTTCTTCCAGGCAACAACCCAAGAGGCTAAACCTCTTCAAAAGCCCAAAGCCAAAAAGAAAATGGTTATTCCCTCCAGTTCTGAGGTACTGTACCTACCTTATTACACGTCGACATTTCTCTTTGATTTTATTATTCACTTTCTCGTGGCATCACCTGTACCATAACTTGATCTCTTTTGCAGGACACTGAAAGTGATGACAACATTCCTCTCACTCAGAGGTCGAAGAAAAGGGCTTTACCTGAATCTCAAAGGGCAGCTCAAGGCATCACCATCACCGAGCCTTCTGAATCACCTTCTTCTCCTCCAATTAAGAGGCTTAAGGTACATAAGGTAACTTTCCTTTCGACGTCATTTCGTACCTCTTTGATCTTCACCTTTCCAGTTCTAACTTAAATAGTATTACTTACTGTAAACAGGTAGGTGGACTGCTCGTCGAGAATCCTGGCGTTGAGTCTTTGATTGAGGTTGCTGAACGGGAATTGTCGGCTCCAATGCTTCCTTTCCTTCTTCGCCTCAAGGTGTGATTCTTTGAAGAGGTTTTTCGGTGCACTTGCGACCACAGGATTCCCCTTCAAGAGCTTGTTCCAAATGTGGGAGTAGTAAGCGGTTGTCGAAGAGAACGTCCAAGTTCCAGAGCCTAACATCCCAGAAGTCGAAAGACAGGAAGTAGTGGCTACCTCCGTCGAAATTCCTGAAGAGAATATGCTCGATCAAGAACAAGAGGAGCCTAGAGTGGAGGAGCCTGCAGATCAAGGTGCTTCTGCCAAAGAGTCATCCAACAGCGCTGTTAGCGATCAAGAATTGGTGAGCTAAAGAAGGCGAATCCCCTTGGCGACCTTGAAGATCATGTTGAGTCTTAAGAGCTCGTCGAGCCGCTTGATTTGTAGTTCTTCGAACAACTCTCTAAGTTCTATCAATTAGGAGACGGTCGAAAGCCTGCTTCGCCAGCTGAAGACGAAGGTATTAGAAGGGGATTTGGTGGCGACCATTGAGAATGATCCATCTGTGTATCTTGAGGTAAAATCCCTCATTCACAAGATCACCAAATTGGACCCTCCTCAAAACATCCTTTCATTCTTCATGGAATTCGGCCCCATTTTTGAGCAACTTTCTCTTCTAATCACCCAACGGTCGAACACCTCCAAGCGCAAGGTTCAAGAGAATCAACTCTGCGAAGTGGAACTCGCCTCTCTCAAGGCCGATCAAGACGACATCGAGGCTCTCAAACCAAGCGACTAACGATGAGAAAGCAATCGCTGAATGGGATGCAGAGATTGCGCGTATTGACGAAGAGATAAAGACACTTCAACTTGAACTGTCAAACGCTAAGCATCAGAAGGGCCTGATCGTCGAAAGAATGAGTGCTGCTTCTTCGTCCACCAAAACCACCAAGGCATTGACAGCTATAGAGCACTTGGAGAAGATTGACAAGCATCAAGCCATTCTCGCCGACCTCGACAAAGAGCTGCACCTTCTCGACACCTCTATCTCTTTGAGTGTTAGCATTATGGAGAGGCATAAGGCCACTTTGTCGAACTTCTGAGACTGTAATAGTTTAGAATTCTAAAAATGGCTATGTAATTTTGACATTTCTTTATACATTGCCATTTATGAACAATTTTCGTTTATTTATAATTGCTCAATTTTTATCTCAGTTAACGTTGGCTTGTATCGCTTTAAATACTTGCCATTTATTCTAAAGATTCTATTTTCGTCACCTAGCTCTTCGACTTCATAAGCGCCATTCGAAAAGCATTGCAACACGCGAAATGGGCCTTCCCACCACAGTGACCATTTGCCTAAAACTCTATCTTTTTATCCATAGGTAATAGGACTTTCCACACTAACTCTCCTTCCTCGAAGGTTTTTAACTTAACCTTTTTGTTGTAAGCTTTAGCTACTCTTTCTTCTCGTCGAATAAGCATCTCTAAAGCTAACAACCTTTCTTCGTCTAAATCAACTAATTCATCAATCATCATATCCCAATAATGATCAAAGGGAATTTCGCATTGTTTCTGAATCCTTGTTGATTGTAAACAAATTTCAACAGGTAACACCGCATCATGTCCGAATGTCAACCTGTAAGGAGTAGTGTTTATAGACTCTTTAGGCGAAGTTCGACAAGCCCACAACACTTGGTCAAGAGAACTGTACCAACTTTTAGGCTTACGTCCAACGTGCTTTTTGATCAAGTTAATAATGATCTTATTTGCAGCCTCTACTTGACCGTTAGCTTGCGCATAGTATGGTGTCGAAGTCAACAACTTGAAACCAATTTCAGCAGCGAAATCTACCATTTTTCGACCGGTAAAAACAGTACCTTGGTCTGTAGTAATGGTTTCTGGTATTCCATATCTGTAAATGATATGGTTTTGAATAAACCTTATCACTGCTTCTTGATCAACGTTGGCTAAAGGTATTGCCTCTACCCACTTAGTAAAGTAATCAATTCCTACCAAGATGTACGTACCTGTGGCCTTTCGACGACGTTGGTTTTATTTCTCCAATTACATCTAGAGCCCAACGTCTAAATGGCCAAGGTTTCACTATAGAATGCAATTCATTTGCGGTACATCTTTGGATTCGGCATGTTTTTGGCATTCTTGGCGCTTCCTTAGCAAATTCTATGCAATCTTTTAAAATGGTTGGCCAGTACATTCCTTGTCGAAATAACAACCATTTCATTTTGTGGCCTACTTGATGTGAGCCACATGCTCCACTGTGTGTATCGAAGCGCTAAATATGCCTCATTTTCACTAAGACATTTTAATAGTACCTTCTCGGGGAGTTTGCTTGTACAATTCGTTTCCAATTAACACGTAGCTTAGAGCTCAGACTTTACTTTTTATTAGTGTTCCTCGTAGGATTTTGCAAATACTCGACAATAGGCTTTCGCCAATCATCATCAACCATATTGTCAATAGCAAAAATTTCTGCTAAGTCAATATTGTCAAAAATGTGACGTTTTTCAACGCGTACTTCATTTGCATTTATTGCCCCCCCAATTTTTGGTGTTGACAATAGCGTCGAAGGAGTAGTATTATAAAGAGAGTCTTCTGAGATTAGTTTATCTTTTATCTCGATTAACTCTTCTAGGCTTTGCTTTGATACTTTGTAGCCTGACGCAATTTGTGCCAACTCATTCGCCACATGATTTTCTATTCGTGGTAAATGTTCTAAGTGTACAAATGTAAACCTTTTTAGCAAAGTGTTGGCAATGACGAAATATTTAATAAGGTGTTCATTGATGCATTTGTATTCTTTTGTCAATTGTTTGACAACTAGTTGAGAATCACCTTTTACTTCGACATGGCTTGCCCCCAATTCGAGTAAAATTTTAAGGCCTACTATTAAAGCCTCATACTCAGCTTCATTATTGGAGCAAGAGTCTCGAATTTTAAATTTATACTTCGTTGGAATGTTTTCTGGGGAAATAATTAATATTCCAATGCCCACTCCATTTTTATGGCTTGAGCCGTCGAAGTATAGTTTCCAAGGACGTATGTCTAACGAATGTATTTCATGTTCGACAACAGAGTGGTCCACTATGAAATCAGCAACCACTTGTCCTTTGATTGATTTAAGGGGCTGATACGTTAAGTTGTATTCTAGCAAAGCCAAAGCCCACTTTCCAATTCGACTATGTAACATTGGTTTTGACAACATATGTTTAATTACATCAAAGTGCGAATAAACATAAACATCTGCTGACTTTATATATTGCTTCAATTTCGTACAAGAGAAATACAAGCAGAGGCATAGTTTTTCTATTGGACTATACCTAGTTTCAGCATCAATCAAAACCCTACTAAGGTAATAAATGGGTCTTTCAACACCACTATCATCCTCTTGTGCTAACATGCTACCTATTGTGTTATCGTAAACCGCTATATACGATTTTAGCAAATTTGTTTCTAATAATGATGAGAAATTGGTGGATTGACTAACTAAGACTTGATTGCGTCGAAAGCATCTTGGTGAACACGCGCCCCACTTGAATGCATCTTCTTTCTTGATCTCAAGCAATGGCGAAAAAGCTTGTGTTTTGCCACTTAGATTTGAAATAAATCTGCGAAGGAAATTGATTTTTCAATGATAGTGAAGATCAAGTTCTTTGGTCGAAGGAGCCTTCGTTTCCATAATTGCTTTAGTCTTATTTTCGTTGATCTCTATGCCTTTCTTGTGTACTACAAAACCCAAGAATTCACCTGCACGTACACAGAAAGCACATTTGGTTGGATTCATTTTCAATCCATATTTCCTCATTCGTTCGAAAGAACATCGAAGATGGTCTAAATGACCAATTTCTGAGGATGACTTAACCACCACATCATCTATGTATACTTGCATAAAATCATCAATAAAATCATGAAACATAGAATTCATTGCTCTTTGATAAGTGGCACCAGCATTTTTTAACCCAAAGGGCATTACTACCCATTCATAAACACCCAATGCCCCTGGACATCGAAAAGTTGTTTTCGACACGTCCTCTTCAGCAATAAAAATTTGATTATACCCTGAGTAGCCATCTAGCATACTGAGATAATCAAATCCTGCTGCTGAATCTATTAGCATTTCTGCTACAGGCATTGCGTATTCATCCTTAGGTGTTGCATTATTTAGATCCCTAAAGTCCACGCAAACTCTAAGTTTTCCATTTTTCTTCATTACTGGGACAATATTAGCTAGCCAATCAACATACCTGGCAGTTCTGATGAATTTTCTTTTGAACAGCCTCTCTATTTCTTCTTTGATCTTAGCCAATATTGGAGGAGCAAATCTTCTTGGTGTTTGCTTTACTGGTTTCCTTCCTGGTTGAATAGGTATTTGAAGTTCCACCACTTCTCGACTCAGACCAGGCATTTCGTTGTACTCCCAAGCAAAGCAATCTTTGAACTCCTGCAGAAGTGAAACAACTTGGGTTTTGAAGGCAGCATCGAGGTGTGCACTAATGTATGTTGGCCTTTTGACTAGGCCATCTCCCAAATCCACTTCCTCCATTGGATCTTGAGCTTGCATGCGCTTTGTCGAATCTTTAGGGTCTTTTTCAAAACCTAATGGTTCGTCATCATAAATGCAATCAAGCTTGCCATCTATGACTTCACCATTTTCTTCAGATGAAGTTATGGCTCGAGCGACCATTGTTTGTTGATTTATTTCGCTTCCAAAGCCGTTTTACTTTATTTTCGGCCATGTAAGCGTAATTTATCAAGCATTGGGCATCGACATCTAAAACTTTTTAAGAATCGGTGTCCCATCCCGCTGGAGGTAATACACCCTCAAGATAGACATTTGCACCTTCTATCACTCTCTTTCCCACACAAAACCATGTGTTGGGTATAAGCGAAACAGAGGAAAGCACATTATCTCAAGAGATATATGCTTGACTAGAAGATGAACATGGCACAATATTCGCCATTTGTTTTTGAAATTTTCCTTGGTGACATTATTTACGTCAAGAAGGAAGTAACTTTGGTCCGCTTCAACATATTCCACAAGACCATCATCCTTCCACATTACCGGACACGGTGTAGGCTTGAAGGGACGGCTCCTACTCCATGTATCCACTCTCTCCCAAGGAGCAGATTATAGCTTGCTTTTGAAGCGATGACAAAGAACATGGTAGTCCTTCCGGCAGTTCCTACCACCACTTCCACTTCGACGACGACCCCCAAAGACCGGCGATTTACCCTCATAATTAGTCAACACAATATTATGGGGCCTAAGGTCCAGTATCATACATCCCTATTTGTCTGCGAGATTGCTTGAGGCATCGTTAACAAAGAAGCACCTCCATCGACCAATATTTTATTGACACCCACACCATTAACTTTGGCTTGGACGCACAAAGGCTTGGATGGTGTTGCATGCCTCCGTCTCGGCCTTTCGAAAGTGGCCATCCGCTTCTTCGACGCGGCCGTTGTTCATTACATAATAGCACATTGGCTTGTGATTAGTCATATCTCCAATGAAGTCTTCTTCGACATTGTTTGGTCATCAGAACGGCGCCATACTCACTAGGCGCGAATGGACACCACGCTGCGATGACGCCGAAGCGGCGAGTCTTGAAATCGAAGTAACGTCTTCATCCATGTCGAACGCAAGCGCTTTTCTTCTTCAATGATGTTAATGGAGGAAAAATTCTCTCCAATGCGCAGGCCTCCTAGGTTCCTCTATCACAATAGATTTTCCCTTAGCCTTATTCCCAACCTTTACGATTGGCAAAAGACCGATGTTTACTTTCGTCGTTCCCCACGGCTCAGAGGTCATATTCTTAGCCGTTTTTGAACCTTCTCGGCGTTTTCTCGTAAAGCGACCAAATCGCTTCTTCGAGCTACTGATGACGACGCCATTGGGTCTTAGTCATGGGATTCTTCCCTTTATAATTATTCTTATAATTATATTTTGCGCCTCACTGCACGTGGTTTGACCGCTTTCAAAGATTCTCGAGCAAGATTCCTATAGTGTCTACACCCAAAGCATGTATCCACTTTTCGTTGGAGAGATGCGCTCTTGGAATAAATGGCTTAGTAGAGGCGGATAACACGAATTCCTTCTTGATCGCGCTCTTACCAGCAAACTGTGATTTGCTTGTCGAAGCCTTGTTCGAACTTTTGACCTTATAAGGAAGGTCCCCTCTTTTAAAGATAAAGTTTGGCCTCTTATCTGGCCATTTCCTTTTTAGAGGTTGTCGAACCTCACAAAGATTCGACACTTTTAGCCGCCTCCTTATCGAACACAAAGACTACATCTTGGGCACAACATGACCTCGAGTTTCTCGGTTTACACTGTTCGTGAAGTCTATCAACTCTTCCTCAGCTTTGGGGTACACAGATTGTACCTTCTCATTATATTCTTCCTGAGTGACATGTTGTACAGCAACACCCTTCTGCACTACACTTTTGATTTTGTCTGTCGAAGGCCCGACAAGCTTGGGAGAGCCTGCCATTTTCACATCTACCATACTTATGTTCATTTCCATCGGTTCGCATACATTGCCTCTGCTCGATGGAGTGGATCGTAATCAATCTGCATGGGAGCTTTGTTCTTTTTCTCACCGAATTTCGATCTTCCTTCTTCGATTGCTTTACGAACTATGTCCACGAAAAGAACACAACGGTCAGTTGTATGTCCCAAAAAATTATGAAACTTACAATAACCCTTTTTCTTCCTCTGTTCGAGAGGAGGAACTTTCAGGCCATTTGGCACTATGATTTGGCCATCAGTTACTAATAAATCAAAGATTTCATCGCATTTAGTAACATCAAAAGTGTATGTTTTAGGCACAAATCTATCGTTTTTTTGGCTCCATGGGATTATTCCCATTTGCGTGCCTTAATAATTCTGAGGCATAGGGAGGACAAAGCTTAAGTTCAGCCACATCTATTTCCTCGCACTCGACATCACTAAATGCTAAGTCGAATTCCTCATCGACATAGGCTATTTTCTCTTTCTTATGAAACCCAACCGAGTTTTCTTTTCTATTGAACTTATTCACTCTAGCCTTTTCCTCTTTAAGCCTTTCAACTTGTCGAACTCTATCGGCTAATCGGGCCATGTCTCTCAAATGAGAGGTATCCAATTTCTTTCTAATTGAATAATCAAGGCCACTGCAGCCATTTCGACAAGCTCATGCTCGAGCACTTGTGTGAAACACCTAGCCTTTAATGACCTAAACCTATTCGGGTAATCGTCGATAGCTTCGTGCACTTTACGTCGAACACCGCCAATTCTTTAAGACTAATCTTCGATCGCCCATATAGAATCGCTCATGAAAAGCCTTTTCTAATCGCCCCATGTGTACATGGAACCGGGGTAGAGTGGTGAACCACGTAAAGGCATTTTAGTTAGAGAATTTGGAAAATATTTCATTTTCAAATTCTCATTTTGGGCTATATCCCCGCCTCACCATGTAGCGAGCAATGTGTTCGACGATCGATTCATTGGTGTCACCCCAAATTTAGTAAATTTAGGAATTTTCCAACCTCTTGGCAATTTCGCACGCAATACATATTCACGGTGGTGATATGAAATTAGGCTGTGTAAACCTACGTTAAGGCCATTTTGTGCCATTATGGTTTCCACTAAATTGGCTATGTTGTCTTGAGCGCAAACGTTATTTCGTTGCACTTGTCGAACAACCTCATCAGCGTTCTGGTTTCGATGCACCATAACTACTTGTGGACGTGGTTTCCCATCCCTTGTTGTTCACCCACAACCGCCTGGGCTTCGACAGTAACTGATCTCTGCGGGGTATTAGGCGCATTATTCCCACCATTGGGTAATTGCCTATTATTCCCTGTAGGAGCCCCAAAGAAATCCGCTATCCTACCCATTTGATTTGCTAACATCGGTAACTTGTATTGGTATTCTGAATCAACGGATTGAAAAAACAGTACCAATTTGTTGGGTGAGCATATTAACCATATCGTGATTGCTCTCGTCCACTTGCTGTCTTAATGCCAACAAGGACGCATTGGTTAATGCGGTAGGATTTCGACCGGTGTGCTTTCGAAGACACACAGAGAGGGGAAAAGGTCGAAACGCGTGTGGCATCCCCCAAAGAGGCATGCCATATACACCAAAAGGATATGGTGGTAGACTCATGTTCGAAACGTGTCTCTAGATCGTTCCTCGTTGCCATATAAGGACTAGAAGGAAGTCCAATACTTTGTGGCAAAGACACGCATCGCGGTCGAACCAACATTGGTCATTGACATCGTGGGAAGCGGTTATTGATGTTACTGGGGCCATTGTCCCTGTAACATTACCAATACTGGCACTCGTAGAGTCTACGGTTGTTCCTTGCCCTTGTGATACCACAGGGTTAGAACTAGAGGCGTTGTTAGAATTGGTACGTACCATTCTACCACTCCTCAAGTGCATACAAATACACGCACTTATAGAAACAACACAACGTTAATGGCAAAGGTCCCATTTGGGGCGTGCCAATTTGTTTGCTGGTGTTTTTAGCAAACAATCGCTAGTTTTCAATATCGAGACTGTGAGATCAAACTAGAAAATCTCTTTGACAATTGCCATTGAGTTTGTGTTTTTTGAAGTACGTAAGAACAGAGAATGGTAGAAAGAGATAACTTGAGAGCGAAGTAAAAGCAATAAATGCAACGAACGTAAAAAGAAAGTAAAAATTGCATTAAATGAAGAAAGAAAAATGGTTCACCAACACGTACAAGGATCTGTTTCACTCGTGTTTCGCTTTGACTTGGAAGTTGAGTTTCCCAGAGTTTTTTGTAGAATGTGGTGACCCTGGTTTCCTATTACAAAGGGGTATTTATACTCCTAGGAACAATCGTGGGGGAGAGGGTAATCGCCTCCTAAAACTACGGAGAGTAATCGCCACTACTTGTCGCTCGCACTTTCGACTAACCCGTTGTCAACCGCTTGACGGTAAGTGTTGAGCCCAACTCTGTCGAAGTGTTGTGTCCTCTCTTGTCGAAGATCCCTTGCATTACTTGCTTCATAGCTTTGAGAGCTAAGCTTGTCGAAGCTCACTTGTACTCCTTGCACATTGTCTGCCTTTCCTGTCGAAATCACGGTGCACTGACTTGAATATTGACCTATGGCCCACAGAACAATATTAAATGTGAAGTCAACCCCATTTAAAGCTTCATTTAATGTACTGTCGAAATTTTGAGGTAACAATATCCAACATCATTCACATCAACAATTAACACGACCACAACAGCAAAACTCAACTTCAAGCTATTCAACAATTTATCGTCTCATTCAACGTTCGAGTTATTCTACCTAAACTTAGGTGCAGAAAATTCTGTAACTTTGCGCCTACTTTGGCGAATTAATTAAAATAGTAAACGACCTCGGATTTCGACAAATAAATACTTGTTGGAAAGCCACGGATGTGTAGTTTCTGAATATATCTTTAAAGTTTCAAAACAATGAGCCAATTAGTATAGTTTTTAGAAACAACCCGAACAGTTCCCAGACTGGACAGATTCTGTCCTCCCACTTCCTTTCGCTCTAAACTGTTTTAAACTTGACCAATGGGACAAAACTTTAGCTCGATTAAAAGCATTTTGAGTATTGTTTCTAATGGAAAAAGAATCGTTCAAAACGGAGTTCATTTGAAGACATAAAACTTACAAAAACCGAACTTACTCGCAGTTTGATTCTAGAAATTTGACTCGACTTTGGAGATTTATAGCTGGAGCTACACAACTCCGAATTTAACGAAACTAGTGCCAAAACGACCGGCTTTAAGTCTATTTTCGAAAACACTCAGCCACATAATTTTTGACTCAACCAAACAGTACCAGTTTTCAAAGGACTGAAACAGGGTCCAGACACACATAAAACTATAAGCAAGCAACACTCATCATGACCAATCGCCAAGACCAATTATAATTATCACATACTCATGCATTTCATTCAACACCAAATAAGCATAACCAATCATGCAAACAATTTAAACACGCAAGTCCGAAAAGATTAAACATGTAGGCACTTTCTTCGATTTCCTCATTTCCTAAGGGTTGGCTAACATGCGATTTTACAACTCCTCTAGAAAATATCATGGAACATATAATTCTATCAAATTGAATTGATTTCATATCACAAAAGAAACATAATTCAACACATGCATTATGATACAATTGCTTCGTTACAAGACTTGCTATTTGTTTAAACAAATGAAATTAAATACTCTTGTCAACATTTAGCAAGGAAAACAAATCAAGACATAGAAGTACACAAAATATCCCGTGGCACAGTTTTCATCATTAGATTTATAATCCACGTAAAACAAATCTCAAGAAGTGGCAATTAATACTAGTGATAGCAACAACAATGCCAAGGTTAAGTCATAAAACGAACACAATTACACAATTGTGGTTCACATCCAAGAAGCACTTAAAATTGTTTACATTTGTTTCTAAACCTTGACAATTATTATTGGGATTTACATTCACATAACATAAAAATTCTAACTCACCTAATCATGCAATTTTATGTACAATCTCATAATTTTTCAAACATCATTAAATCACAACCTAATCGGTTCAAAAGCCGAATTTGTGTCACATTTTGAAATAAATCGTGGGAACGATCTCACTTACACTCTATATTACTTGTTTAGACAGTGTATACTTGCACTACCATTTTTACCACAACAATTCTCATTCCGATTCGATTCTGTTCCTTTTCCAACTCAATCCAAACATCAAAACAGATATTATATCAACATATTTCAGTCCAAAAATAACAATTCAACAATCAAATAATAATGGTTTCATTCTAAGTTTTGAAAACACGTAATTTTCGTAAAATACCGTTTTCGACTAAAAAATTCACGAAACTCGAAATTTTGAAAACTAGTCAACCCAATCAAACATGCACAGTTCAAAAATCCCTAAACGTGAGTAAGACTCACCAATCGTGATGAGAATCACGAGAAACCGAGTCTTTGACAAAGTTCAATCATTCTGAAACGCTCTGAAATTGACTCGAATTCGTTCCAACTCTTCCAAATAGCTCCCAATTGAAAAACTAGCAGCTCTAACACTCTCCACTACAGCCCAACGACCCAAACAGCAACTAAAATGACAATGTGGCTCAACCCAAGCTTCCAATTCAGATTTTGAACTTGTTAGGACCTCAAACTAGCTCCAAGTGGTTCAAACTTCCATTTTTGGGGTTTGAAGCTTCAAAATCCATCAATTGTGTCAAATATGTAGATGGAGAAAAGAAAGGGTTCAGGTCACAAAACTCATATCAAATGGAAGAGGATGAAAAATGAGAAGGAGTGAAGGTGGAAAAACTTACATGCAATGGGGTTTGAGGTTGATCTCCCCCTCTTCTTCCTTCTTCCCTCCCCTTCACATCTCTCTCTCTCTCTCTCTCTATATATATATATATATATATATATATATATATATATATATATATATATATATATATATATCTTTGTTCCTCTCACAATTTCAACAAGTGAAGAAATGAATGAAATGTAGCTGGTTAAATGGGTTAGTGAGCTGAGGGTTTTTAATTGGGTGGAAATGACCTAAATGCCCTTGGCTCACTAATTATCACTAATCCCATTTTACCCCAAAACACTTACATTCAATTCACACAATTTAATCAATATTGCAAATCAATCCTATAATTTAACGATTACTCATTGATTTCGAGACAAACTCATATCCAAAGTGTGTCTTATTTTTTACTCGAATAATAATTCACTCGTTAATTTCTTAATTCGAAATTAACGAAATTAGGGATGTTACAATCACCCCAACTTTGAAATTTTGTCCTCAAAATTGAACGAACATACCTCAAGAGAATAAGTACGAAGGATATTTAGTTCACATGTCGTCCTCTAACTCCCAAGTAGCTTCCTCGGTCGAAAAACCATCCCAAACCACTTTAACAATTGGAATTGTTCTCGTCCGAAGCGCCTTTTCTCCATATTCTATGATACGACTTGGATGGAGTTGAAAGGACAAATCCGGTCGAATATCAATCGCTTCAAAACTCAACGGTTGACTCGGATCTGGAATGTACTTTCTCAGTTGAAATACATGAAACACATCATGTAAATTGGACAAGGGATGGTGCAAATGTAAAAGGTTATTTTGCATTGCCATTGCTTGAAAACTTCGAAATGGACTCTAGGCTACAGAGTGAGGACTGGAATAAACTTTGTAGACTACAAAAATGGCTTTAGAAGATATCCGCAACTGTCATCTATTTGGTTTAGGAATTTTCTGCAGCACAAAATAGATACATATAGTGATATGCGCTGAGGAGGTGAACTTCATTAATCATTTTTGGCATATATATGATTCCAGAGAGCAAAATTTTTCAAGGGTACTTTTGGCCTAATGTTCGGTGACTTGTGTGAAAATCTATATTCATATAAATCATTCATAACAAAATATAAGCAAAAAGTACATACACTTTTTTCTTATATTTTGTTAAGGGTGTAAATTATGTAAGTCAATTTTGTAATGCTTGGTATAAGATATAAGATCAAATTTTAGTTTGGGAAGAGGAGTTGAGAGTTGAAAGGAGTGCATAATTGTAATTAATTATTGTTTACTGAATTTATGCATCTTTAGTACTTTACCCGTGCATTCGAACGGGTGACATTGTATTTGTTATAATTTTCAATGAATCTATAAATATTTTGAAAATTGTAACATTTAAATAAAGAAAAAATAAAAACTCGATAAAAGGCTATATTTCAATTTTCTTAAAATACTTGGGTTGCAAAAAGTAAAAAGAAAATGAGAGTTAATATAAAATATGCACCCCTGTTGCCTCTCCCGTTGCTGTTCCCCAGTTGCTGCTCTCCATTGCGTCTCCCGGTGCCTCTCCTGTTGTCGATCTCATTGTCAGTCTCTTATTGTCGCTCTCGTTGCCTCCCCGTTGTCGATCCCATTGCTCGTCTCTCATTCCCGCTCCCATTGCCTCTTGTTGCCTCCCTCGTTGCCACTCCCATTGTCAGTCTCTCGTTGTCGCTCTCGTTGCAACTTGTTTATATTGCTTATTTGGAATTCTAGATTATTTAATATTAATTTAATCATTTTAATTAAACTTATTAAAAAAAGTTATTTTGGGATTTCTTATAGTGGCTAAGTTTTTTTTTTGACAATTCCTATTGGTTAAATTGATTGGTTTTAATAGATTATAATAAATACTAAATCATAGATCATTTAATATTAATTTAACAATTTTAAATTAGTTACTGATTATTTAAAAAAATGATTTTAGAAAGTTGTTAGCGGTACGTTTTTTTAGTAATTGCTAGTGGTTAAATTGATTAGTTATTTAGTTTTAATAGATTATAATAAATAATTAATTAATCATAGATCATTTAATAATTTTAAATTAAGTATTATTTTTTTTAAAATAAAATGATTTTGGAATTTTGTTAGCGGTTTGGTTTTATTTAATAATTGCTAGTGGTTAAATCGATTGGTTTTAGTAGTTTGAATATATTTAATGATTTTTAGAAGAAAAAAAAAGAGAGAGATGAAGAAAAAAGAGATGAAAACATATAAACAATGATACATTGAAACAGTTATTTGTGCAATCCTTCAGGAATGCTTGGATAATGGATTTATTATTCTTCAGGAACTATAATATCAAAAATTTCATCAACAATGGTAAATAAATTAAAAATAAAAAAGGGATAAAACATAAACAAGATCAAATTAATTAAAAATAAAAAGATAGCAAGAGATCATGATTAAAAGATAGTGAGAAGAAGAAGGAGAATAACAAGAGGAAGAGGAAACTAGATCAAGAAGAAGATAATTTGTTATAAAGGATATGTGTTGATACATATTACCTTAGGAGAAGATAGATCAAGAAGAAAACTTATTCTTGTAATAGATCCTCAAGATGATTATGCCATCAATCATATGGTAGAGCTTCGTGCTAATAACATGTTATGAAAATAAACCAAAAATTGAGAAAGGAAGAACAAGAGAGTGAGAGAAGATGAAAGATTTTGTATTATTCTCTTCACATTAGTGTTACATTGCACAAAGGACTAAGTCTTATTTATAGGGTACAATTTGGCAATTGAATACTCAATAGTGAAAAACCACTAACCATCCATTCACATATAGGAACTTAGTGGAAGGTGGAAGCCTAAGGGTGGACATCCACTAGTTATATTATTCATAACAGAATTTCATAATTTGAGAAGTTGGAGTTTAAAAATATAGTGAGAAGAAAAACTATTTGGAATGAAAATGTGGGTATCTTGAAAAAAGAGAGAAAAGTGGTTGCAGGCGGTGGCCGCCGGCAGAGCTCTGGTGACCGGCGCGGGGGCCGACTGCAGAGCTCCGTCGGACGAGCTCTTACCTAAAAACAATGTTCAATCCGATTCTACAATGGTGTCTGCATCTAAGGAAGTTTGTGATGTTTGAATTGGAGATGATCAAAATGGACTCAACAAGTTTCACAAGTGGGGAAAGTGTTGGATAAGTACTGAAAAAGAGGGAAGAGATAAGTTGGGAGAGGAAGAGTGTCGTGCCGTCAATGTGGTTAATATGCCGATTGCTGAGTCTTGGCAAAAGCTTTTTGTAGAATGGAAATGGTAGTGAATCGGTTAGCCAGAAGCTTATTCATAGGAACCTATAGTGCTAGTTATAGAAATACTTGTGGAATGGATGGTTTACTCACAAACGTGCTTCAATGTAACAATTCAACAATTGTTAAGTGAAGAACAACAAGCAATTCGTGTAAACACTGTATTGAATTGAATTCCCTTCAAGTATTACAAATGGAAATGAAGTAAGAAGGGGAAGTTGGTACAGAATCCTTCCCAGAGCAAATCACACGAGAGAGGAGGTAGTTAGAGAGGAGGAGAAAGAGAGGATTGACTTCAATCATTTCATTTCATGCCCTTTTGATTTCACTTCCTTTCATATATACCCAATACTCTTCTTTGTTGTGGGCCTTGGGCTGATTTGCTCTTCTTTGGGCTTCTCCTAGATGATAGGTTCATTACATTCAAACATGAACCTCACAAGCGATTTAGCTCTTGACCAGGCACAAATTTTAGCATAACTTAGGAGTTTTACTTTCCCCACTCTCCTCCTACTCATACGCACCCCTTAACAAATTTTATTCCCAAAATAACTTCGCGTGGAACGCTTGTGGAGGAAGTGTTTAATGACGGTTCGAATGCCCTTGGTCGAGCACATTCGAACACCTGCATACGAATGCAATAAAATTGGTGAATGTGGTGTGATGGTCCATTATTGTTGCCTCGGTTTAACATCATACGAACAGAATAAAATAGGGTGTTCGAAACATCTATGCGAACCTATTCGATTTGTGTCATTCGAACAGGTTAAATTATGCACAAGAGGGTGTGTGTGCCAATATTTAACATACTCGAATGAGACTGTTCGAACGTGTTCGAATGCCCGTGTTCGAACAAGTGATTTTTTTTGAAAAAAAAGACTTTTTGGCCATTTCATTAATGACTTTTTAGTTTTTTCACACCCTTATGTAATGTGTTTTGAGTCGGAGAGGAAGTGGGAAAAGCAAAACCCTAACTTAATCATGTATTTTAGAAGCCCAACACAGCAATAGCCCATTCTCTTCTTTAATAGTCTCCAACATTCATGTTGACGCCTCAATCCTTCACTATCGTGCACCGGTACTAATAAAAGTAATCTTTTCATTAAAGCTGCTAAAATCTTCATTTTTATAAAAAATTGAAAAAATAAATACTCATATTTATTTCTATAATACTTCAAATAAAAAAGTCTTAAATTAATTAGAAACATTTAATTTCAAAGGCTAGAACAATGTCACACAGACTAATACAAAACAACAAGGACTAAGAAGCTAAAAAACACTATATTGTAGGGATAAAAAGAAAAAAGAAACTACAGAGATAAAAAACTCATTAAGAAGCTCCACTTCCACCTATAAAGAAGAAAGGCTTAGTGAGGGAAAGATGATGAAGAGAAGTGTGTAGAGGAACGTAGACGCTGAGAAGGAGAGCCTAAGAGCTACCATAGAAGACACCAATAAGACCAATAGGCATATGCATTGCTACCTGATAATAATCTTGTCTTGGACATGGGTGTGTTTTTTGTTTCTTTGATGTCATTATGTGATTTGCTTGGGTTTCTCATGTGAGTTTTGAACTTCGAGAATTAGTTTCACTTTTTCTTATGGTAGTCAAATTCATGTAATGTATTGATAACTTAACTTTGGTTTAAGTTCAAATTGCAAGTCTTTTGAGTATGATACATGTGGATGTTTTTGAAGTGAATTAATATCAACTGGAGTCACAAGAAAGGAGGGTTTCAATTGTGACCATTTTAAAACTTTTGACACTAATCAACCATTCCTTTTAAGTAAGATGATAATTCTTGTACGCTTAAGAGTAGTTAATGGGCATGGTAAGAAGATGATATGTATCTTCTGAGTTTATCATTCAGTTTAATGCATATTGGTGAATGTTGGTAATGTAATTCAAGTTGCTAAGAAGATGATGAGGATACATATGAATAACTGAACATCTTCTTAGTACCAAGGTTGTGTAAGAAAGATAAAATATTTGGAATGTGAAAACTTGTTACGCAAAGGATAAGGTGTGTGAGAAGGTATTGAGTAGGTGTTTCAATGTGTTTTAGGCTACTCACACATGTTATGGTTTTCCATTGAATTGTATGGGTGTTTGAGATATAAGTGACTGTTCAGGAGTTTAGAAGATAGCTCAATCTGTCTTGATGTGATATTGTAGGAGTAAAGAATACATGAGAGTTAAAGTGGTTCACCCAAATCTTCAAGGGCTACTCCACTCCTCACACCTAGTAAGATTTTCCACTATTTTCTAAATAGTTTACAAGCTAATCATAAGGCTACAACACTGATAGTTTTCTTCCACAGCTCCATTAACTGTCACACTAGTTTTTTTCCAAGTTCTAGCAACTTAAACCTCTAAGAAAACTTCTTAGCCCTCTTCCCTAACAATACAGTAACCACTGCTTTTTGTTTAGAAGGTATCTAAGCCTAATACCTACTTAGGAATCTTCATTAACAATCTGGAAATTAATGCATTGTTAAGAAGATTAACAATTGAGACTGTGTTTGTGTTCTGTTTGGGAACTACCATTGCTTGGACAATTATATGATGTATATCATTCTATACTTTCCTAAGCTGTTAAATTCACAAAATAATGTTCTCATATTAGTTTGTAAGCTAACTGAGTCTGTTTGAGAGAGATTATAGACATTCAGAAGCTTGGATGATAAGCTTCAGAAGCTATGTGTGAAGCCATATGAAGGGAAGAATTAGCTTGGGTTGTGGTCTACTCTCACACCTTGAATTTGATCATCTATTGGATGTTTATAGAGTTTTCGATCCAATACATTCATTGCAAATCCTTTCCATGGGCTTGGACTAGCCGTTGAAGACTTCTAAAGTAAACCGAGTTTCCTTTCTGTGTTTTGTGAAGGACCGTACACTGACACAACGGGTTTCCGTTAAAATCTTCTGATCAGCGGTGAGGTATCTGAATGCTTGTAGCTTATGAACATATTCAAGTGCTTTGATATTGTCTTCTAATAATTGAATACAAATCTTCTGAGTATTGGATAAACAATATATGTGTTGTTTATGAAGAATTTGGTTAGGTGACTATGTTGTACTTGTTGCATCTTCATAACATATCTTCTGAACATGTCTTCTAAACTCTATCTTCTGATATTTCTGAGATTTATGCTTGAAAAGTCTTCTCAATGTCTTATGAAGATCTTCTGAGTCACTCAGCTTTCTTTAGCAACCTTGATCTTGTTGAGTCTGTTGCTTTCTCTAATTTTGTTATTGACACATGACCTTATAGGTTCATTGAGTATTCAAATAGATTAACTCTGATGATTTCTTCTTTTTAATACTTCCTTCACGTTGATATGTATCTTCTGAAGAGCCGAGCTTTATAGATTGATCTATCTTGATAATGAAGAGATTTTGTACTATGTCTTCATGTATTATTTGTCACTTCAAGAATGTAATTTCATAACAATACAGTAACCACTTGGTCTTCTTGTTTATCATTATTCATTTCATATTGAGACACATGGTTGTCTCTTTCTTGATCTATCTAGGCCCTTTGACTGAAGATGTTCTTGTTCACGAAAAGAAGCTTTTGATTCTTCTTCAAAGCCTCATAGATAATGCTCTTCTTAGCTAAATATCTTTTTGAGATGAGTTTCAACATTCCATGTTCTTATGATAACTTGAAGAAGAACGGTTAGATACAACAGTTTGATCCTCGAATAGATATTGACGGGTAAGATATACACAATATTATCAAATAAGTAGGATCCAATGAACATAGTGTTAGGAGAACAAGACACATTTTTATACTTTCATTAACATTAATTATGAGAACTTAAGTATTTTTAGATTTAATTTTCATAAACGTATGTTTCTAAATGGTCATAATTTTTATTTATGATTTTTTTATAAAGGAGTTTTTTTATTTAGCTTCTTAAATTGAAGTTTGCTTTAAAGGATTTAATATATATATATATATATATATATATATATATATATATATATATATATATATATATATATATATATGCTTTTGTGATTTCTTTTTAAAGTTATATTTGTTTTTAATTTAAAATATTATAATTTGGGTAATCTAAAAATTTATCTAACATAACCCTAGTTCCTCTGTAGAAAAACCCTATAAATACGTGGTTAGGTTAATCGGTTTGAGAAACCCATGTGTGGCGCCTCTCCAAAACTAAAAGAGTCTCTTTCTCTATCCCTATCTTTGTTATACTCTGCTATCAGAGTTTGCAAGGAGTATTTTACCATCTATCTATATCGCAACTTCATTCTACTCAGATCATTATTTTATATACAGGTAACTCAGGTGATTCATAATATTCTTTCATTTATGCAATACATCTTTTTTTCGTGTCTTTTCTAATGTTTAGTCATTTGTTGTTTTTTCTCCAATAGATCCATGAATGACGCAATATCTGATTTGTCTACTATCATTGAAAGCTTACTCAAAAGAAAACCGTCAATGTTGTCTTATATATCTACGGCTTCTCTACAGTGCTTCGCTCTACTTTCGTTTTGATAGTATCCAACGTAAATCACCAACGATTGTGATTCCCTTGATTAAATATAGGTAAGATAATACACATAATTGAATGTAAGATATATGAAATTGGTGCATATATTCTCCTTTTATATTTCCATTATAATTGATTTTTAATTAATTGATTTTATTTTTTTAGAAGTATAGCGAAATAGTGAGAGGGATAAGAGCTTTCACTAATATAGTGCAACAAGTGCATTATGAAAAAAGCAATGAAGGAACAAAAGACGTACATTGCTAATGTTTATGGTGGAATTCCTATTAATCCTTCAATGCGGGTGCAACCACAAGTTATTTATTATGCTCCTGATACGCTTATTCTTCAACAAGTTTTAGTGCCACAATGGAATGAAGAAAACTCAAATAAACACAACATTTATCTTTGTTTCAGGAAAAAGGGATTTTAATAATCAAGACCCTTATGATTATGGAGTTTCAAGACAAGTGAATACCAATGAAGATATAAGTAGTATTTTTGCCAACTTAGATTTGGATAGTGATTTTATTGATCTTGATGCTATTGTTGTTCCTGATGCTGGTTATGTTGTTGTTGCTCCTCCTGTTAGTACTGATAAAGAGAAAAAGGTTGCTATGGATGATAGTGAATTTTTTATCACATTTTCCAAAGGGTGTGTTGTATTTTTGAGTTTGACATTCGAGAATTCTTCACAAGGCTCTTCTTTTTTTACTCTTTTTAATAGCAAAATTTCTTATTTATGTTCCTAGTCATATATTCTCTTTGATTCAACTAGTTTGAATTATTATTATTGCATATGACATGTTTTGTGTGTAAATTTGTCACTCTTGTTAGTTAACCTAACATTGTTGTTTAGAAAATATTAAGAGTGAATGTTATACCCCAATTTTGTCCGTCTTCTTTTTCTTGTTTTAGTCGTTTAATTTATTTTGAGTAATGTATAGTCCAAAAGTGTCAAAAAAAAGCTAATTTAATTTTTATTACAATTTAGGAGTGTCCAAAATGTCCCAATCTTTAAAATACAAAAAAAACAATAATAAAAAATACAAAAAAATATAAAAAAACGAAAATTAAATAAAAGGAGCGGGATCAGCAATCTTTGGGGGTCTATTCTTGCTCTCCAAGGCTGCTCAGCAAGCCCACATTATCAGATCTGCAAAAGCCCAGTCAAAAAACTGTCAAACAACAATTAATGTTAAACCTAATTTCTACCTATAAATAAACAGTCAACCTAGAGTCTAGGGACACAGACTCACTACTGCAAAAATCACCTAAAAAATGATTAGGGTTCAAAGTCAGAATCCTAATCCACCGAAATACACAAAAGTCTGAATTTCTGAGTTGTGAGTAACGAGACAGAGACACCAGTAAAAAAATCACCTAAAAAGTTTAGGGTTTCACATCGAAACCCTAAATACCGAATCTCTGAAATAGAGGCAGTAGCAGTAAGAAATATCAAGAAGGAGAAACAGTAGCAGCCGCCAACGATAATAGTAGCAGTAAATTGAGCAACAATTGGCAAATGAGAGTCTTAACAGATGCTGGATATTAGGTTGGTTACACTCTATTAAAATCTGAAAATATGAAGTTATGTGTTTCATCTGTATCATTTTCGTTGAAATAGGATTATTAAGGTTTAGTTTAAGGAATAAATCACTAATTAAGCTTTAGTAACAGATCCATTAGTTTTTTCTATGAGGATTATGGTTACGATTGATTTGTCTAAAGAAAGAAAACTAAGGATTAATTAGTGTTATGTCCTTAGAGAAATTAATAATGAGTATTAGTTAGTAATGTGAATCACCAAAAAGAAAACAAACTTAAAAGAAAAAAGAAGAAAGGAGGATAATCAGAAATTAAATAAGCAAATAGATGAAGAATAATGGTCGTCCTTGTTGGTTCAGTTTCTGTTGCTGCTACTGTTAAGCAAACATTGGTTTACTTTCATATACATGTTTACATAAATCAGTCCAAGAATACTAGATAAAAAAATTTATTAGAACAAAAAAACAGTGGTAAAAGAAACAGAAACGTGAAAGATAAGAAAACCAAGATAAGAAACAGAAACGTCAAAGAATGAGTATTATCAAAGATATATTAATTTGATTTTAAGGCGTATATTAAACAATTGAGACAAGCAACAAATTGTTTAGTCAAACACATGCTCTTAAAAACATAGATATATCATATTATGGCACATAGAAAATGCTCTAATAAAAATAGCATAAAAACATAAAGAACAGATATCATAATGCACTAGAAATATATTTATTTAATAGACAGGGTTACATTTGATGGATTTTCTTCTCGCTCTATCTCTCTCTTTCCACCTAATAGACTATATCCCTAGATTTCTTTTCTTTTTATCTCCACTTTTCCTTAATACTTAATTAAAAGGACTCAAATAATTTTTATCCCTCTTTGCCATCACTCAAACAGAGGGATGCAGAGCTTTTTATTCTGAAGGGCTGGAAGAAGAGCTTGATGTTGGGTCAATGGGAGGAGAAAACCAACAATGTAATTGAATCTGTTGAGCATTCAATTGAGCTTGAATAAAGTTTTGGTTTTGAATGACTTTTTTAACCAGCATAAATAGTTTTGCAAGACGCTTTTTGTTCCGGTATGGGCTGAAATTCCCCCACATGGATTAGGTCGGGCCCAATCCATGCCCCAATAACAGCGCGCACTGCACTCGCACTATAGTCTCCCGTGTCCAACGGCCAGGATCCGTCGACAAGATCCGACGCTCAGAACCAGCCATATTCATCTATAAATATGGGTGCTACCCCCGCTGTACGCTTACCATTCCTTGCACATTCCACCTCATTCAAATACTGACTTAGGCATTAGAGTGTTTGCAGGTACCCCCACCCGTCGTGGGACTGCAACCACCTCGAGACGACCAGACTCAATCTTCAAGATCCAAGATTCATTACCAAGGTCCACAAAGCAAGAGACACAAGTACCGCGGATTAGGTAATTCCCGAGATCTATTGCCGAACATTGGCGACCACAGTGGGAGCTTAATCCTTCACTTCCGCTCTATCTTGCTTCTACTTCTGATCTTCAATAACTTCAACTCGCCTCATGCCTCTGCGAGGGCGTCCCCCGAATCGAGCCCAGTCCCAAGCTTAGGCCGCTAGCGCCGTAGCTCCCTCAAAGCCTGTCGAGACCCCTGAAGGTCACGTTCAAACATTGTCGTACGAAGAAGTTTCTGTCGTGCCCGCCTCGGCGATATCTCCTTTGCCACCTCTTACTCAACCCGTCGACCACGTTCCGGCATTACAAGTTGTCAGTCACCTACTGGACGTGCTAGAGTGTCGTAGCCGAGATTTGGTCCAACAGGAACCATCTAGGATGGAAATGGCCGCACTGGCTAGAGTCCCTACTGTTCAACCCTCGGGACGAGTTCAACCGGGTTGCTCCGAAACTGGTGCCTCTCGCCGACACCAAACTCCACTGCGCTGCCCGTCCTACGACTCACCTGTCTGAAGACAGAAGCGGCGGGGTAAACCTTCGACTCCACCCTCTCCGCCTAGTTCTGAATCTGAAGATGACTCCGACAACTCCTCCTCGGATTCCTCCTCTTCCCGGAGCCCATCTCCAAAGAAGAAAGCCTCTCACAAAAAGAAGTCTACCAAAAAAGGACGTCGGTCACGAGCAAGTCCCTTTGTCCCAGAGATTGAACATTACAAAATCTCGAAATGCTGGGAAAAGTCGCCGTCTTTGAATGAGTATGATGGAAAGGGTGATCTCGACGAGCACGTCGACGACTTCGACCTCACGCTGAATTACCGCGATTCCCCCGAGGAAGTACGATTGAGTGGAAGCGAACTATTGGGCTCCCACTGTGGTCGCCAATGTTCGGTCCTGGAATTCTGGAGTACCTTATCCGAGGAGCTATGAGGGATCTTGCTTCTCGGTCCTTGAAGATTGTCGTCGACACTGGAAGATTGCCCTCGGGAGATCCGGGTTGATCTTCGTCCCACGTCGGGTGGGAGGTACCTGCAGACACTCTGATGCCTAAGTCACTCGACGAATAGGCGGAATGTGCAAGAATGAGTGCGTACCTGGAATTGGAGGTTGGTGCCTATATTTATAGACGAGGGATCCTGGTTCTTTCCGTCGGATCTGAGCGGTTCGATCCTGGCTGCCGATCTTGTAACGTCCGAGCGGGTCAGGCTGTGTTCTGCGCTGAGGCACGTTTGGGCCGCAGTACTGAAGAGTAATTGGGCAAAGCCCAATGTTCAACGGGGCTTTTAGCTCAGGTCGGAACAGATTCAATAATCATTGGTTGGATCACAAGGACTTCAGGGATCTAGTTTCGAGATCTTGGAACGGTGTCCCCATCGCTGGTGGATGGGGTTCAAGCTTAAAGAGAAGTTGAAAAGCCTGAAAATTTCCATTAAAGATTGGAATAAAGTCACTTTTGGGGAGGTGGGTGCAAAGCTTAGGGCTCTGGTAGAATCCATCAAGCGTCTAGACCTTAAGGGTGAAGACATTGGTCTCTCTCCGGAGGAGTTGAACACGAGGAAAGAAAATTTCTCACACCTTAGAATTCTTTTTAAGAGCTAGGATATTCTAACATTCCAAAGGTCGAGGTCCAATAAGAGAGGACACCAATAAGACCTCTAATAGGCATATGCATTGCTACATGATAATGATCGTGTCTTGGACATGTGTGTGTTTTTAGTTTTTTAATGTCATTCTATGATTTGCTTGGGTTTCTCTTGTGAGTTTTGAACTTCGAGAATTAGTTTCACTTTTTCTTATGGTAGTAAAATTCGTGTAATGTATTGATAACTTAACTTTGGTTTAAGTTCAAATTGCAAGTCTTTTGTGTATGATACATGTGGATGTTTTTGAAGTGAATTAATGTCAACTAGAGTCACAAGAAAGGGGGGTTTCAATTGTGACCATTTTAAAACTTTTGACACTAATCAACCATTCCTTTTAAGTAAGATGATAATTCTTGTACAATTAAGAGTAGTTAATGCGCATGGTTAGAAGATGATATGTATCTTCTGAGTTTATCATTCAGTGCAATGCATATTGGTGAATGTTGGTAATGTAAGTCAAGTTGTTAAGAAGATGATGAGGATACATATGAATAGTTGAACATCTTCTTAGTACCAAGGTTGTGTAAGAAAGATAGAATATTTTGGAATGTGAAGACTTGTTATTCTTACGCAAAGGATAAGGTGTGTGAGAAGGTATTTAGTAGGCGTTTCTATGTGTTTTAGGCTACTCACACATGTTATGGTTTTCCATTGCATTGTATGGGTGTTTGAGATTGAAGTGACTATTTAGGTGTTTAGAAGATAGCTCCATCTATCGTGATGTGATATTTTAGAATAATTTCTACACTAGAGTGAAAGCCTCTCACAAAAAGAAGTCTACCAAAAAAGGACGTCGGTCACGAGCAAGTCCCTTTGTCCCAGAGATAGAACATTACAAAATCCCGAAATGCTGGGAAAAGCCGCCGTCTTTGAATGAGTATGATGGAAAGGGTGATCTTGACGAGCACGTCGACGACTTCGACCTCACGCTGAATTACCACGATGCCCCCGAGGAAGTACGATGCAAAATCTTCCCTCTCACCCTCAAAAAGAGTGCCTCAAAGTTGTACAAGGACCTTCCACCGGCCTCGATATCATCTTGGGAACAATTTACAAAACTCTTCACAGCGCGCTTCATGGTGTCGGGGCTCAAACCCAAGTCCGTAGACATACTGCGAACGATATGCCAAGGAGAGACAGAATCCCTCAGAGAATACATATAAAGGTATAACAAAGAAGCCGATGAGGCGCACAATGTGACAGACGAGGTACAAATGATGTTCATGAGGCACGACCTCAAGAAAGGCACCCTTTTTCATGTCAACGTCGGACTCCGTAACCCATAAACCTTTGGATGAATTCCTATTGCGAGCTCAGCGCCATATTGACTACGAAGAATCTACCACTGCTGATGAACCGAGTGCACCCCCGACATCGGGAAAGGGGAAAGAAGCGAAGTAGAAGTCTAAGAAAGAGAATGGCTCCAACTCCAAAGAGTGGCGTTCGAGATTCACTGATTACTCTCCTTTGAATGCATCAAAAAGTAAAATCGTCCAAGAGTGTGCGAATGCGCCAATCCCACAGAGGCACACCACCAACAAAAAGACTAACTGTAGATATCACATGAGTCACAGGCATGATACTGAGGATTGCCGAGTCCTGAAGGACAACATTGAAGACCTCATCCAGTGAGGAAAATTGAAACAATACCTCAAAACTGACGAAAAGAAAAGGAAGCGCTCGCCTCAGAAGTCTAAAGCAGCAGTGAATGAGGTAGCTAAATCTCTTTCTGATGACAACGACTCGGCAGAGACTGCAGCGCTAGCGCCCCGTCGCAATGGTAATCATGGGGGGATATCCTTTAGAAGTCGGAGAAATGCGCCGATCCATGAAAAGAAGATGGAGCGAGATCCTCAATATCAGGAAGAACCCGACTCCAGCCATAGTCCATTTCAACAGACCACCTCTCTCTTTTAGATAGTCTTTAATCTTTGGTCTTCTTGTGTATCATTATTCATTTCATATTGAGACACAAGTTCGTGTCTTTCTTTATCTATTTAGGCCATTTGACTGAAGATGGTCTTGTTCACAAAAAGAAGCTGTTGATTCTTCTTCAAAGCCTTATAGATAATGCTCTTCTTAGCTAAATATCTTCTTGAGATGAGTTTCAATGTTCCCTGTTCTTATGATCACTTCAAGAAGAACGGTTAGAATCAACAATTTTATCCTCGAATAGATATTGACGGGTAAGATATACACAATCAAATAAGTAGGATCCAAAGAACATAGTGTTAGGAGAAGAGGACATATTTTTATACTTTCATTGACATTAATTATGATAACTTAAGTATTTTGAGATTTTTCATAAATGTATTTTTCTAAATGGTCATAATTTTTATTTATGATTTTTTAATAAATGAGTTTTCTTTTTATTTAGCTTTTTAAAATGAAGTTTGCTTTAGACGATTTAAAATATATATATATATATATATATATATATATATATATATATATATATATATGCTTTTGTGATTTTTTTAAATTTATATTTATTTTTAATTCAAAATATTATAATTTGGGTAACCTAAAAAATTTACCTAACCCTAATTCCTCCTATAGTAAAATCCCTATAAATACGTGGTTAGGTTCATCAGTTTGAGATCACTGTCAAACCTCACAGCGGCGCCTCTCTCAAACTAAAATAGTTTCTTTCCCTTTCCCTGTCTTTGTTATACTGTGCTTTCAGAGTTTGCAAGGAATATTTTACCATCTATCTATATTGCAACTTCATTATACTCAGATCATTATTTTAAATACAAGTAACTCAGGAGATTCATAATATTCTTTCATTTATGTAAGACATCTTTTTATCGTCTCTTTTGTAACGTTTAGTCATATGTTGCTTTTTCTCCATTAGATCCATGAATGATGCAATATCCAATTTGTCTACTATCATTGAAAGCTTACTCAGAAGGAAATCGTCAATGTTGTCTTATATTTCTACGGCTTCTCTACAGTGCTTCGCTATACTGTTCATTTTGATAGTATCCAACGTAAATCACCAACGATTGTAATTTCCTTGATAAATATTGGTAAGATAATACACATAATTGAATGTAAGAAATTTGAAATTGGTGCATATATTCCCCTTTTATATTTCCATTATAGTTGATTTTAAATTAATTGATTTTATTTTTTTGGAAGTATAGCGGAATAGTGAATGGATTAAGGCTCCCAAAACTTGTATTATTGTGGTCCTATTTTGAGAGGTGTAGTCTTAAAGTCTCTTGATCATCATCAGAATAATAAGCTAAAACTTTTCAAGGGGAGCCACAGATTCCAAAGAATCTCCCAAAGGTCTCACATTCTCTATGAATTAGACATTAAGAAAGGGAAAAACCCAAATAGGAAGCAAATCCTTGCATTAGAAATACCAATGGTTTTTAGTGTCTCAAAAAAATGAAGAAATATGCCCAGTGAGATATCAAGAACCAAGTTAAGTTGTTTTGATGGTAGGACTTGGTCGTGGCCCTACAAAACCAACTCATGTAATGGATTTCATATTATGGGTTGAAAACAAAATCAGAAGCAGAAACACGGTGCAGATTTTGCTTAACTGGCTTGATGTTGTGTTAACTAAGCTTGCAGATGAGATTGAAATTGTCTTAGATTGTATTGAAAGTTAAACCTTTTGTTATGGTTAATATAGTCAAAAAGTTGTTCCATTGACTCAAACCATCACATAGAAAATTATCACTGCTATCACAAAGTTACTCAACGAAGTGGCTAAGAGCTTTCACTATATAGGGCAATAAGTGCATTAGGAAAAAAGCAATGAAGGAACAAAATATGCACCTTGCTAATGTTTATGGTGGAATTCCTATTAATCCTTCAATGTAGGTTCAACCACAAGTTGTTTATTATGCTCCTAATATGGTTGTTCCTCAACAAGTTTTGGTGCCACAACGAAATAAAGAAAATTCAAATAAACACAACACTTATGATGTTTCAGGAAAAAGGGATCTTACTAATCAAGACCCTTATGCTTATGGAGTTTCAAGACAAGTGAATACCAATGAAGATATATGTAGTATTTTTGCCAACTTAGATTTGGATAGTGGTTTTATTGATCCTGATGCTATTGTTGTTCCTGATGTTGGTTCTGTTGTTGTTGCTCCTCCTGTTAGTACTGATGAACAGAAAAAGGTTGCTATGGATGATAGGGAATTTTTTATGACATTTTCCAAAGGGCGTGTTGTATTTTTGAGTTTGACATTCGAGAATTCTTCACAAGGCTCTTCTTTTTTTAATCTTTTTATGGCAAAATTTCTTATTTATGTTCCTAGTCATATATTCTCTTTGATTCAACTGGTTTGAATTAATTTTATTGCATATGACATGTTTTGTGAGTAAATTTGGTCACTCATGTTATTTCACCTAACATTGTTGTTTAGAAAATCTTAAGAGTGAAGACATTAGTTCTTATTCTTTTTTTTACTCACATTAGTTCTTATTCTATTGATCTAAGGGTTGATAGTGTATTTTATAAAGAAAAAACATGTATAAGCAATGCAAACAAAGCTAACAACAAGTCTTTTTGCCTGCAGAAATTCAAGAGACTGATTGGCTTTCTAAACAAATCACTGTGCATTATTGCGCAATAGGATCCTAAACCTACTCCTACTACACACTGTGAACTATGATTAATTACTAAAAATTAAATGTATATGAATCTCTCAGAATTTACAGCAGAGAAAGCGATCCTTCCAAAAGCTCTGCTTCCAGCAACAGTACTTCTTTCCCGATTTCTTCATTCTGACTGGGCTGCAAATATACTCAGATTGCAGTATAAGAAAAGAAAAAGATCGAGAGCTAGTAGTGCGTTGCTATCCGAATGAATAGATATGCTTCAAGAATACAGTGACCCTTGACTATAATAAAATATATACTTGTTTGTAATTAATTGTATGCTTGTCAAAAAAAATCTATTAAGTGTATCAAATTATATATATATATATATATATATATATATATATATATATATATATATATATATATATATATATATATATATATATATATATATATATATTGTTGCTTTACTCATGGATTTGGCCTAGTCCCCCATGTCTATTGTATATTTTCTACTTTTATTAATAGAATGTAGGGGAGTACTCTTTCCATCTTGATGGTTGTTCCACTAAGGAGGGTTTTCCATTAGAAGGTTTTAACGAGACTTTGTAATCCCTTCTTTTGTTTAATATATATATATATATATATATATATATATATATATATATATATATATATATATATATATTATGAGAGTGATCCCAATTTCATAACACCCCCTTGGATGTCCATTGAGGATATGCCTCATTAAAACCTTACTTGAATAAACCCAGTGAGATAAAAATCTAGTGAAGGAAAAAGAGTACAATATCCTGTCAGTGGGAACTGCCTCGTTGAAACCTTTCCAGGAAAACTCAGTGGGAAAAATCCATGGCAAAGGAAAAAAGATTGTAGCTTTTCTCCCCCTGAATGAAGTGTCACTTCAGAATATGAATTTCAACATCTGGATTTTCTTCTTAAATGCATATGGAGCGATCAACTTTCGTCTGTCACTTGTGATATATCCTTTTTTAATGGAGTTTTGTATCTTCAAGACATCTTCCTTGAATTGTTGGCATTTGAGTATGAAATGAAGAAACAATAAACGTAGATTGTTTTGTAGATCAAAAAGATATTTCAATGTCCCCACATGAAGACAATAGCTGACTTGCGATCTGACTTGATCTAGATCAGAAAAATACTTTGTATCAGCAAAACCGAGAGGTTCCAATAGCATTTGGGCCGTCGGCCCATATCAGCGTAACCGGCCCAAGCTCGGTTGCTTGGAGCGCACTTTGCATATGGCATCAGGTACGTAATCTACACCTTGTGATACCTTTCCCGAGCGACCAGTCCTGACTTGAGCGTCGGAGTGTCATTGCAGGTACCACCTGAGGTGCTCAGCGTGCAGCCAAGACCGGTCCTTTCTCTCACTCAACGACCGGCCAATCCAGCAAACGACTACAACATTTCATTGGTCTAAGGTACGATCAATTGGCGACCACAGTGTGAGGCCCGAGCGCTATCCTACTTCAACTATGGCTCCACGCGACCGGCCCCAGACGCGGCCCTCATCTCGGCTGAACCCCTCCGGGCAGCATCACCCTCAGCAGCAGACCCCGGAGGGCGTAGCCGTTACCATTCATGAATCTCAAGGAAATCCGCGCCAAGAACCCTCACTACATAGCGGCCGCAAACCGATTCTAGAGCAGGTGCAACCGCCCGCTCCCCATGAGATACCGCCGAAAGCCGGCCGGCGAGAATTGCGAGCTGTGCCGAGCACATCACTCAAAGCCGTTCTACGAGGTTACGCAGAACAAGAACCCACTCATCGCGAGATAGAGGCGAGTTGATCTCCGTTATGAAAGAGGTCGATTCCGGGCCGCCAGCGTGCGGAAGACAGAGAACCTTCTGCTCTAGCTCGTCCAACACGTAGACATAGATCACCTCCTCGAAGGAGCATCACTCGCTGGGGAAGTACTTCCCACCGATCCCCGACACCACGGCGAATCGGGGCACACAGTCGCCCCGAGCAGAGCGTCTTGCGCAGACGCCGTTCCTCTCTTATGATGAATACGAAGATTCCGGCTACCGAGTCACGAACGTCCGCTCGCCCCAGATACTCCTCCTACGAGTAAATGCGGTTCACGGCGGTCGAGAAGTAGATCCTGGGATTCGCGAGAAGAGTTTGAAGACTATCGAGATGGAGGAATTAGAGACGTCTCGCAGCGACCAAGAAGGGGTAACAGCGAGCGTCCCAGAAGGCACCAACCTCAACTGCCACCTTTTGGCCAACCTGGAGGTTTCTATGGAATGACCGGCAACGAGGCGTGTCTCACTATGCAGCCCTTTGGGTCGAGCGACATACCAAACGGCCATGGCCCATTTACGAGGGAAATCAGGCGCTACCGTATTCCCAAAGACTTAAGAAAGCCGCCTAATCTTAACAAACTGGATGGCCGTGGAGATCCGGATAAGCATATCCGATATTTCAACAACTATTGCAGCTATAGAGAGTTGGGATCGACCATGAAGTGTCGGCTTTTCCCTCAGTCGCTGGACGGCCGAGCATTAGAGTGGTGGGAATCACTACGACCCAACACCATCTCTTCGTGGGAGGGCCTTATCAGAATTTCCTTAGCCCACTACACAGCCAATCGCTGCCAGTACCGTTACGAGGAGCACTTGGACACGGTCGTTCAAGGAGATAATGAAACACTAAGACAGTACATCGACCGATTCAACACTGAGGCGGAGAATATTCGCGACCTATCAGATAAGGACAAGCTGAAGTACCTCAAGCGTGGTATTCGACCGGACCATAGGTTCGCAGAAGAATTCACCTTGAATCACTATCAGGACCTCAGCATGTTCCTAAGAAGGGCCAATGATCATATGGCCTACGAAGAGACCCTGGCTGCAAGAAAGGGCGCCCGTGATCTACTTGGAATGCCTGAACAACGAGTTGTAGGCGTGAAACGGCCTGACCCTCTTGTGCTCAAAAAGGGGGCACAGCCGACCAAGAGATACTGCCGCTATCACAAGAGCAAGGGACATGACACCAACGACTGCATGACCCTAAAAGACGACATTGAAAACCTTATCCAGAAGGGTAAGTTGAGTAAGTATGTGAGGTCTGAGGAAAGCGAGCGACTTCAAGAGAAGACAGGGGGACCTGCCCAGAATAGAGGAAAGGGCGCCATGGTTACAACGACCGCCCAAGACAAGGATGGATCTGAAGATTGAGACACTCGGCAATCAAGAGGCCGCAATGTTGCTATGGTAATTCATGGGGGCAACCCTCTGGATCGCAGGGACTCCTACAAAGCCACAAAAAGAAAGTGGGATGAAATCCTAATGGTTGGAACGACTTCAGCAGAACGACCGGTCTCGAATAGACCACCCATTTCTTTTGGGGATGAAGACCTGCTCGATGGCAGGCCAAAGAGTTACGTTCCATTGGTGGTCAGAGCAGTTATGGCCAACACGGAGGTTCGAAGAATTTTGGTCGACCAAGGAAGCTCGACCGACATTATGTTTGAGGAGTTGATTGACAAGCTGAAGGTGGATCGAAGTGAAATAATCCCGCAGGCCGATCCTACTCCGCTAACGGGCTTCAGCGAGCGACCACTTACCCCGCAGGACAATTGAACTCTAGGTCACATTTGGTGGCGACAACTGCAGAAAGCACCTTATGCAGGGACGGTCGGACGACA